>JAHHUM010000932.1:0-459350 GCA_036173005.1 Crenichthys baileyi
AAAATTGGGCTGTTCAAACTCATTTAAAACCCTTCGATTTTTTGAATTCAAAAAAGTCGGTCAAAATTCTTCGATTAATGTACAACCCATTTTCGTAACTCATGATGGTATTTTTAGCCAAAAGCTGACGCAATGGATATAAGATTTTGGGAAAAAAATTACTTTTTCACATAAGGCCCGGTTGGTTAGGAACTTTATTTTCCTTAATAAATAAAAAAAAAACTCTTTGTGTGATTTTAAACGATTTTTATGATCTAAAATAATTCTATGTGAAAAAAAACCCAAAACGGAAACTGTTAGGGGGCACATTTTTTTTACGTGCCGTATTTCCCACCCAAACCTTGACAGAGGAAGAGAAAGGAAAATGCATTAATGGAAGAAAGTTTTAAAAGGCCTCCGGCTGAAGAGGTCAAAATTAAAGTAACAAAACAAACTTGTTTAGGTATGGAAAAAACAGAGGGAAAGAGGGGGAAAAAAAAACAAGTTCAGCTTGTGTTTATTTAAATCCACAAAAAACCCATAAAAAAAACACACCAGGCCACACATTTAAACAAATGTTAGCAAATGTTGACCCACGAAACAGCTTCAGCTGTAGCCAATAACTATCTTTAGATCTTTTCACCTTAAAAATTTAAGGGTTAGTGTGACCCATCCCCCTTTTACCTTTAGCACGATCCTGCTCAGTTCTGACCCATGTTTTTACTCCTGTTACTCCTATTTATGTGAGGGTTGCCCCTAACCTCCAGGTATCCAACGATGCAGTAGTTCTGGGGTCCGTCCAGACCGCAGGTGGACGAGGCTGAGAGGTGCGCTGCACGACCCACCATCAGGTCACCAAGCTGGGGGTGACAAGAGCTACCAGGGCACTGGTCCTGGAGGTCCTGGGGTTTCACTGTTGGGAGAAAAACTACAGGGACAAATGAGCAACTGTGAGTGAATCCATGTTTTTGTGGAAGATTGTGAGGAAAATGAAACAGAAGGAATGAAAGCAAACGAACAATGAAGGAGGGGTTTTTTGAGAAGATTCAACCATAAACAAACTCCACTAATTTCTGGAAGCAGCCTGAACAGATCCACCACTTCATTATGATTTGGTCATTGCTGCTGGGTTCTTTAAATCTCTGGCTAGAGATTTAATGTACCCAGATGTTTCAGAACATTGAGTCTCTGGCTGTTCTGAAACATCCTGTTTGAGACCAGAATATTATCAGTGTGGTTCCAACCTCTTGGTTCCTTCCTTTTTGGGTTATTTTTTTTCCCCTTTTTTAGAAGGAAAACTCAGCGGGGCACAAAAATTCGATGAACCCAATAGTTTGAAGATCCAAACCCCCCCCCACCATAAAAGCCCCCCCAAAGCTTTACTGGCTCCATTGGTGCGTTATTTTAGCTAAGTTTCTTCTCCAGTTTGTTTTCTTGCTTTTTGTTTGTTCGTTCGTTCATTCATTTGTTCCTTCCTTGCTTCCTTTCTTCCTTCCTTCCATTCATCCACCCATCAATCAGGGATGTGACGAGCCAAACTCACCTAAAAGAAAGATGAAGATCATGTTGAGACATCAAGGGGCCCCTGGTGGATTCTACTTTCTGGGGGCCCTTTCAGATTTTTTTATTTGGGGGAGAAGAAATATTAATCCAATTTGAGGGACTTCATGATGGATGTGGACTTGGGGGGAAAGTTTTATGCGCAAATTGAGGTGAGAGGTGAACAAACTTTATTGAACCAGGATTGACAATGTGACATCATCAGAGAAATGAAACAAAATCCATCTAGAGAAACTAAGTTTAAAACATGGAAGACACACAGAAACCTGACAACTACAACAATGAAAGTAATCATGTTCTCATTTAACTTATCATACAGTGTTATGTGGTGGATACAGTCTCATTTAACAGGAAACAAAACCTGTGCAGATTGAAAAAGCATAACAATGTACAGCAAAATAAACAGTAAGAGTCCAAGGGCTCCCTACTAGGCCCCTCTTCATAATGTTTGCCAATGTTAAAAATGAAACTATGGTGAGAAACTGTGTTATTTTATAAATAAAAACCAATAACAAGCTGCTAATATGCATCTGCGTATGGTACTGGTGACCAAAGAGCCAAAGCTCCATACCCAAACCCTTCAGTTCATTGTTTGAATTTACACCTGACATAAAGTTTGTCCTTATGTTAAAATACTGTTCTATGCTGATAACACTGTATTATTGACACATGATAAAACCAACTGACAAGCTGCTAATATGCTATGTGCAGCTATGGTACTGGTGTCTCAATGGAGTTCCACGAGGCTCCATATCGGGACCCATCCTGTTCATTCTTTGGATTTACACCTTACCCAAGGTTTTTCTTTATGTTAAAATACTGTTCTATGCTGATGACGCTGTATTATATACACATGATAAAACAAAGTGACAAGCTACAGCTATGATACTGTTGTCTCAATGGCTTCAACACTCATGTTTACATCTCAAGTATGTTTTCTCTTATCAGCTAGCAGGAGGCCAATAACACCAACCTTGTGTATTTTTTGTTATGATTCTGGCCCGTCTGCCTGCTCTGCTCTCACTCATGCAATTAACTCATCTGCTTCACCTGTCTGCTGCTGTGGCAATCACCATCATGCCACACACCTGTGGAGCGCAGTTATATACAGCCCTCTGACAGGCAGACGGTGCCAGATTTTCGAAAACATTTGTGAGTAGTTATCCAGCGTTCCTTCCTGACTGATCTCGTTCCATGACCTTGCCTTGCCTTACGGATTATTTCCCCCTTTTCTTGCTCCTTGTCTGATGGATTGAATTTTGGATTTCGACTCTGTTTTCTGCCTTTGGTTTATGTCCTTGCCTGCCCCTTGTCGGGACGCCTCTACCCTGGAATTCGCCCCTGTTTCTGTCCTGGATTTACGTCTCAGCCTAGCCACGGGTTTATTACCCTGAGCCCGCCTGGCTCTCTAGTCTCCCTGGATTTTTGTCAAGGGGACAATCACAGCTCTCTGGTTCCTGGAAGCTGCTGCTGTTCTTCGGGCTCTCTGACCCTGAGTTTTGAAAAAACTTTTTACTTTCACTTTGGTTTGGCTGTTTTGGGGTTCTCTTCCTGGTCGTATAGTAAAATCGGCCAAAAGAGGGACCCATCGCCGCACAGCAGGGGCGCATAATGTTGATCACTCTATGCCTTTCTTAATTCCGGTTTGGGGAAAGTGTTTTTCTATGCGCGATCCTGACCCCCCTGTTTCCCACGCCCGCCCTCACATGTTTCCCCCCAGAGTTCCTGATTTTTTCCGCTGGGTAAGAGAACTAAACTCACGTCTCCTAAAACTGTTAGGGGGATCCTGACCAGTGCCGTGCTTTTTTTATAAATGTGGATTTTTTTGAGCTTCACCTTCTTCGTTCCCTTCTGACCCTTAAGGGGGGCTTTTTTGTTTTTTCCCCTGCTCTCTGGAAAGGCTAAGCAATGGGGCACTGCTGAGGGGAAAAAGTTCATCACTGTGCTTCTTTTTCTGCATTCTCCAAAGGAGTCACAGGGTTTTTTATCCAGTTTTCCTATCGTGAAGCTGCCAATTTACTCTCCATTAAACAGGGAGAGAAATTTTTACATCTTATATCTTTGATTTTTCTTTACTGGCCAAAACACCCTTTAAAGAAGGGGCAAAAATGGATTTTTCGCAAGGTCTAAATGAGAATTTTAAAGGAGAACGGGCTACCCGTATACCCTGCCTCCCTTCCCCAAATTTGAGGACCGGAAACCCCCATCGATTTGCGGCTCCAAAAGGAGGAGGGAGGGGCTTTATAGACGGGTTAATTCCCCTTCGCTACAGTCCTGTTCCCCCCCAGAAAAGGGGTCTTCTACCCCCTTCTGATCATGTTTGACCCGGAGCCCATGCAGTTGGGTGTTCAAAAGATTTCTGGGGGGAACGAGATCGACAAAAGGAAGAATAACTTGTGTTTTTATTTGGTGGCAGGGTCATTTTTGGGCTTTCAAGTGTCCGTTAAAAGCCCGGGGGTCAGTAGGGTGAGGAGAACTCTACTGAGCCGAAGTAACTGCGTTCCTCATGCTCTTTTCCGAAACCATTAAAGTGTCTTTACTTCTCATCAGGTGTCAGTGTTCATTGCTCAGGGGCGGACACAGAGTTTTGGGTGAGTGTTCCCCAGGGACCATAACATCAAGCCCCTTCCCCTCTGACCCCCGTAATGTCCTGGCATTGGAGGTAATAGTATAAACATTTCTATTACAGACGGGGTAATAAAACTCACACTGGGGGGAAAATCATCGGCGAGGTCACTTTTGGGTCATAAAACTCTCCTAAACTACCCATTGTTTTGGGGCCTCCTGGTTAAAAAAGCACAACCCCCATATTGATTGGAAAACCCAAAAGAGTTTTTGGGCGGGGCTAAGTCCTGCTCGGCCACTTGCGTTTTCTGCCTCTACGATATTTTTCCCGGAGAATGACTTTGAGGAACATATCCTGACGTCTAAGGTCCCACCCGAATATCATGAAATTAAGGAGGTTTTCAAAAAGTCCGGGGTTAGGGCACTTCACCTCATAGACCCTATGACTTGGCTTGACTCCTACCGGCATTTCCCCCCCTGGGGGGCGTTTGTATTCATTGTCAGGACCAGAAAAACCAACCCCATGAAAATATGTTATGGGGGCAATAAAAGGGGTATTATTAGGCCTTCTTCTTTCCAGCAGGGCAGGCTTCTTCTTGTGGGAAAAAAGGACGGTTTTTGGGAACCCATGTATCCACTACAGGGGTTAAAACGACATCACCGAAAAAAACCGATACCCCTCCACTTATGAACACTGTTTTTCGACCAGATTCAGGCGCCAAGTCTTCTCAAAATTGGATTTGAGAAACTTACCCCCTTGTTCGTATAAAGGGAGGGGGATAAAAGGGAAAGACGCATTTAACACCCCTACGGGTCACTATGAGTACCTTGTAAGTTTTTGGTTTTAACCAATGCCCCCAGTTTTTCAGGCATTGGTGAATATGCCCCTGAGGGATTGGTTGGCCCGTTTGTTTTTGTATATTTTGATGACATTCTGTTTTATTCCAGGACCGGGAAACCCCACAGAAATCTTTGCCCCGGGCTGTCCTCCTCCGTCTTTTTTTAAATTCATCTTTTTTGTAAAGCTGAAAAGTGTGAGTTTCACCCCACTATAAACTTCATCCTTTGGATTCTCATTTCTCCAGACCAAAGTTTAAGTGGACCCCTTCAAAGTCAAGGCACCCCTTAAAAGGGCCTTCCTTCCAAAACGACCACAAACGCTTCAAAGGTTTGGGGGTTTGTAATTTTTTACAGACGGTTCATCGGGAAAAACTATAGCCTCGTTGCACCCCCTCTTAATGCTCTCAATCATCCAAGACAGGTTTGTTTGGAATGAGAGGCTAAAAGAGTTTTTTGTCAAGTTTAAAAGGATTTTTTTACGCCCTGCTCCGTTTCTACGGCCCCCAAACCCCAGATAAACAGTTTTTTGTGGAGGTTGACGCCTCAAACACGGGGGGTTGGGCGTCCTAACCAAAGAAATTTGAGGCCTATTCCCCTTTTTGCCTTCTTTCAAAGGTTTGTCCCAAGCAGAGCCAATTATAGTGGGGGACCGAGAACTTTTGGCATCAATTTGGCTCTCGAGGAGGGGAGGCATTGGCTAAGGGGGCAAAGGAACCGTTTCTTGTAGGACGTCATAAGAACCTGGTGTACCTGAGATCACGAACCCCTTTAAACCCCAGGAGGCAAGTGGGCTCTTTTTTTGGGAGATTCAATTTCCTTTTTGTCTTTCAACCTGGAGTCAAAAATGAAAACCGACGCCCTGTCCAAAATACAGGAACCCTCCGATCACAGACCTCGGGGGAGGATATTTTTATTCTTCCGGAATCAGTGAACTCTCTGTCCCATTTTGGGTTGGAGGGAGGGGTTAAAGATGCACCAAAGACCTCCCTATCCAACTAAAATGCCCACCTGACCGGTGTTTTGTCCGGGAACCCCCCAAAAACCCAAGGTCTAAATTATCCAAATTCACGTCGTTCTGTCTCCTGGATACAGGACTTACAGATGGCCCGAACTCTTTTTTGGTGCCATCTCTTGTCAAAGATGTAAAGATTACGTCAGGGCCTGAAACTCAATTTCCCCAAGAAAGTCTTCTCATCGCCCCCCTCGGACTTTTGCACCCCCTCCCCATTCCCCCTCGTCCCTGGTCACACATAGCCATGGACTTCGTCACAGGTTTCCCCAGTTTCTCCCCCCCCCCCCCCCCCCCCCCCCCCCCCCCACGGCATACCCACAGACATTGTCTCAGACAGAGGGGCCCCAGTTTGTGTCACGTTTTCTGGAAAAATTTTTTTCCTTGTGGGGATTACTGTTAGTTTGTCCTCAGGGTTTCACCCACAGTCGGATGGACAGACGGAGAGGGCCAACCAGGAGGTGGAGACCAAACTTCGCACACTATGTGAGTCCGACGCAACCAAAATGGTCTCAAAAAAATTTTACCCTGGGTTGAATATGCTGTCAACACCCTCCCGGCTAGTGCCACGGGGTTATCCCCTTCGAAGTTGGTTTGGTTTTCAGCAACCCTTGTTCACTGTCCGGAGAAAAGGCTGAGGTTCCCTTCTGCTCAGGCCGCTGCCCTAAGATGTCAGCGCATCTGGAGGAAGGCAAGAAGGTCTATGATCAGAATGTCGGAGGTGCAGCCACGCACAGCAAATCGTCGGAGAATCCCTGCTCCAAGCTACAAAGGGGGGACAGAAGGGTTTTGGGTTATCCACCAAGGGGCCCCCCGCTTCTGGTTGACTCCCGTAAGCTGGCACCTCGTTTTGTGGGAACCTTTCCCATATCCAAAATCATCAATCCTGTGGGTTTCGTTTACGTCTGCCTCGGCCATGAGAGTTCACCCTACCTTCCACGTGTCCCCGGATCAAACCCTATGTGGTGTCCCCGTCTCAGGCCCACCTCCGGGACCCCTCCCCCCGCCCGGCTTTTTGCTGATGGCCCAGTCTACACTGTCCGGCGCATCATCCGGTCCAGACGGCAGGGACGTGCATACGTTACCTGGTGGACTGGGAGGACTATGGTCCTGAGGAGAGGTCCTGGATTTCTGCACGATTCATAGTGGACAAAACCCTCATCCGGGAGTTCCATCGCCTCCATCCTGATCAGCCTCGGGGTCCGTCCGGAGCCGGACCTTGAGGAGGGGGGTACTGTTATGATTTGGCCCGTCTGCCTGCCTTGCTCTCACTCATGCAATTAACTCATCTGCTTCACCTGTCTGCTCCTGCGCTGCTGGGCAATCACCGTCTCCCCAAAACCTGTGGAGCTGCAGTTATATACAGCCCTCTGACAGGCAGACGGTGCCAGATTTTCGAAAACATTTGTGAGTAGTTATCCAGCGTTCCTTCTGACTGATCTCGTTCCATGACCTTGCCTTGCCTTACGGATTATTCCCTCTTGTTTGCTCCTTGTCTGACGGATTGGTTTTGGATTTCGACTTTTTTCCTGCCTCTGGTTTATGTCTCTGCCTGCCCCTTGTCTGACCCCTCTAGCCCCCGAATTCGACCTTGTTTCTGTCCCTGGATTTATGTCTCAGCCTAGCCACTGGTTTATTCAGCCTGAGTTCGCCTGGCTCTCTAGTCTGCCTGGATTTATTGTCAAGAGGACAATCACAGCTCTCTGTGGTCCTGTCACAGCGTCAGCTGGTTCCCCGGAGGATTTGGATCAGTCGGCAATCCGACTTCAGTCTGTTGGAAGCTTCCTCATTAACTGTCTGGATCTCTTCCTCCTCTGGATTCTGTGCCTCATCACCAGACTGAGAAGGTTAGTGGCTTTATCTAACTCCTTGAAGATCCTGAGTTTTATTCAGCCACTAACTAGTCTCTCAGTGGTTCGTGGAAGCTGACTTCTGTTCTTCTGCTCTCTGATCCTGAGTTTCTGAATAAACCTTTTTACTTATCACTTTGTGTTTGGCTGAATTTGGGTTCTCTGTCTCTGGTCGTGATATTTTTCAATAAAAAGAGACTGGATGTGGTGGAAAAGTTTAAGTGTCTTGGTGTAATCTTTCACTCCAACCTCACATTTAAGGAAAATGTTAAGGAAATCTTTAATATTATTTGGATTGGTCTTTTCTCACTTCTCAGTCTGCAAACCTTATGCGCATGCAATGATATTTTCACAGATAACATGCTATCTTACACAAACCACAGAAAGCATGTTAAGACCCATCAAGTCTCTGTTCAAAAAGGCAAAGTGATTGTCCGGAAACGTTTTCATTTTCACAATTGCAACATTGTTAGTAAGCCCAGCATTTTAAATGCTGCCAAATGTTTATAGATGCATGTCTTAGTATTAAGCTTCTTAATGTGCTTGACCCTCCATTTTATTTACAGAAAGACAATAACACAATAAAAACCAGAGGAGACTGCAATGTATTGATGCGACGGACCAAATTTAGCCAGACTGTTGGACCTGTTAGAGGTACACATTCCTGGAATAAATTACCAGCTTTATGTCAGGAACTGAGACCACTACACTACCTTTAAAAACAACAAAAACAATAGCTTAAAACAAATCAGTTATGATTTTATTCATACAAATATTTTCTTTCCTGAACCCTTTGTACCAAAGCCTTCCCTTGTGTTTTAACCAGTCCGCTATATGTGGCTCTGAATTAGTATTTCTTGTTTAAAATGTCATATGTGAAACCATTGAGGACGATTTCATGCATTGTTTTGTGAGCTTTTGTGTGAGGTGTCATGTAAATGTCAATGTGTATGATGTTTTTAGTTCCTACCTTGGGACAGCTGTTGTGCTAGCTCTGCTTTATTTACATTGCGGCATATTACTGATATGTTAACTTTTCAAATTCACTGTTATAATTGAATAAAAAAATTTAATTCAAAACAGTTTAATTTAATTCAAAGCCCCAGAACATCTAGACAGGTAGGGATTTGTGGAACAGCCAAATGAGACCAACTGGGAAAAACCTGGACTAAACTGGAGCTTAATACAAACCATAAACCACCTAAAAGCACAGCTGAGCCCAGCCATGTGATAATCACCACAACCGAACCAGTTAAACCCACAGACCAACATGCTGTGGTTCAGCCACTCCTGATTACAGAAACAGGTTTATTCTTCTGGCTGAACTCCAACTCTATTCTTGTGGTTTAAAGGCAGAAAACATCCCGGGAAACCCAGCTGCTGTAGTTTGGATGACAGGAACGTGTTTATTCAGCGGTGAACATTATGCCCCGAAGGGACTGATGAACTTTAACTGGAATGCTTGGGCCTCTCCAACAACTGACTGAACTGTACCGTGCTTCCTGCTCAAACTCAGCAGCGACACACACCACAGCAGCTTCACTGGACCTGAAAGACGAAGCACCAGCAGAACCAGTAGCTCCAAATAACCCACCTTGAATCCTTTGCAGGCCAAGAGCTATCAATTAGGGGAAGCCCATGTGGATTTACTGTTTTCTCAGACCCTTCAGGTGAAGCACACTAGTTCTTCTGAAGCTACTCTAGAAGGTCTCACAGATTTACATATATACATGAGTGGTCCACCTGCAGTAGATTGCAAACTTTCTGTGAACTGATGCAAATGTTCCAACTTTGTCCAACTGTAGCCACAAAGAGAACAAAAGTGTTCAGCTTTACCAAAAACTGAAATACTTGTAGCTATTTTATATTGAACCTATTTTATATGAGGTTTCCAGCAGATCTTGTAATCAATCAACACAGCCAAAAACCTAATTTCAGTAACTCTCTCCACATTCACATCATCTATTATCATTTGTTAATCTACTTTTACAATTCCCAAACAAACTTGATGTAAGCTTACCATTCATGCCGTTGAGAGTTTTATCAACATGACCTGTTCGTATGCCTCAACCCTTCCTGAGACCTGTTCTCTGTTTCCCTCCCGAAATCTTTTATCTACAACCCTTCCTGAGAGAGATTAGATATTTCGGTGCAGCTCCTAGAGAAACTGTCTCCTTATCAACAAAGCGAGTAAACTTTCACTTATCAGTTTTTTTAAAACGTGGTCCCGGCTGGGATCTCATTCTTCATAGCAAGCCAGACCGGTCATCGAGAGGATGGACCTAGACTCCTTCAACTGGTAAAGAGCTGGACTGCTATCCTGTGAGAGATCCTGGAAGCTAGAACTGATTAGGCACACAGTTCAGGTGGGCGCCAGGACCTGCAACACAGAGTCCTGGGCGAAGGCGTGGAGACCGACAGAGGCGTCTGATGTGCATCAGAGCAAACAGCCGCTGAATCATAAACATTACAGGTCTGATCAAACTGGGTGTACATTTTTAATCTCTTCTTGCTCTGTTGTGATGAACAGCACTGATACCAGCAGGAGCTGTTGTTTCTCTGAAGTCTGATTGGCTCTTTCCCTGACAGCAATGTCAGCTTGGTTGTTTATCTGACGATGTTATTAATTTAACTTTGCTGGGAAGGGAAGAGGGAAGAAGCAGAACTCAAAAACAAAGCGGATCATATCCAAGAAAGATCCAACCACAGAAACCAATAGGAGACCTGGTGGGAACAGACCCAAACTGGGATCATTTTGCCAGGAACCAAGGCTGACTTGGGGTTGATGCTGATTTACTAAAACAATCTCAGCCTGTTCTGATCTACACAAATCTGAATCTGTTATAAAGTCTGATCTGTTATTTCCATGAAACTCATATTTTCCATCTGCAAACCTTCATGCAGGATCAACATAAAAAAAAACTAAACTAAAAAGCTAAAAACATGGCTTTTCTAAGTAAAAATTAAAAAGAAATTCACAACCGGAACCTAAATGATCAGTTCAAGCTCATAAATAACCCGCACAGCAGCAATAAAAAGAAATCAAAAAATGGAAAAGGAACATCTCAAGAACTGCAGCAACGTGTCTCTACAGATATTTGGGATTTTATTCTGAAAGACAGCTTAAATCTGATTTTACACTTGGGAAGAAATTAGCCTGAGGAATCCTCTAAACTAAATGCCAATAAAACATCATAGTTTTACTTTTCACTCTGCAGACGGATTTAATGAGGAATGTGCAGCTAGTTTGTAAAAACTGGAGCAGAAAGTGAGCCTCAGGTACAGTAATGACCGCGTGTGATTTCATAAGTAACAACGTTGTATTTAACTGCATATTTGAGGTTTTTGTTATGATGAAAAGTGTTGGCAGCTGCAGTGAAGAGAAGTAAATCACTTTTATATTCATGAGACAGAATCAGAAGGTCTGCTGAAGATCAGAGATGGACCACAAGTTGTGTGGCTGCTTTAAAAACGATTAAAACAAGATAGAGCATCAGAGATAAGGGACCATTAATCCGGGTTCTCTTTATGCCACTGATTTCTGCTGATGTTTCAGCTTCTTGTCAGGTCACGCCTGTGTTTCAACTCATAGTTTTCAAAGACTTGGGGGGCTTCATGTAAAACATCAGCTCAAAACCAAACAGATGAAGATTTCAAAAGCTGCATGAAGCAATTCTCCTGAATCTGGAGGTTTAGTAGACTGAGTCGGCTCGTTCTGCCCTTTCTCCAGGGTTTAGAAAGATGATGATGAGCTCAGGTGAAACTCAAACATGAATTGTACTGTCTGTGAGCTGTAGGTGGCGCTGTGTAGAACAAAGGACAGAAAAATGACCTTAAAGGCAAAGGTTCAACCAACTCTCCCTGCAGCTGTCTGATGAAAATGTTAAAATTACACATAAAGGCTGAAAAATCTGCCAATTTAATATGAAAACTGGGAGAACTGGGATTTTCAATCAAGGCAGGACATCTAACAATCTAACATCTAACATCTAATCTTCCACAGTTTTAAAACACGACTGCAGAAATGATTTAAAATGTGTTTACCTGAAAACAGGAGGACAAGTAATATAAAAACTGTAAAACTAGATGTAAAACCAGAGCGAGGCGGCATTTAATTCATTCAGCTTCATTCCTAACATATTGTCTTAGAGCAGATTTCAGACTTCACAGCACCTTTCATTACTGACACGTACATTTTGTGTTTCAAAAAACACATTTTTAATATTTTTGTCTTCCTTTCTGCCGTCCTACAAACTAAACCGCAGTTCAAAGCAAACAATGATTTATCTGCAGGGTATCTGACAGCGTGTTAAGCCTCAGTCCTCACTGTGCTTCATGTTATTACATGCACAAGTTTTTTGGGTTTACTGGACCTTCTGTCACTGTATTTATGGAAAGGTCAGCATGGCAATGGAGGAGGTCAATTTACCTTACGGTAACCAGTATACAGCTTTTTACCCAAAAACTGACATCATCACGGAAAAAAAAATCAATAAATTTGACCCTTTTAGACAAAAAAAATGTACGCTAAAAAAAACTCACTTAAACAGTCAGTCCATATGATTTCTTTGGTTTGTTTTTAGAACATAATTTAGTTATTCTGCTGTTTGCCACACAGAAGCTACATAGAATTAAACCGGCAGAACCAGCAGATATTTCAAATTAATTCAAAACAAAGCTGGTAGACTCAATGACTTCCGCAGAATTAAGTCATTTACCAGTTTAGATTATTGTAAATCTCTAAACTGAATCTAAAAACACTCAGACAGTTCATGAGAAAGAGCTGAAGCAGAGGATTAACTGCACACATGTGACATAATTCCTCCAGTTTCATTTTCCTTCAGTCTATGGAACATCTACTTGAGTCCCACAGAAGACATTTGGTGTACAGAGAGTGAAAGTGGACCTACCTGCTCCGGCTGCCATCCTGAACGAATGAGCACACCTGGGCAGGTAACAGCACACCTGAGACACTTGCTGCCCGAGGCTGAAGGCAAGGCAAGGCAAGGCAAGTTTATTTATATAGCACATTTCAGTAGCAAGGCAAAGTGCTGTACATGTAAAAAAAAACGAGTCATAATAGGAAAAGTATATTACAGTGGCATGAAGGTAATTAAATAATTAAGGAACACAAATAATTTAGAGAATAAAAATTAATAACTAAATAAACCTGCAGGAAAATTTGAGAATTTAATCCAATCATTAATCCATGCAATGCTCCCGGTCCCGTTTCTCCCTGGGGGGTTGGCAATCCTGGAACACTGCATCTGTCCCATTTCATGGGAACTTCGCTTCCCGTCCAATTTATCCGCAGGTAATTTACCAGTAGGAGCACCCCTCTCCACGTTTGTATTCCTGTGGGGGGTCTTTTGGTCCCCAGGTGAAAAATCCTAAATTGCCTTATCCCTTTCCCAGTACAAATCGTTATCAGTTATTTAGAAGGAGGGTTGGATTTACTTTTTATTTTTATGCAGATTATGCAGCAATTAATGATAAAATAATGAACAAAATTAAAAATGAATAATAAAATGATTCATAAGAAAATGAAAGGAAAGTTGTTACTGAAAACTTAACTAATAATGTTTAGACAGCACAGTCAAAGGCCACTCTAAACAAGTTTTTATTTTTGATTTAAAGCAACTTAGGGTTTCAACGCTCTTACAGTTTTCTGGGAGTTTATTCCAGATTAGTGGAGCATAAGAACTAAAAGCTGCTTCTCCATGTTCGGTTCTGGTTCTGGGTATGCAGAATAGATTTGACCCAGAAGACCTGAGAGGTCTGGGTGGTTAATCCACTGACATCAAGTCTGTAATGTATTTTGGTGCTAAGCTATTCAGTGATTTATAGACTAACAGAAGTATTTTAAAGTCTATTCTCTGAGATTCAGGGAGCCAGTGTAGGGACTTTAGAACCGGGGTGATGTGCTTTCTTAGTTCTAGTGAGGACGCGGGCAGCAGTGTTCTGGATCAACTGCAGCTGTCTGATTGATTTTTTCTGCAGACCTATGAAGACACTGTTGCAGTAATCAATTCTACTAAAGATGAACGCATGAATTAGTTTTTCAAGGTCCTGCTGAGACATTAGTTCTTTAATCCTGGAGATGAACCGGTCAGGGATGAAGAGAAAAATCACTGGGAGGAAAACCTGCACACATTCAGAATAAAACAAAAAATTGATCCAAATTTGCTGCTGTTACAAGGGGTAAACGGTATTCACAAAAAAGGGGGGGGGGGTGGGGGGGGGGGGGGGGGTGGGGGGGGGGGGGGGGGGGGGGGGAAAAGAGCACATTAAGTTTTGTTAAGCCCTCAGGTTACCTTTTGTCAGCTCACCCTGGATCCACACCCAAAATTGCAGTAATGGATATCTTTAACAAAACTTGTGTGCTTGAAAAAAAAAACGTGCCACATTATGTTTCAGATTTAGCTGCTTTGACGACCAGAATCTGACGCCACAGAGGAAATCCATACGAGCCAACTTTCAAATCAATAAAATATAAACATATTTATCAACCAATCTGTCTGATCTGATGATAATTAGGAAGTAGGTCCTAAAACAGTCCTCCACAGCAGGTTGTACAGATGGCACCTGTGGGGGTTTTGAAGGTCAAAAAGGAGCCCTGTGGAGATCATAAAGGAGTCCCCTTTCGAGGTTGTGTAGGAGCCCTCTTTGGAGATTATGGAAGTAAAAAGGAGCCCCCTTTGGAGATTGTGAAGGCGCTAAAGGAACTCCCTCTGGAGGTCGTAATGGAGCCCTCTAGAGATCATAAAGGAGACCCCTCTGGAGGCTAAGGAGGTAAAATAAAGGAGTCCCCTTTGGATGTTGAACAGGAATCCACTCTGAAGGTCATTCAGGTGAAAAAAAGAGGCCTCTCTTGAGGTTGCGAAGGTGCTGAAGGAACTCCGTCTGGGGGTCACATAGAGCCCCCTCTGAAGGTTGTGGAGGTCGAAAGGAAGACCCTCTGGAGGTTGTTGAAGCATTACAGGGACGCTCTTGGGGGTCATAATGGAACTCTCTGGAGATTATAAAGGAGCCCCTTGTGGAGGTCATAAGTGGTAAGTGAAAGTAATACCGAAGTCATCTGCAGGTTTTACAGGAGCTGTCTTGATGTCATAAAGGCACCCTTGCAAAGGAGTCCCCTCTGGAGGTTGTAAAGAAGCCCCATTGGAGGTCATAAAGGAGCTAAGTGGAGGCCATATCAGAGGTAGTTTCAATACCACCAGTCCCTGTAAGGGTGTAAAGGATTCCAAATAGGCAAACAAACAAATCCCCCAACACAGGAGCTAAATGTTAGAGACGGTTGGGAACTTGGCTGTGAGAGATTAACAATGATCCATCAGAGGGAAAAGATCTTTAGATGGAGAGTTGCTGATGGTCCTGTTGAGGTTCCTGGTCTCTGAGTTTGTTGTTCCTGACTGAAATCAGATCATGACAGTGCTTTAGAAATAGGCAGTGTTTTTGGTCTTTGTTATTTCTGCTCTCTGTGTCTCTTTGTGTTCAGTGGAAGTGGTTTCACCTGTGGCGTCGTCACAATTTCACCTTCTGTAATTTTCTAAGTGTGAGACACCAGCTTGATGGTAGGGAACAGGTGAGCTGTTTTGCTGGTGAACAGGTTAACAAACTGCTGGTGTGGATGAAAGCAGCTTCTGAAGGCCTCCCACCCTCATTGTTAACCCTTTCAAAGAGGCTTTGTGTGTGACACACAACCATGTGCTGAATGTGCACTCTGATATACAAAGCCACCAGCGTCACTCGGGTGTATAAAAGCTGTGAACTCACACAGGTATGACTGCACTGAGCCCTCTCCAGCTCCTCCGACAACATGTCTGCCACAAACATGAACATGATGAGCAGGGTAAGTCCCCACAGGTGTCACACCTCGAGATCTCTCACTAATTTAAGACATTAAGATGTTTTTAATTAGTGGAAAATTATTTTAAATGTCCTTTTTGCACGTTTAAATGTCAGGTAAAGCTGCTCCTGTATGGTATTTCCAGAGCACAGAACATTTTCACCTGACTCCTGTTGACCAGTACAGACTTTTTTTTTATGAAGATCTAAAATATCAACCCTGTAGAATCTGTTTTCTGAGACCCACATTATCCAAAATAAGTTAAAGTCCAGGAAACCTCAGCAGGACCTAATTTTTCCTACCTTCATTCAACTTCTTTCTGCTCAGGTCATCTTCTACGAGGACAGGAACTTCCAGGGACGTTCCTACGACTGCAGCAGTGACTGTGCTGATTTATCCTCCTACCTGAGCAGGTGTCACTCCTGCAGGGTGGAGAGAGGCTGCTTCATGGTCTACGACCGCACCAACTACATGGGTAACCAGTACTTCATGAGGAGGGGCGAGTACGCTGACTACATGAGCATGATGGGAATGAGCGACTGCATCCGATCCTGCCGCATGATCCCCATGGTAACCAGCCATTTTAAAGCACTACACCATCCCCATGGTAACCAGTCACATTACAGCACTATATTGCCCACATTGTAACCGGTCAAACAACAGCTCTACATCATCCCCATTGCAACCAGTCACATTATCACCATGGTAACCAGTAAAATTACTGTAAAATTATTGCTCAAATAACTACAGAAACCAGTTCCATTACAGCTTACATTATCTCTATAGTAACGAGTCAAACATAACGGAAACCAGTCACATTACCGCCTAAATTATCTCCAGGGTAATCAATCACATTAAAGACAGGTAGGCAACTTGGGGCCTTGCTCAGGGGCACATTGACATGTGACAGTAGGAAGCTGCAATAGAACCCACAACTGTCGGATTCCAGAAAGACTACTCTACCCGCTGAGCCACAGTTGCCCCCAGCTCTAAAAGTCTATGTTAACCATTGAAATTACAGCAGGAATCATCTGAATGTAACTAGTTACATTACAGCACACAACGTCTCCATGGTGACTAGATGCGTTCCATTACAAATCATCCCCATTTATCATTTATTTTAAATGTTCTCTTTGCACCTTTAAATGTCAGGTAAAGCTGCTCCTGTATGGTATTTCCAAAGCACAGAACATGTTCACCTGACTCCTGTTGACCAGTACAGACTTTTATAAATCTTACTATGGAGACATTGTATGTTGTAATGTAACTAGTTACATTCAGATGATTCCTGCTGTAATTTCAATGGTTAACATAGACTTTTAGAGCAGGGAGCAACTGTGGCTCAGCGGTACAGGCGTACAGGAGCTTCATTCTGACCAGATTACAGCACACATCTCCATAGTAGCTAGTCACACGTCATGGAAGCTGTGGCTTCAGCTCCCCATCTGTCCAAGTGTCCTCGGGCAAAACACTTGACCCCAAGTTGCAGACTGACATGTCGAAACACCGACAGCATATTGACGTATGACTGTAAAAAAAGATTTGTTAGTTTTGTTAGGGAGAATGTAACTCAGTCTAAAAGCAGTCTGAGTAGTGGGTAAGACAACAAGTCCAGTGTTTCCATGTACTTGCTTTATGCTACTTTCTGATCTGCAGCTGATAGTTGTACAGAGATCAACTGACTGATTGATTATCGGTATCTTCTAGTACCGCGGCTCCTATAGGATGAGGATCTACGAGAGGGAGAACTTCGAAGGCCAGATGCATGAGATGATGGACGACTGCGACAACATCATGGATCGTTACCGCATGTCCAACTGCATGTCGTGTCACGTGATGGACGGACACTGGCTGATGTACGAGCAACCCCACTACAGAGGCAGGATGATGTACATGAGGCCTGGAGAGTACAGGAGCTTCATGAACATGGGCATGGGCAACATGAGGTTCATGAGCATGAGGCGCATCATGGACTCCTACTACTGAAGAAATTCAGGACAGTGCTGAGAAACATTAAAGAACTGTTTGTTTCTCCTAAACCTGTCTGTTCTTCTTTAATACTTGCACAAAGTCCCATTTAGGACAGAAGTGGTCAACCTACAGGGTGAAAAAGATCAACGCAATCAAAGCAGCTTTAAATGGACCACACACCTTAGGCCAGCATTGTTTTACCTCACTATCTTCACACCCTAGCTTGTCAAAAGTGTGCTTGGCGTTTAGGTGGCACTCTAAACAAACATTTAATATGATATTTAGTTGGATTCAGTTCTGATCTGCTGTCACACAGTAAAAATGGAGTTAAAACGGACCTCCCTCTGGCAGGTCCACCAAATTCCTGTTTGCTGGAGAAGGATTACAATCCAAAACCAAAGTATGTTGTATGCAACATTATCTCTTCTGTCATCAGAGGCAGTTTGAAGCTAATTTGATTATGAATGTCGAAGAAGGACCCCCTCCAGTACACAGTGGTCATCAGCCTCTGTAGGTAGGAGATATATCTTTTTTTCCAGATTTTGAGGCCTGTGTCAAAATTTTGATAAAGTGGTGAGTCAAACACGTGGCTTTCTGTTGCGAATAAGTGGGGCTTACATGGTGTCAGATTGTCCCCCATGTTTTTTTTTGTAGGATATGACTGCTGTCAGTTTTGGTGATATTTTATTTATTGGTTTAAGGTGATGTTGAATAATTTTCTCAAAAACAGACATAGAAACCTTTATCTTGTCTGATACCTTTCACTTGAACAACAGCCACCTCTTGATTACTTGAATGTTATTTATTACTCATTTTACTCCATCTTATTACATGCTAATGTTCTTATCTTACAATTTTTATTGTATTTTCTCCATTAATTCACTGTTTTCCACCTTTGGAGAAAAGGGAGGCACAATAATCATTTGTGCTGTTAATTTTTGCTCTAAGTGTGTATAAAACAAACAGAAACTCATAAAATGAGACAGAAATTGAAAAGAACAGTGGTAAGAGTAGACAGTTCCTTAAAACCCAAAATCACCTCAGATCATTAAACAGAGACCATGACTGCATTAGATGGACATTTAAAATGATCATCCTCATACATCTCCACTGGCACCCTTCCAGTTTTTATATTGTAAAGAGCAACAATGCGACTTTATTAACTTTGAAAGAATGCATTTGACATAAACTCACAAAAGAATTCCTCACTGGTAAAGAAACGTTTTCTATTGATGCTCAATAACAACCCAAATTTAACAACCCCTGGAAACATCCCTGAAAACCGGAGAACACAGTATTTATGGTCAGAACAGAGTTGCATTACTGACATTTACACAAAAACATGCAGAAAATAGTAATGTATGGTGATGCTAAACCTTACCAGTCACTTGACCATGTCCTAACCTCTGACCCACCTAATAACTCATTATCCAGGAGACTGCCCCCTTCACCACAGTGTTTAGCTTTGACAGCTGACAGACTGACTAATTAATCCAACATGGTAGTTTCTCCTTGGGGAACAACTGGTAGATACTTTAGCTTTAATCTCCCTCAGATACTGAATCAGCCGTTTTAAACATGGTTGAGTCATGGCTGCTCCGCTGTCCTCCATCTGTCCGTTATAATGAACAATGATGTTCATTTGGGCTCAATAATGCATACCATACGTCGTTTTAAATTCATATTACCTGTTCTGGACCAAGTCTCCCATAAACAAGCTGAGGATTTCAACCCGACACTCCATTAAGAAATCCTCTTCATCCATTTTTAACTTTAAAGACACCAATTACAAAAATGAGTTGGTGCATTTATTTCAATCAGAATAATGTTTTGTCACAATCTCCAGGTGTTTGGGGTTTTGTTTTTCTTTATGTGTATTATTTGACCATTTCTTTGCTGTTATTAGGTTCTTCGGTTTTATATTCTTCATTTCAGTTCCCTATGTCCATTATTGTCATGTGCTTTTCTCAGCTTTTTTGTGTTTTGGCTCCTGGTTTAGTGTTGATGTACATTTTTCTATTATGATCCTGCTAGGTTTCCTCTCTGTGTTTCTCTCTGTCTGCTCCTGCTCAGCTCTTCCTTCATTGGTCTCAGCTGTTCCTCATCTCCTGATTACACTCACCTGCTTACCATCTTTTCCCTCTGCTCTTCCATCTATGTATATCACTCTCTGGTTGTTTGTCTCTTTGCTGGTTTCTACTGTTGCCTCTGTCTCTGCTGCTAGCCCCACACTCCGTTCATCATGGTCCTTGGTTCTACTTGGATTGCTGCCCTTGTTGCAAGCATGTTTCCGTTTGTGAGTTTTTGTAAGTTCTTCTTAATAAAGGACTTAATTTTGCCTCTACTAAGTTCTGCATTTGGGTCATCCTTCAAACACCCATGAAGGGTTTATTAATTAATTTCCTTTAACTCTCCCATAATGCTGGGAGACCACTCTGGTGTCATAGGGAGGGCACACCTTTTGCCTTATGCCAGAGGGGTCCAAGTCTAGTCCTGGAGAGCTCCCATCCCGCAACCTCTAGATGCATCCGGTCTCCAATACATCTGAATCAAATGGTTGAATTTCCTCATGAGTATTCAGTCATTCAGTTCTGCAGAGGCTTTGTAAGGAGTCATTGAATTTGATTCAGAACTGGAGTCGGGCTCCCCTGCCTTAGGGATTGAAAATTGCTTCAGTAAAAACGCCATAAAAATATATCGCTTATTTTTTTTTACATAGTTCTGTTTTCTGCATGGATAGTATGAACTGCTTTAGTCCTAACCACATGTAGCAAATATTTATTCTGTTTCTGAAATTGTACCCCTAAATTACAGTTTTTGTGATAGAATTTGGTTTCAGATTTAGGCAAAAAACACAAAAAGTGATTTAATTTTACATCCAATGAATGTAAAAATGTTTAGCAGGGTTTGGGAAGAATTATCAGAGTCCAGCACTTAAGTTTATATTTTATTATTTTATAATACATTTCACACCTTTCACCTCAGTACAAAAATGTTCCAATAAATATTGCAATATAAATAATATATAATATTACATAATTCAACATTTTTAATGGATACTACCAGCTTCAGTCCTCACAATACAGAACAAATAGTTTTTGTGTTTAGGAGTGTTTTTTTTTTCCTTAGTCTTCAACCTGGTTCCAAACCCAAAGTGAGGAAGCTTTAACACATCAAACGTTCTGAGCCAGAACCGACAGGTGCCACTCTCTAAATGACCTCTAGGCAGACAGAACTGCTATTGGAACATAAAAAGGGAACTACCTACTAGCTAAGAGACGGCAAAAGTTGGAACCGCATGAGGAAAAATTCCAGTTGGTTCTTTGAGAATAAACAGCAGGTCTGGGCCAATGTAGGGTGTTTTTTCCAGTTCCATCCATGACAGCTTGATCCATCAGGTGTTTAGGCTGATGAATCAAGGGTGCTTCAGACACTTTTCTCCTCTACATTTTTTCCCCTTTTCCACTTAGATTAACATCAGTGGGCTGCACTGTGATGCAGTTGGTACCACTATTAACTTGCAGCAAGAAGGTCCTGGGTTCAACTCCCAGCCAGGGCTCTTTCTGCATGGAGTTTGCGTGTTATCCCTGTGAATGCGTAGGTTCTCTCCAGTAATCCGGCTCCAACAGTCCATAGACATGACTGATCTCTCTAAATTGCCCTTAGGTGTTAATAGGTGTGCATGGTTGTGTGTCTGTGATGTACTGATGACTTTTCCAGGCTGTACCCCACCTCTTGCCCATAGACCGCTGGAGATAGGCACCAGCTCCACCACGATCCTGTATGGAAGAAGCGGGAATAGAAAATGGATGGATGGATTAACACGAGTGATAATTCAAAGAGATCAATAAACCTTCAATTGATGTTAGATCTTTAATCAGTCGTTGCCGTCGATGTCATTGTCTTACCCTTCATCCGGCACCGGGTCGCGGGGGCAGCAGACTCAGTAGAGACACCCAGACGTCCCTCCCGCCATACACCTCCTCCGGGGGGAGCCCAAGGCGTTCCCAGGCCAGCCGAGAGACATAGTCCCTCCAGCGTGTCCTGAGCCGTCCCCCGTGTTTCCTCCCGGAGGGACGTGCCTGGAACACTTCCCAAGGGAGGCATCCAGTTTAGATACCCGAGTCACCTCAACTGGCTCCTCTCGATGTGGAGGAGCAGCGGCTCTATTCTTCACCCGATCTCTAAGGGAATGCATCACCAGCCTATGGAGGAAGCTCATTTCAGCCGCTTGTATCCGGGATCTCGTTCTTTCGGTCATGACCTAAAGTTCACGGCCATAGGTGAGGGTAGGACCGGTAAATCAAGAGCTTTGCATTTCGGCTCAGATTTCTCTTCATCACAACGGACCGGCACAGCATCCCCCATCACTGCAGCAGCCGCACCAATCCGTCTGTAGATCTCCCGCTCCATTCCCCCCTTACTTGTGAACAAGACCCCAAGATACTTGAACTCCTCCACTTGAGGAAGGAACTCCCCTCCAACCTGAAGAGGACAAGCCACCCTTTTCCGGTCGAGAACCATGGCCTTGGACTTGGAGGAGCTGATCTTCATCCCAGTCGCTTCACATTTGGCTCCGAACTGTCCCAGTGCATGCTGTAGGTCTAAAATAGGGCCCCCAACTCCGTTCTCCTGGAGCATCCCCCATAGGCCACCACGAGGGAGACAGTGGAATGCCTTCTCCAAGTCCACAAAACACATGTGGATCGGTTGCGCAAACTCCCATGAACCCTCAATTACCCTGCAGAGGGTGTAGAGCTGGTCCAGTGTTCCACGGCTGGGACAAAAACCACACTGCTCCTCCTGAAGCTGAGGTTCGACTATCGGCCGGACTCTCCTCTCCAATGCCCTGGCATAGGCCTTATCAGGGGAGGCTGAGGAGTGTGATCCCCTATAGTTGGAACACACCCTCTAGTCACCATTCTTCTGAAGGGGGACCACCACCCTGGTCTGTCAGTCCAGAGGCACCGTCCCCGAACCGCCACGCGATGTTGAAGAGTCGTGTCAACCATGTCAGCCCCACAACATCCAGAGACTTGAGGTACTCAGGGTGGATCTCATCCACCCCTGAAGCCCTGCCACCTAAGTCCCCAGCCTTTGCTTCCACCAGGGAATGCGTGACAGCAGGATTGAGGAGATTCTTGAAGTACTCCTTTCACCACCCGAGGTCAGGCTCTTTTTCCCCCCAGCAAGGTGACATTACATGTCCCTAGAGTCAGCCTTAGCATCTGGAGATCGGGCCGTCGAGGTCTCCACCTTCGTCCGCTTCCCGATTCTCTTTGCACCGGTCCCTCCTGGTTCCCCCTGCAGATGGTAGGCCCACTGGGGGATAGCCTCGCGTCTGTCGTTTGGGTGTGGCCCGGACGGGTCCTGCGAGGAGCAACCCGGCCACCAGGCGCTCACCAACGAGTCCTGACCCCAGGCCTGGCTCCAGGGTGGGACCCCAGTTCCACCGAACCGAGCGACGCCAAGTGCCTCGATTTTTTTGGTCCTCATGAAGGCTCTGACCCATCACCCAGAGCCTATTTGCCATGGGAGACCCTACCAAGGGCATTTAAGTCCCAGACAACATAGCCTCTAGGATCATTCGAGCACTCAAACCCCTTCACCACGTTAAGATAAAAATAATTTCAAAGTTCAGTCCTCTACTCAAAAACGTCTCACTTTTAGCAGTAAGAGTAGAGTAGAGTGAGTGTGATACAGCCATCATTAGCTGCTGCTGGTCGAACTGTTGCTACTGCTGGTTCTTAGCATAAACTGAAGTGTAATTATCTTCGTTTGACCCAAAAAATATGTTTATGCTGAGAAATGCACAGATATTTTCAGATTTTTCTTTAAATCGTTGATAGAGATAACTTAATGGATAAGCAAAGAAGTAATTTTTCAGACTGATTTTGGATCAGTTGAAAACCTGGTTGATTTATGAACCTTCCTTTGATGTGGCTTAATCACGCAACACCATCTTAGATGGGTCATTCAAATGTCCTTTTAGAATGTGCGAAAATGATATATTACAATAATAAAAATTATTATACATTATTGTTATTAATGTGTTAAAGTTTTTTGTCAGCCAGCAGGATCATATTGAGATACTGCTTCTCTTCTTTCAGGGAGTCTTGGTCAAGATGAGCCTAAATACTAACTTAAAAAATGAAAAGCGGTTTAAACAGACCAGTGATGTGAAGAACCGTCACTCCTACATTCGTTTGGAGTCTGATTTCCAATTTGAGCCCCGCACTCACGTGTTCCTGTCCATCTTTGAATTTTGTTTATCCAAAATCAATATCAGAGCTGCTATCATTCCAATTATTGTATTGGGTTGAAGCTGAGAAGCTCTGAGCCTCACATGACAACAAACTATCTGAATAAACTATCTGGACAGAGAAGAAAAGCCTGAGATGGTGGTGAGCTGTCATCTCGCTCACTGGTTCCACCCCCCACCTTCTATAAATCAATCATTGAAATTTAGTTTAATGTCATCTATTGTGTAAAACATTTATGAACTGAATGATTGTCGCTCTTTCTCTGGGATATTGTGTGTGTCTTAGTGAGTACACTGAGTTGAATGGAGAGACGGCCCTTGTGCAATGTCCACATTTTTATACCTGAGCAATTTTACTAAAGTTTCACTTTAAACCAACCTTGTTTTTAACAAACAAACTTTGTTTTCACAGTTTTGACACCAAATTGATTTGATAAACCACCTGCATGTGACTTATTCACCCACCTCTTCATATTTTTTTCTAAAAAAACCCAAAAATAATTAATTTAAAATAAAGTTTATTTATGTGGAATTATGAAACATTTTATCTTAAGCTAAAACAGCAAATTAAGTGAAAATTTACTTTACTGAATCATTTGACTTCAGGTGATAAAAGTGGTTTTGGGGGGCAAATATTAAAATATGTGTAATAATCTCAGTATTATTGTCTTCAGGGGTTTTTTTCCAGAAAGTGTGGTGTCCACAGTGGAGTGAAGGAAACACACAGCTGTTGTTCGTAGCTTTTTGTCTGTAGTTTCTAAGAGAAATGCCGAACGCTGAGCGTCTCTTTATGACACGCTGCTGGCTCAGGCTGTTTCAACAAAAGGCTTAGGCTGCTCAGGTGCTATAAAGACCAGCATTTGCTCCACAGGTACCACTCACTCTCCCGGGACAGGACCTCCAGCAGCAAGCAGCTGAGCAACCTGACAGGCAACATGACGTCCAGCAACATGAACATGATGAGCAGGGTGAGATCCGGCAGCTTGTCTGTCTAAACCGTAAACACAACAGTTTTAACTGTAACAACTGCCTGTCCAAGACAGATAAAATCCCCCTATCTGTGTTTTTATTATGTATACCGAAAACATTAATTCATGAGTTTATGTTAAAAGGTCTGCAAATTAATTAGGCTGTAAAAAGAAGGGATGTTACCTTTGCACAGCAGCAGGTGAGAGTCCTTAAGCTAACAGCCTAACAAACAAAACCATCTTTGATTTATGACTAGGTGATCATATTCATCATCATCATCAAATAACCAGGAAACCTAACACGTTCAGAGTTTTTGGTCTTTTCCCCTTCAGATCATCTTCTACGAGGACAGGAACTTCCAGGGACGTTCCTACCAGTGCAGCAGCGACTGTGCTGACATGTCCTCCTACCTGAGCAGGTGTCACTCCTGCAGGGTGGAGAGAGGCTGCTTCATGGTCTACGACCGCACCAACTACATGGGTAACCAGTACTTCATGAGGAGGGGCGAGTACGCTGACTACATGAGCATGATGGGAATGAGCGACTGCATCCGATCCTGCCGCATGATCCCCATGGTAACCAGCCATTTTAAAGCATTACACCATCCCCATGTTCACATTACAGCGCCATATCATCTCCTGTCACATTACAGTGTTACATCACCTCCATGGTAACGACTCACATTACAGCACCCAGCATCTCCATGGTAACCAGTAACTGTACAGGATTCATCAGCAGCCTATGCTACTTTCTGATGTGGAGCTGAAAGTTGTTCAGAGATCAAATTACTGATTGATTATTGGTATCTTCTAGTACCGCGGCTCCTACAGGATGAGGATCTACGAGAGGGAGAACTTCGGAGGCCAGATGTACGAGATGATGGACGACTGCGACAACATCATGGATCGTTACCGCATGTCCAACTGCATGTCGTGTCACGTGATGGACGGACACTGGCTGATGTACGAGCAACCCCACTACAGAGGCAGGATGATGTACATGAGGCCTGGAGAGTACAGGAGCTTCATGAACATGGGAAACATGAGGTTCATGAGCATGAGGCGCATCATGGACTCCTATTATTAAAATCACTAAAATGTAAATTGCAAGTCAATAAAAAGTTTTATTTTAAAGTCTGCTGACTCTTTAAACCTGTTTTTTCCAGTAATGAAACTCAAAGCTGAACCTGATGTTGATAAAGAGAACTGTATGTCAACATCATTCAACCCACATTATCATTATGTTGAACTTGTTGATTTTAATTTACTGCCTGAAACATAAAAGATAGCTTGATTTTTTTTTTTTTTTTGCTACACACAGCAAAGTTCATCATCCTAATTTCCACTCCCTCACAAACTGATTTGTTTTTTTTAGTTAATGGTGATTCTGTCATGGTTTGTAATGCGGTGAAATCCCAGATTCAGGAAGGCAGCAGCTGAATTTCTGAAAAACCTACAGGAAGAACATGAAAATTGTCCAGAGCAGAGATCTTTGCTCTCATTGTCGCTAGAGTTTCCTGGGATTCAGATCTTTTAGTCACCATGATCCTCTCTTGTGGAGCCAGCTTCCAGTTTTTGTCCGAGAGGCAGACATCCTGGCAACTTTTAAGACTAAACTTAAGATTTTCCATTCTAAAAAAGAAGGTTGGGACCCCGGCTCCGCCTGCAAAGGGTGTAGAGCCCCGACCTCAGGGTATCCCCAGAATAACCTGAGGTCTATTTCAGACCTATCTCTGGTTATACCTGAGATAGGTCTGAGATAGACCTCAGATAGCTCAGGATAAACTAAGCCATCTGAGTTGAGCTCCTAATGAAAAGTAGTTGTTTCTCTCCACTGTCACCACATGCTTGCTTAGGAATGAATGAATCAATGCAACCTTCCCTAGGTAGAAAACTTTCAACTGATTGAATAAGACTGTATGAAATAGTGTTTTATTTGGATGTACCTGAACCTCGTGTTACTGGACTGATTGCAAAATTGACTGAAATTAAATGGAAATGGATTTAAATTGGACCTATTAACATTTCCAACTGATTTTCCAGAATTATCATTGGAAACATCTAATTACTGGAAGCTCAACTTAAACCAGTGGAACATTTAAACCCAGTGGATTTCCATCCATCCGTAGTCTATACTCGCTGATACTTGTAGAGTCGTGGGTGGGCTGGTGCCCACCTCCAGTGGTCATTGGGCAAGAGGCAGGGTACGCCCTGGACAGGTCACCGGTCCATCACAGGGCAACAAAGGACAAACAATCATGTATACACACACTCATACCTAAGGGCAACCTAGAGTAACCAGTTGACCCAACGGTCATGTTTTGGGACTGTGGAAGGAAGCTGGAGAACTCAAAGTGAACCCACGTATGCATGGGGAGAACGTGCAAACTACATGCAGAAAAAACCCAGGCCAGGACCTTCACTGCTGCAATCTGTGAACAGATTTATTTATGTTTGATACAGACTGGTTCAAACTTTCCATCAATAGAAAGACCCTTAAACCTTACTGAAGATCAATTCAAACAAATATGTAGATGATTAAACAATTATAATTTCATGCTCTTTGACCTTCAAGAGGCCCCTGAGGGCCACATGCAGAAGGATGAAGTTTATTAAATGAGACAAAATAAAAGTGTTTCATATTGATCTTTATTACTTTCTGATTTTATAAACAGCATAAAAACAACACAAGCATAATATTAAGTAAGAGCCATAGCAGTTGGGTAAATAAAGTTTTTTTTTGTGTTAAAGTAAAACTGAAACTAAATGTGTTTATTTGTGTTGTTGTTTCTGTGGGATCAGTACGAAGATATCCGCAGACAGAGCTGGGCGAGTGGACCAGAGGTTCTGCTGAGAGCTGGTTTGTGCTCAGATCAGCTGATGCCGATATTTCCTGGATTCCCAGCAGCAGTTAGTCTGTTAGTTACTGACTGAGAGAGGCGCTGTTAGTAATTCAATTTCCTGTCGGGGGGGAAAGGTTGATATGAGGTGATCAAACTAAAACTGAGCAGTGGAAGGATGTGTGAGCTCTGCATGAAGTTAAGGCTGTTGTGCTTTGTTTGCAAAACTTCTCACACATCCCTGGTACCAGCATTAGTAGAACCTGAATCAGGAAGATTCTCATCAGAACAATAACACAGAGGACGATTGTCACAGGTGGAAATTTTCTTGCCCCCAGTTTTTGAACCAAACAGTTCTCAGAAAGGAAACGTCAACAAGTGATCACTGGGAGGACACGGACACACCTGTGGGTCTGCCCTGATTCACCCAAAGCCCATCCAACCCGGTGGACCTGAGGGTGTTTCACAGCAGAACACTGAACTTCTGCCTTGTCCAAACAGATGGTGTCACCTTTTCCTCAAGCTCCCCCTAATAGATGATAGAATTCATGGTGGATTCTACAAAGGTGAGCTAGACAAGTCCTGCTGCAGCAAACAATCCCTAAACCATGACACTTCCCCCTCCATGCTTTACAGTTGGTATGAGGTTTCCTGGAATGCTGCATTTGGTGCCAAACATGGTGTCTGGTGTCCAAATAACTCAGTTTTAGACTAATTTGTCCAAAAAACATGATTTCATTATTCCTGGTCTTTATCTACACTCTGCCTGGTAAACGTCAGTCTGGCCTTCATATTTTCCCTAGAGAACAAAGACTTCCTCCTTGCACATCTCACATTAAAGCTAAACGTGTGTAAAAGTCTCTTTTTTTACTGTACAGGCATGCTCTTTCATATCAGCAGTCGTAAGGGCCTGCTGTATGTCCCATGATGACATTTTAAGGTTTTTGGAGACTTCTTTTAGCATCTTAAAGTCTGCTTTCAGGGTGAAATTGCTTAAACAGCCAGACTTCGGCACGTTAGCAGTTGCTCTGAATGTCCTCCTCTTGAAGACCATTTTCCATACAATGGAACGGCTGACTCCAAATTCTCTTGAGACCTCTTTAAATCCTATACCAGAATCATTAGTTCCTACAGTCTTCATTCTGAAGGCCAGAAACACTAAAATCAAATGTTTAATGCTTAAACAGGGCAAGCCTCCTTAAAAATGCTGAGTAATGATGTTCTAATAAAAGCACCTAAAGCTATACGTAGCTTTAGGAGAGAATAAATGTTGCTCACCAGAATTTCTCTTTTTTATTACATTTTACAGAAAAAAACTTGCGGTCTTTAGTTTAGTTTTTATGTCTTCTTAGGTTTTCATTGATGTTAACTGAAACTGTGGATCATTAGGAGGAATATGTTCAAAATTGTTACACTTAACACTCACACTAAATCTAAAATATATCATCTAAATATGTTTTCAATAGAATAGAATTGAACCTTGACTGGTTTGATTGTGGTGAACTTTTCCTCCAGCCTGGCTTTAAGAGTTTTCGTCTGTCCCGATTCACCAAATGCCTACACAAACCATAATAATAATAATAATAATAATAATAATAGTAATAAGTAGAAGAATGTAATAATAACAATAATAATAATAGTAATAACAGAAAGAGTTAGGTTAGGTCCAGCGGTGTTATCTGTGCCATGAGTGCTCGCAGGACATCCAGGCAGCAGATCTGGTCTCCTGGAAGCAGAGCCAGATCCATGTGGATCAGTCGGATCCTGTTTGGTTTCTCTAGGATGACAGCAAGGAAGAGGTGGACCACCAGCAGGAGGTACAGCAGGATGTAGGAGGAGAAAAAGACGATGCCTGCCGATGGGTTGCCACAGTCCAAAGGTGAGTCAGGTGTGCCTAGGTCACAATTTGGAGGCGTTTTCATGATGGATCGCAGCAGAAGTTCCCATCCAGAGAAAGCACTGACGAGAATCATACTTATCATGCTGTTCCCAAATGTCTCAAAGTTGGTCATGTCATCGATCATCCAATCCTTCTTCACATTTCCGAAGGTATGCATCCCAACGAAAGAATAGGTGTACAACACAAGGAAGAGGAGGCCGATGTTGAGGAGGGCAGGAAGAGGAGACATGAAGCCAACGAGCAGCAGCCGTATCCCACTGGCCCACTGGAAAAATGGGAGGAGTCTGATGATACGAGCCAACCGAAGCACTGGGATGAGAGTCGGGCTGATGAAATACTTCTCTAGCACATCAGACAAGAAAAAACCTAAAACAAGCAGCTAATAGTTTAAACATGTTGCTCTGCTGAAAGCTTGTTGGTTTTAAACAGGAAGACCCCTCCTCAGCTTGAGGAGGAAGAATGTCCAAAATTATGTTAGACAACCCTGATTGCTGTAGCTGAAGCTACAGCTAAGAAACAAATACCAAACATTTTTCATTTAAATCTGTGTTGTACAACCAAATTTATGTTTAATATTTGTTTTGACCTCTTTATAGACCAGTTTTCTTCTGATACTTTCATTTTTCAGTGAAATCCCTTGAAACAAGAAGAGCCTTTTTATGAAGAGTCACTCATACCTGCTGAGTTGGTGGGAACTGTGGCTTCTTAAATCTCCCAAGGATTGCTGTTATGGGCTCCAACTTTTGAAAGATTTAATTTAGTTGAATTGGAACTAAAAAAGGTCAACTGAAAAACCTTATATGCTTAAATTGTTCTTGTTTTTTGCAGATTTGTTTATATAATACATTTTTATTTCTTTATTTTCTTTCTAAAATTTAAAAATATTTAATTTGTTTCCCCTCAAGCAAAATGTCCATTGTCAGGCAGCAATCCACCCATCAGAGCAGACATGTTCAAGCTCAGTTAATAAAATCTGAAAATACAACACAGTTCACCTGCTTTGCCTTGTAAAGCATTTCTTGATAATACCTCAAAGCAATGTACCAGATTTTCAGATATACCTGCTTATAATTTCAGGCTACCTTGCATACATTTTGAGGCACTTTACAATAGTTTCAACTTTTTCAGCAGAGCCTTGGTTCATAATTTTTAAAGCTTTCAGCCGGACTTCAGTCAAATCTACTTTAAATATAATTCAAGAATCCTTCATGACGACTAATATATCGATGCACGTGACGTCTCCTGGTACGGCGGAGCCGGGGTCCTATCCTAGAGCCAGGCCTGGGGTCGGGACTCGCCGGAGAGCGCCTGGTGGCCGGGTTGCTCCTTGCGGGACCCGGCCGGGCCAAGCCCGAACGAGAAACGCGAGGCCATCCCCCAGTGGGCCCACCACCTGCAGGGGGAACTGTGAGGGACCGGTGCAAAGAGGATTGGATGGCGGACGAAGGCGGAGACCTCGGCGGCCCGATCCCCGGATGCTTAGGCTGGCTCTAGGGACGTGGAATGTCACCTCGCTGGGGGAGGGAGGAGCCTGAGCTTGTGCGGGAGGTTGAGAGATATCGCCTAGAAATAGTCGGGCTCACCTCCACGCACAGCGTAGGCTCTGGAACCCATCTCCTTGAGAGGGGCTGGACTCTCTTCTACTCTGGAGTGGCCCACGGGGAGAGGCGGCGGGCTGGGGTGGGTTTGCTTGTTTCCCCCCAGCTCAGCCGTCTCGTGTTGGGGTTTACCCCAGTGGATGAGGGTCGCATCCCTGCGCCTTCGTGTTGGGGATAGGTCTCTGACTGTCGTTTCGGCCTACGGGCTGAGCGGTAGTGCGGAGTACCCAGCCTTCTTGGTGTCCCTGTCAGGGGTGCTGGATAATGCCCCTCCTGGGGACTCCATTATTCTGCTGGGGGACTTCAACGCCCATGTGGGAAACGACAGTGACACCTGGAGAGGCGTGATCGGGAGGAATGGCCTCCCCGATCTGAATCTGAGTGGTGCTTTGTTATTGGACTTCTGTGCTAGTCATGGATTGTCCATAATGAACACCATGTTCTAACATAAGGGTGTCCACCAGTGCACTTGGCACCAGGACACCCTAGGCAGGAGGTCAATGATCGACTTTGTTGTCGTATCATCAGACCTTCGGCCGCATGTTTTGGACACTCGGGTGAAGAGAGGGGCTGAGGTGTCCACTGGTCACCACCTGGTGGTGAGTTGGATCTGCTGGATAAGGAGAAATCCGGACAGACTTGACAGGCCCAAGCGCATAGTGAGGGTCTACTGGAAATGCCTGGCGGAGCCCTCGGCCAGGGATGTATTCAACTCCCACCTCCGGGAGACTTTTGACCAGATTCCGGGGGATGTTGGAGACAGAGTCCGAGTGGACCATGTTCTCCGCATCTATTGTCGATGCTGCTGCCTGTAGCTGTGGCTGTAAGGTCTGCGGTGCCTGTCGCGGCGGCAATCCCAGAACCCGGTGGTGGAAACCGGCAGTAAGGGATGCTGTCAAGCTGAAGAAGGAGTCCTATCGGCTGTGGTTGGCTTGTGGGACTCCTGAGGTTGCTGACAGGTACCGTGAGGCCAAGCGTGCTGCGGCCCGGGATGTGGCAGAGGCAAAGACTCGGGCCTGGGAGGCGTTCGGTGAGGCCATGGAGAAGGACTACCGGTCGGCCTCGAAGCGATTCTGGCAAACTGTACGGCGCCTCAGGAGGGGGAAGCAGTGCTTCGCTAACACTGTTTATAGTGGGGGTGGGAGGCTGCTGACCTCGACTGGGGACATTATCGGGCGGTGGAAGGAGTACTTCGAGGATCTCCTCAATCCTGCCATCACGCATTCCCTGGTGGAAACAGAGGCTGGGAACTCGGGGTTGGACTCTTTCATCACCCAGGCTGAAGTCACCGAGGTGGTTAAAAAGCTCCGCGGTGGCAAGGCTTCGGGTGTGGATGAGATCTGCCCTGAGTACCTCAAATCTCTGGATGTTGTGGGGCTGTCATGGTTGACACGCCTCTTCAACATTGCGTGGCCTCTGGACTGGCAGACTGGGGTGGTGGTCCCCCTTCATAAGAAGGGTGACCGGACGGTGTGTTCCAACTACAGGGGGATCACACTCCTCAGCCTCCCTGGTAAGGCCTACGCCAGGGTATTGGAGAGGAGAGTCCGGCCGATAGTCGAACCTCGGCTTCAGGAGTAGCAGTGTGGTTTTCGTCCCGGCCGTGGAACACTGGACCAGCTCTATACCCTCTACAGGGTACTCGAGGGTTCATGGGAGTTTGCCCAACCGGTCCACATGTGTTTTGTGGACCTGGAGAAAGCATTCGACTGTGTCCCTCGTGATGCCCTTTGGGGGGTGCTCCAGGAGTATGGAATCGGGGGCCCTTTATTAGGGGCCATCCGGTCCCTGTACGAGCGGAGTAGGAGTTTGGTCCGCATTGCCGGCACTAAGTCGGACCTGTTCCCAGTGCATGTTGGACTCCGGTAGGGCTGCCCTTTGTCCCTGGTCCTGTTCATAACTTTTATGGACAGGATTTCTAGACGCAGCCAAGAGCCGGAGGGGGTCTGGTTTGGGGACCAGTGGATTTCGTCTCTTCTTTTTGCAGATGACGTGGTCCTGCTGGCCCCCTCTAGCCAAGACCTACAGCATCCACTGAGGCGGTTCGCAGCAGAGTGTGAAGTGGCTGGGATGAAGATCAGCTCCTCCAAGTCGGAGGACATGGTACTTGACCGGAAAAGGGTGGCTTGTCCTCTTCAGGTTGGAGGAGAGTTCCTGCCTCAAGTGGAGAAGTGGAGGAGTTCAAGTATCTCAGGGTCTTGTTCACGAGTGAGGGAAGAATGGAGCGGGAGATCGACAGACGGATCGGTGCGGCTGCTGCAGTAATGGGGGCACTGTGCCGGCCCCTTGTGGTGAAGAGAGAGCTGAGCCGAAAAGGGAAGCTCCCGATTTACCGGTCGGTCTACGTTCCTACGCTCACCTATGGCCATGAACTTTGGGTCATGACCGAAAGAACGAGATCCCGGATACAAGCGGCTGAAATGAGCATCCTCCGTAGGGTGGCCAGGCACTCCCTTAGAGATAGGGTGAGGAGCTCCGCCATCCGGGAGGGGCTCGGAGTAGAGCCACTGCTCCTCAACATCGAGAGAAGCCAGTTGAGGTGGCTCGGGCATCTATATCGGATGCCTCCTGGACGCCTTCCTCGGGAGGTGTTCCAGGCACGTCCCACCGGGAGGAGGCCCAGGGGACGGCCCAGGACACGCTGGAGGGACTATGTCTCTCGGCTGGCCAGGGAACGCTTTGGGCTACCCCCGGAGGAGCTGGAGGAGGTGTCTGGGGAGAGGGACGTCTGGGTGTCTCTGCTTAGTCTGCTGCCCCTGCGACCCGGTCCCGGATAAGCGAAAGACGACGAGTACGAGTACTTTAAATATAGTTTGTCACCTATAAAACAAGACGTCATGACCAGTTTTTTTTGTCATTTTGTTGAAAATCATATAATCAAGATAAGATCTATCCAACCGACGAACAGCTTTCGTGTCTCTGGTGACATCACATAATGCATAAAGCAACATCTATTTGTATTTTCTTGCCGTCTTCAGTCGTTTTTTATGTTTTTAATGGAAAGCATTTGAGCCTTATTATCACTGCAAATCATGTCACTTTTTAAAGGTGGAACAAGCAGAATATGACATTTGCTCGTTTTACAAGTGAACAGAAAGTAATTAAATTCAATCAAGAATATAAAATGATTTACACAAGATAAAGTTCTGAAGACAATCATTGTTACCATTCGCTTTAGCTTACACCTTGCAACATAAATGCTTCTTAGGCTCCTTCAGTAGTTAGACTTGAGCTAGAAGGAGTCCAACCTAGACGGTGATTTTTCATACCAAAGGCTCTTTCATGGTTTCATATCTTTCATGGGTAGCTCACAATCACAGATCTTCCAGCAAAATAAATCATCACAATAAAGTATCCTTGTAGATGACCTACAGTAAAAGAAAAGGAAGACTGGAACAGATGATGAGATCATGACCCTGTTACTGTACGGTTCGGTTCTGAGGCCCCACTGGTTTAAAGAGTCCAGTACAGACATCAGTCTGATGGAGTTAGATCCAGTTTTAAGGAAAGAGGTTTGCTGTGGTGCAGTGCTCCTTCCTGCTTCATATGAGCAGAAACAGCTGATTGGTCAACAGATGTTCTGAATTTTGGATGGAGCTGGTTGCTAGGGTGACCAGATGCCCAGCATTGTACAGGACTGCATAGGATTTAGTTTTTTTTTCTCCACCCTGCAAACTGAGATCACATCCAGCCTCAGTATCAGTTTGGTTTTCAGCCATTAAAGCTGCATGACAGACATCTGCTGACATTTAACATATCAAACGATTCTGAATGATAAATGGACTATCGTGTTAATGCTGTGTCTGCTAACAACCAAACTTGTCCACATGGGATGCAACACAACCTAACCTGTGACGATCCTTTATTTCTTTAGCTCCGCTCACAGTTTTTCACAAAACTTTCTGTAGCCTTCTGTGGATCTTTCATGGAGACCATTATTAGGAGCAGAAAAGATGCTGTTATGTATCTGACCCCCTATCTGAAGCTATGATTAGACTCACAGACAAAGATACCTCATCAATTAGTTTTATGTGATGGAAATCAACCCACTAAAACTTCCAATGTTTATTAGATTTACAGAACTGATCAAACCGGGTCATAAAGCAGTCACACCAGCTTACAGGCGCAACTGGCAGGTGGACATGGACAGGAGGTCAGGGTGTTCTAGCCTAAAAGGATCAGTTGAAGGGACAGAAACAGAAAATCTTTTTCCTCCTGGAATAAGGTTTTCCATGGAGTTTGAGGTGAAAGTCTCCCCAAAACCTGGAGGTTTAGGAGTCTGTTCCAGTATGGACTTGAACTCACCTGTGGTCGTGGAGCAGCTTTCTCTGGTGACTTGGGGAACATCTTCCACACGGTGCTGTGAAACTTCAGCTGCTCCTCGGTCATGAAGAGATGTTTCCCTCCACCTTGCAGAAACACAGTAAAGAAGAATTAACTGAGAGCGTAGAGATAGACTACCAGCGTCTCTGCTGCTGCTCCACCATAAATCAGCTGACAGAAAACAGGTAACTATGGCAACCACTCTAAGAAAACGGATCTTGTTACGCTGTTGATGGAGAGCATCGACGAAGACCCTGATAAGGAAGTTGGAGGTGAAGAAGCAGCCAATGATGATGAAAAGGACATAGCATAGGTACCTGTACAGGTTGAACCTGTACCGCGGCTGACTCTCCCCTGCAAGCAAGCACAGACCAGTAACAATACAGTTCCCGGTACCGTTAACGGTACTTTTAATAGGACCCCTTCCAGGATCAGAACCCTAACTATCAATGGGAGCAACAATACTCTGATTGAAAGCCAGACTGGAATCAGTACAGGTTTCAGTACCATCGATTTTACAGTTATCAGCAGTGCTGGTATCAGCAGAAACAGAACCGGTTCCAGTACCACTACTGTTTCGAGCCGGGTTTGAGATGCGCCTCTAAGTGTTGTTTTATGGCCATGTTTTATTCCACGGTGCATTCAGGTCAGCTCGTACACCACAAAATGTCACCAGTCTTACTGAGTGTTTCTTGAACACCATTGTTCACTGTTTGAAGATAGTTTTCAAGTTGTATTTTACTTTTCATAATTAACAAACTCTGATTAAGACTCCAGTCACTTCTATAGTGGCCACTTTGTGAAATGCTGCAACATAATAAGATCAAATTATTATCAGACAAATTAAACCTCTGTGGAAGTAAAATATAAAATCCTGAATGGCTCTTCACACAATAAAGCCAATTAAAAGTAGATGGGGCAATGACCAAGCTTTTAATTAAAACAAGAAGCTATCAAACCTGGCCTAAATACACCAGGCATTTTCCTAGAAACAGTGTCCCATTTCCTGTTTTTGTTGCTGAGAAAAGACTAAAAAAGGTTTCCAGACCAAGAAAATAGAAAACTACATGTCTTTCTTTAGACAGAAGTGTGTGACCATTTTTAAGTTTTGGGGCTACAAAAGTCACCATAGAACCTACTTTCTTCATTTTATTAAAATGTTGGAGTTTTAGTTTAGTAAAGTAAAAACAATACTAATAATATTTTCATTGCATTTCAACAACGGACCAGTACAAAAGTTACTGGACGTTTGTTCAGAATTTAAGATTTAACCCAATAAAAATAGCAGAGGATGTTAGTTAGGAACTGTTGAATATGACCTTGGAGGGGCTTGATGGTAACACATTCATTTTGTCTAATTTTAGCTTTATTTAAATATAGATAATTAGCGCACGATGTGTACTCGATGGCACTGTGCGGTTATTGCCCAACGGCCTGAAACAAGGTGCAGAACCTCGACAGCCTGGCACCAGGTGGAGATGCTGGAACTTGTCTCGACAGACCACCGATAACTGTGTGTGCACTGACCTGTGTGGAGTCCATGGCTGCGTACATGTTGTCCTTCCAGCCTGATGATGTGGCCTGTATCAAAGCACAGATCTTCATTGAAATAACCTGAACTCATTTAGAGTAAAAGCTGCTTCAGAATCATCTCTTGATATAAGCTGTGATTTAGTTTGAATCAAGGGTGAGCATGAATGTTTCAATGGTCTTTACAAGTACAGCTCAAAAAATGTATTATTGTGAAAAGGTTCAATACATTTTGTCACTCATTTCAAGTGAAACATATATCATATAGATTGATTACACATAGAGTCAATATTTTCAAGCCTTTATTTCTTGTAATTTTCATGATTATGGCTTACAGATAATGAAATCCCCAAATTCAGTGTTATAGAAAATTTGGGCATTGTGAAAAAAGTTATTTCATATTCATAGGAAGTTAAGTGCCAGGAAAACATTTGGTAGATAAAGTTGCACCAGCAACAGGGATAACTGCAGCCTTGAGAGTATTGTCAAGCAAAACCCATTCAAGAAGTTGGGGTTGCTCCACAAGGAGTGACCTGAGGCTGAAGTCCGAGCATCAAGAATCACCACTATGCACAGACGAATCCTAGACAAGAGCTACAAATGCTGCATTCCTGGTGTTGAGCCACTCCTGAACCAGAGACAACATCAGAAGCATCTTACCTGGGCTGAGGAGAAAAATACTTGGACTGCTGCTCAGTGGTCCAAAGTCCTTTTTTTCAGATAAAAGCTAAGTTTGGATTTGACAAACAGAACAACCAGCAGCGGGCTGCACATGGAGGGAACGTTTGCTGCCATAGCCTACAGCACCACCTGCAAGTGAAGACAGGTCGAGATGGGACAAAAGAGATGAGGAATCAGCCAGCGCCCCGACCAATCACAGCTACTCTCTGTCTGGACTGTTATTGGTCACCAAGCCAACCACACATGAGAGTCCTTATATCTAAAGATATCACTGGTCTATGGTCTCCCTCATTGTCTGTCCATCTATCTAACCTGTCTCTCTGTCTAACTCCCTTGTCTTTCAGTCTGTTTGTCTCGTCAGTCAGTCTGTCTCCCCAGTCTGTCCATTTGTCTTACCATCTGTTTTCCATGTCTGTCTGATCATTTGCCTGACCAGTCTGTCAATCTGACTCCTGTGTTTGTTTGTCCATCTGCCCCTCTTCCCAGTCTGTCCAATTGTCTCACTTTTCTGTTTCATATATCTGCCTGTCTATCCATATGTCTCACTTGTCTGTTTGTCCTCCTCACCTGCCAGTATATCCATATGTCTCCCCTGTTTGTTGGTCTGTCCATCTCACCTGTCTGTCCATCTATCTGTCACCCTCGTCAGTGTTTCTGATCCGACTGTCTTTGTTCAGAAGTCATGGCGCCTGTCTTACCCTCATGCCTTTGAAGCGAGACGGGACCTTCATGGTCCTCAGGGCCCTCAGGGATTTGGTGGAGTATCCCACCATGTTACCAACCAAGCTGAACAAAGACTCCTGGTGTCCTTCCTAATTCACTTAAAGACCTTTGATCATTAACCCTGAATGGTGGTTCTACAACTTAGTAGTCCTCAGTTACTGTACAGTCTCAGGGTTTGGGTTAAACCCCCCCATGCTTAGTGAGGAACGTTCTTGTCTTCAGGTCATTAGCTTTTATTGGTAGCTTTGCGAATACATCAGCGAGGTGCCTGAAAACTGAGAGGGTATCTGGGTGAATGACTTGGAGAATTGGTGACCAAAGCCCTCAAGGTTTGGTATTCTGTGTGTTTTCCCTGGTTGAACACACCTGAATCAAATGCTGGTTCATTACCAGGTCCACGTAGAACATGATGACAGGTTTTAGGTGAAGAATCAGTTACCATCAGCTACAATGTTAGGAAGGTAACTGAAACTCAGTCACTGAGGTAACCTGAGGTTACTGTGGTGACAAAAACAGGTTACATGTGAAGCATCTGTTGTTATGGTGACAGGGACAAGTAACTGATGAGTTACTTGCTGATAGTCTCGATACGTGTTTTAAAAGGAGAAACTACGTTTTATTACGTATAATTACTCAACCAAACCATAAGAATATCAGGAATCTATCAGATCTTAGCAGTTCTAGGCTGAAAACACTGGATTTTGGATGTGTTTATATGACTAAGCGACCCTCTCAGTGGGATGTTCTACCTTCTCTGTCTGCACACCAACTCAAAAACCAGGGCTGTTGGTATGAATATCAGTGCAGTTTGAGCTACCAGAACCTGAACAGTCATATCTGTTACTGATAATGCTCGTACGTCTAAGATGAGGAAGTCAACCCAGCACCAGAAGCTACTGAAGTACTTCTCGAATCCAAAGGCAATCCACTTGAGAAGCATTTCTACCAGGAACAGGTAAGTGTACACCTGGTCTGCTTTGTCCAGAACCATCTGCAGGACCGGACGGTGGTGCAGGAGGGTATCCTCCAACACCTCAATACAAACACATTTATTGTTATACACTCCAAGCTGCTTATGTCACCACATCACAATTTGGTGCATTTACAGCTTTAATGTTATAATAACCAACTTTTAAATGTATATGTGTGAAAAAATAACTTCCTGCCATGGGACTGGGTGCAACATGTAGCGGTAAATGTAGGTGTGATATGAGAGTTTGACATGGGGCTACAAAATAGTTGGATGACTTTGGGATATACAGGGAAGATTAGCATGGCTCCTGCACAAGGCGACACGCGACGACCATGGAGCGTTTCCATATTTCTGCGATGGACTGGCGACCTTTCCAGGATGTACCCCACCTCTTACCTGCAGACCGCTGGCGATAGGCACCAGCTCTCCTGCAACTGTGTACGGAAAAAGCGGGTATAGAAAATGGATGGAAGGATGGACTTCGGAATAAGATGTGGGAAAACAAAATGGGGTGTGACAAGGATGCAAGATTTGGGGTTGTAATGTGGGGGTAAGGCATGAGGTACAACATGGGGTACTAGGTGAGGGTACAAGATATTATAGAGGTACAAGATATTGGTACAATGCAGAGGTCAAGACCTAAAGGTTTGACATTGATGTGGGGTTAAGATATATGGGGTACAACAAGAAGATACACCCCTGATCAGAATCTTAGGACCAGTTAAAAAGTCGCAAGAATTTGCACTTTGCACTGTTGGATCTTAGGAAGGTTCTAAGTAGAGCTTCACAATGCTAAAAGAAGAAATGGGAGCAGATAATTTATTGACCACTGCATTTAAACTCAAACATGCTTTTGTCAGCCTTTAAAATCATTTGAAAGACACAGCAGCACAGTAATATTGAATTTCTCAAAAGATCCTGATGGTTATAGAACAAAAAAAATCTAGTGGTAGACCCAAAGAAATGTCACCGGAGCTAAGCCGCAGGATATGATTGGCTGTCCATCAAGACATGGACGACCCAAATTGACTGCAGCCCGACAACCATCAGACAGCGATGGATTTTTTTATTCCTCTGTGAGGAAAGGGGCTTCAAAAACATAACATGTCATCAAAGGCCACGTCTCATTCAAAGACACAAATTGTCCATTTAGACTTTGCAAGGGAGCACCAAACATGGGACATCTACAGTCACTAATATGACCCTGGTTAGAACCCGGGTAAACTGAAACAACTGATGAAAAGCGATGTCTTCTTGGTTGGAGACTTAGTACAAAGGATAAGATCGAACGATAAGACCCGTTTCTACCAGTACTTACACGACTCGACTCAGTTTTTAGTTTTTCTTCATTAGTTTATGGTATTTGATACAGCTTCACCACTGCAATCAACACCATGGTCCAATGACGAGGAACAGACATTTTTCTGCTCGGTGGCTAATGAGAAAATACAGACGAGTTGAGCCGAGATAGTACTAATGGAATAGAGCCCAAAGTTAACAGTTACCAATGCAGTACATCGTACCTGAGGTATCGCATCAAATAAGTGATGGGTAGACTTTGCTTTAGAGCAGTATTGTTAACATTATTGTATTGTTTTAGACAAGGGTTAGTGCTGAAGTAAGTGGGTTTGAAACAGTCACATCTGTACAATGTGACAATGACCCAATGTCATATGTGGATGTGCCTTCTTGTGTTTATGTTTACCAAAGCAGCACTGCTCAGCAGGATGATGAAGATGAAGGCTTCAAACACTCTGTGTTGAACGATGAGAAGACACGCCTTCCTGAACTTATACCACACCTTCCCTGCACCCTAGGAACTGTCTATATCCTGGATCACAGAGCAGCTGTAACAAACTGAACCACAAAGTTTTGATCAGCTAATCAGCTCCTGATGTCCAGATCAATTCACAGAAACATGCAACAGTTACGTTCACACTGAAGAAAGAAGATTAAACTGCACTATAAAAGCTGGATCTTTACTTAAAATCCCTGTTTTCTATACAGTCTCACAGCTACAGCAGCAGTGTACATACTTGCACAGCAGTAGTCTCCAGGTGTGTTTTCTGTCCTATTTTTGTTGTCCTGAAGCTTCTGCACGTCGTCACATTGTAGAAAGCCAGACAGATTCCATTCATTCCACACTCATGAAGTCATGTTTTAAAAGAAAAATGTTTGTTTTATCATGAAGAAATCCTAAATAATAAGACTCTCCTGTTTTCAAGATTCTTTGATACTTGCATGTACAACATAAATTAAAATTATATGTAAAAGGTAAGAAAACAGCACAAAATATCAACCTAATATGTCATGATTCCCCTATGTTAAGTATACGAGTTTGAGTTTCTTTATGGATCTGTATCCTCCCTGTTGTTCTCTAGTTGTGTTGTTTACTTATTTCCTGTATTCCTGTACATTTAGAGTTCTGTTAGATTCCTTCCAGTGTTTGTGTTCCCCCCTTCTGTTGCTTTGCATTCCCCTTGCCACCCGCTGCTCCACTTTTCTCCTGATTACCTCTTCTAGTTCAATGGTCATTTCTTAACCCTGCCTCTGTATTTAAACTCTCTGGTTTTCATTGCTCAACACTGGATCCTACTGTTTCTCATGCTCTGTGTGGTTTACCAGGAGAGGAACAACCTTTTCAAACTTCTTGAAAAATATATTAGAATTGTCATGCTCTGTGTGGTTTACCTGCTCCATGTTTGTAACTCTGTCCATGTTCAGTGTTCCTATGTTCTCCATGTAAGTAACCAGTTTCTATTCTTAAAAAGTTCAACTCACCATGTGGCTTCCACGCTCCAATCTACACGTTGGTCCTACATAAACCAAGCCAACTATGACTGACACTTTCCTGGAAGGGTCCACCGCCTAAACTACTGCTGCCTGTAATTTAATGTTCTTTTATAGATGATACACTTGGTCCTGTCTGTCTCTCTCCCAGACATACCTATAAGCTGAGCTTTTACTGCGAGTTTATCTGCTTAGCTGTCTTTCTCTACTAGATAAAGCTACTAAAGGAACTTCGACTTCCATTAACTTTGAACTTTTCTTCAACATAGAAAGTACTCCTGAATCAGTGCTTCTGTGTCTTTTTGTGTGTATATACTCTGTCTTCTCAAACTCCCAGTCGGTCGTGGCAGATGGTTGCTCACACTTAGCCAAGTTCTGCTGGAGGTTTCTTCCTGTTAAACAGAAGCTTTTCTTTCCACTGTCGGATTGCTGCAAAGTCAACGACATAATGCAAGCAACTGTCCACTGTTGCTACATGGGTAGGAGGAGTGAATGCTGCATTCACTGGCTCGATTTAGATAAAAACTTTTAACCAATTTGAATAATAACCTAATTTTGACTGCGCTGTTTGATAACTAGGATCAATTGGAATTATGTGCTTGACAAGGAATCTGTGTGATTTAATATGATTAAATTGAGTTTGTAAAGTGCCTTGAGACATGCGTTTTGAATTGGCGCTATATAAATAGACTAAATTGGATTGAATTGAACTGAATTAAATTGAAATGAAGTGAATTGAAAGAGCTCACCGGCACACCTACTACTTGGATTCTCTGGATTGTTTTCTGTAGGTGGTATCAAAGGTGTAAGGTTTATGATTATTGATTAATATTTATCAAAAATTTAAATTAAAAATCAAAATTCAGAACAATAACTTCTTAACCAAAAACCATTACTTACGAATAGAAATCAGTGATGTCTTCTGGTGTTGTGATTATGGCTCAAAGCCCTTAATAGTTGGTTAATTATTAATAATTGATAATCATTAGCCAAAACCAGGTTAAATGTCATTGTTCGATTAACCGCTTCACCAAAGGTGGGGGAACTTTGACCTTATTTTAACAAATAAATCACTCTTGCACGAAATAAACACAAAAGCTTCTCATTATATATGTGAAAATTTATTGAAACCATATAGCCCTGATAATTCCTACTCTGATCCAAAAACGTTGACCTAAGTAACACCCACTATTCTACACAAAGGGGATAAAACTGAATACCCAACAATAAAAGAAAATATATGCACATTGAATGTCTATGAAGATCAAACCAGCAGTTTTATGAACAATATGTGCAATTTGGGTTAACTTGGAAAGAGAAGCCTTACTGGTGCTAGATTTTCTGTGATCAGCTGGTAGACGGTGAGCTGTGCCCTTAGCCACTAGCACCTGATTGCCCCAAATCTCAAAGGGTCGTAAAATTCTAAGGCGGGAACTCAGTGGAAAAACTCCAGTAATAAGACTGGGACGAAGGAGTAGTCAGGCCATGAGGCCCAGACTGCAGCTGCTTTGAATGGAAAACTTTAAAAAGTCCAACTTCTAACTCTCGGCTGATTTAGGATCAGACAGACAAAACACACGCACCTGGCTGATTGCATCCGCGCTGCACGATTCAGCACACTCTCACTGCAAATTAAAACAGCTCAGCAAAAAACACTTCAATCAGTATTGCATGCAACAAGTTAATACCTTGGATTAACTACTGGTGATTCTAAATCACCTTCACTATGCCTCATCCTGCCCAGACTTTTAAATACACCTATCCAATGTAATAAAAATAATGAAATTACTTTGATGCTGATTTCTTCTCTCCACCGGTTGAGGATGGGTTGTAGGTGTGAAGAAGAAAAACGGGGGGAGAACCAGAATGACACGCGTCCGTGATCAACTCAAAAACGGTAAATTTCTCATCCGTCAAAAACGGGGAAAATATGAAGAACCGTTTAGTCGACTGAATCAACAAGGGGTCTCGTTGGAAATAAAACCTCTGTGGGTTTTCACCTGTGCCTGAGTGTGGTCTTTGATCGGTATATGAATCTTCTGACCTTCTTGTATCAGACAGAACTCCAGATTTCAAGCTCTTCCAGGAATGGCTGTGTGGAGGAAAAAAGTAACTCGCCTGCAAGCTTCTGTCTCTCCAGATATGCACCTCCGTTGCACCGTCCCATGAGACACGCTGGAAATGGCGGTTTAAGAGTTTGTTTCTTCAGCTTTTATAGCTCTGACTACGTCAGTTTTGATGTCCATCACTGCAACGAAGGCTGAGCTGCGCGTGTTGAACTGGGCAGCCCAGTCAGCCCAAAAGGATCTCAACAAAAGGATTCTGTTGTGGTTGCAGAGGTTATTTCCTTGGGAACCTGAAAATGCTACCCAAATGCTGCATGCATGTTTGAAAAGCTTTGATGATTAAATCTGTGCTCACTTTGCTGCATATATGTGTGTAAATCTTCTACTCTGCAGGATCAACTAAATTCAGGGTGCCCTGCAAGTGACCCCAAAGGGTTGGCACCAGGAGAGGAACAACCTTTTCAAACCCCTTGAAAAATATATTAGAGTTCTCTCGAACCCAATTTAGCCAATCCCAGTGTTGTTTCTCTTTTTTCTCTATAGATTTGGCTTCATACGAAATCCAGATTAGAATTTAAACCCTCGACCAAAGTTATGATTGTTTAATCTGTTTCCACCAGAGCACCTCCCTCCTAGGCCTTAGGTTTATTTGGCTTTTGGAAGTAGAATGGGAGGCAGATTGTTTTACTCCCTTCCTGCTTATTCTCTTCCTTGTTTAGTGCTGTTTGGATTTTGAACTCGTCAGTGGCAGATCTGCTGAGTGCCACAATGATCTTTGACTGAGTCATTACTGTGATCTGTAAGGGACGGCTGTACTGAGCTGATGGTGGTTAAGGCCAGATGGTCCTTCCTGTCATTGTTCTTAGACTTGACTCCTGGGAAATTATTCAGAGAATCCTCAGTACTGGAAGACAGACCTCAGAACACCAAGGTTTAAAGTGACACAACAGCAATCAGGGACCCTTTAAGAAAATAAGAAACTGAAAATAGAAACCCACCTTTGAGATGAGTGAGAGCACAAGTCCTTTTTCCAGTTCAAGTCCTGAAAGACTCGAGGATCCAGGGTCTAGTCTGATTTTTATTAGTTCCTTGTCCTTCTGCTGCTTCTGGTGTTTTAGTACAGAATGGGCTCAACAGAGAGAAACAGACTCAGCACCTGAAACAAAACCACAAACACAGACACAATCCAAAGTGTCACAGGAAGCAGATGAAACCTGGAAAAATCAGGAATAGCAGCAGAACCACTGGACTTTGCCCGCTAGTGCAGTTTATTATTCTTAGGGTTTAAATACAGCTTGGGTCTCAGGTTTGTTAGAACAAGAACTTACCAGAATATTTCCGACGAACAAAACCACCATGAAGTAGATGACACAAAGGCCCTTGTTGGACACCTCCATGCAGTCCCACATGCACCCAATCCACTCGCCGCACAGGATTCTGAAGACAAGCAGGAAGGAGTGGGCAAAGTTGACCATGTGCCAGCCTGGAAGCCCACAGTTGGGGGAGATCCTACAAACATTTTTCATATAGTCTAGCTGGAAGACCTGCATGCCGACCACGGCGAACATGAAGACCATGAACATCAAAACCAGACCAAGATATCCAACTGAAAACCAGGCAATCTTCATCAGCATGCCCAAGGCGGACCACCAACGACATAACCTCAGTGGTCGCAACTGAACAGAGAGGGGACAGGTAAGATTATGCAAGGAGCAGGTGAGGGCAGAATGGGACAAGTGAGAACAAACAAGAAAAGTTATAATAAGTTAGAACTTGTAAGGACGGGTGAGAATATGTAAGGGAGGGAGGTAAAAGATAAAGGTAGTTGAGCAGAGACACGGGCTAAAAGATCAGATCATGTTGGGAGAGAGGACAGCTGTGTGAAAACAGGGGATCAAAGATGAGAATAGGTGAGGACAGGCAAGAACAGGTGGTAATATAATGGAACAGGTGGGTACATAAGAGGACATGTGGGATTAGGTCAGAACAGGTAGAGACATGTAAGAACAGATATGCAATGGCAGATGGGTCTCCTCATTGGTCCATAAGTTAGAACAGCTGGCGATAGATGGTGACAGGTGAGGACAGATAAGGACAAACACGACCGGGTGAGGACTACATGGTTAGATGGTAATATCATTGAACAGGTGGGGACATATGACGACAGGTGAGAATATGTAAGGGCAGGTAGATAAACATGTGAGAAACAGATTAGAGAACTAGGGTGAAATATTTTTTTCCTCATAAAATAAAATGTCATGCCATAGAGGGTTAAAACATTTCAACCCAGCAACCTGTTCCCTCTCCTCTGTTATCTTTGTCACCAGTGATTGTACCTAAATATAAAAAACATAAAATACCTAAATAATTCTGGACTACTGAAGGCCTTCTTCCAGTCACTGTAACATCTGGACTTATCAGCTCAAATTGATAATGGGCACCTTTACCTTTTTGTTTCTCTTCTCATCTTCTTGCTGCTGGCGCTCTTCCTGCGAGGCTGGTGTGAAGCATCTGAAGACCTCCATGCCAACAGGGGGCAGCAGACATGTGATCCTCTGATCTGTAGCTGTGCCCAAACCTCATGGTTGCCATGTAACTGGTTTCTGTGGGTTTTTTTTTTTTACAAAGCATGAACTTTTATTTTGTGAGAAAGAACATCCAGGTAGTTTGGTTCACATGTTAAATCAAACTTCAACACTAGATGGCGACCTCCTTCCCTTTAAACTGAGTGTAAGCTTATCCTCTTAAGGAAGTAGGGTGGTGCTGCTGACATGAATAGTTTTAATATTTACATATTGTCATGATGTGTATGCCTTCAGGTGTAGTTCTGTGGTAATTTAGGGTATTTCTGTCTGGTCATGTTCCGTTTGGTCTTTCCCACTCTGATCCATGCGTTTCACTTGTATTTTGATCTTAATGTCAGTTTTTTGGTTTATATCTGGTTTAATATGTCATAGATTGCTCAGTATTTAGTTATCTTTTAGTCTTACAGTCTTGATGTTGGGTTTGTATTTGGAAGATTCTGTGTTCCCCGTGTTCTCCTTGTTTTTGGGCCGGTCGGTGTTCTAACTTACTGATTTACACACTGACAGCTGCAGCTGACTGGGCCATGCTGGTTTTCCTGTAACCATTTTTAGATTCTTTATTTCCTGTTTCCAGCTTTAAATCAGACTCGACAGGCAGTAAGGTCAGCTTTAGGTTGGAAATTCAGTCTAACACCAGCAGGGGGCAGGTTTTCACTTCATACAGACTGAACACCTAAACCTACTTGTGGTTTGGTGGGAGCATCACTGTAGGAATGTCAAAACCTGACATACAAAACTAAAGGTGTCACATCACACTGATGTTCAGATCAGTTGGGAATAAAGCAAAAAAAAGAGGAAGCCATGAGTTAAAAAGAAGCAGGCAGGTTTGGAGCTGGAATTGGATCATCAGCAGCCTTCCCCTTCCTAGCATCACTGTACCAGTTCAACTTTGATATGCATTGACACATTTCCTTTAACTAAACATGTTCGGTGTTCATTTTGAACGGGTTTTTATTTCTTTAAGCGATAGCTGTATCCGTGTCAGAGTGAGTGACACAGAGGCTGCAGGATGAAACAGTTCTACCATGATTGGTTCTATGTTCTGGGGCAGAACTTCAGTAACTGATGCTGAAACAATGAAAAGAAGGAAAGCTCAGAGACTGTTCTGGTTCAGGACTCTGCAGACCTAGCTGACCAACTTCTACCAATTCACTGCTGACATTTTCTCTACGCGCAACATCTATTAAATGTAATAGTTTTCCAGATACAGATTTATTAACATTTATTTGCAGTTTTAATAAGGTTCTGAACACTTGACAAAATATTCCCCCAGACTCTGTGCTCTAAGGAGGTTCTGATTATGAACAGTTCAGATGGCCCACACTGCAGTTTGGTCCTGCAGAATTCTAGCTGTTCATATGAGCCTTTACAGAGGAAGCTTTATGTATGTGCAGTGGTCCAACACTGGGGTCCCACTGCAGGCAGAGAAGGAGGGAGAAGTAAATCTCCATCGATACGGTGAAAACTGACCTCCTGAAGCAGATAGTCTGAGTGAACCGGATCAGAACCAGCATTACTGGAAGGAACACAGGAGGAACTGAGTCTCCAGGTCTGAGTTTCAGGTTCTATAGGACAGAACAGAGCAGAGAAAGTTTCTGCAGACAGACTCACCTCTGGGAGGTGTTCAGCTGAGCAGTTCTCATCAGATGTTCTGCTCGCTGCATTCTGCTGCTCCAAAACTCAAACCAGGACATTTTCCACAACGTCCTCCCAGTCAGTCCCAGTTAGTCTCTCCCAGCTTCAGTCTGGCTTAGGTATGCAGCCGTTCTTCTCTCCGAGTCTTTTAGAGTCTTCAGTTTTTCCTCTCTCTATGTGTGAGGGAGGGGTTTCCTGAAGCTCATGTCCAGCCTTCCTCTACTACTGAAAACATTAATCGCCGAGTGGACAGGCACATAGAAATACATTTGACAAACATTTCATTACCATTTTCCCCATGCATTTTGACTGTGGAGACACACTTTCATGTTTTGTTTTAAACAGGACCTTTAGTTTTCAGTTGCATTGCCCGTGTCTGCCGAAGACTGATCGGGTAATCCAATTTATCCTTTAGTCCTGATAAAACTTGCAACGTACTCCCCGTGAAAGAGACTGTTTCATGGGCTCGTCGTTGGTCATAAATATCTGCTAATTTACATTCTAAACTATAGCAATAAAAGTACACTTTACACTAACACAGCACTAAGCTTGCTTAGATTTAGAACAATTGTGTCACGTAATTGTACTGTGATGGATGTAAATCAAAAAGAGGTCAACTAAAAAATGTTTTTATGGGGGTTACTATTTATTTTGAAAAACATTTAGATCAGGCAGTACAGTGCTCAATGAAAACAAATTTTGAGATTACCTACTGTATTCTACTCAGAGGAATTATAATTTACAGATCTTACTGAAGGCATTAATTCCCAACTGGTTTTTCTCTGCTAAAAATTGATTATGGCCAATATTTCCTGATCAGTGAAATGCAATTTTTCCCTTGTATTACTGTTTCACTGAGTGAATATATTTCACAGATCTCACTGAATGCACTCTGTCAACTTGGAAATGGCTAAATTAGACAGAAATCTGGGTTGTTTCCTCTGCCAAAAATTATGGCCTATTTCCTGACCACTGATATGCAATTTCTGCCTGATACAACTGTGTTTCACTCTGAATTATACTTTACTGCTCATATATATATATATATATATATATCATATAGTCAGTCACTGTTTATAATATATAGTCAGTGACATACTAACTATATTTCATAGATATTACGGAGCACAATCCATCCAGCACTAAAGAAAAGCCCAGCATGGGTATTTTATCTGACAAAAAGGGATCATGACTTTTTATTACCAATTAAATATAATTTATGCCTAAAAGTACTGTTTCACTCTAATGGATTATATTTTACTGATCTCACTGGACACAGCCCCTCCCACACTGAAAATATTCCCCAAATTGACAAAACGACTTTTTCCCTTTAAATGGAATGGGATTTCTGTATAAAATTACTCTGTATAACTCCGACCTTACTGAACACAGCACTTCCCACAAAAATTGGACCAAAATCAGTGTTTTTCTCTGGCAAAAGTTGATTATGGCTTATTTTCTGCCCAACTAAATTCCATTTCTGCCTAAAATTAATCTGTTTGAATTTTACAGATCTTGCCAAAGGTCGTCGGTCACACACTTAAAGAAAATGGCCACGTTTGACCTTGTGTTTAGCAATCACCAAAGAAGGTCACCGTTTTTGGTAAAAGATGGAGCAATAACCATAAACCAACCCTAAAATCAATTTCAGATTTTTTTTTATTTATTTATTTTTTTATAAACAGAAACATTTGTACCTCAACATCCCCAACCTCCCAATTTGAAACCCATCAGCCAGTTCTTTCCAAAGGTGCCCAGACATCTGAGGTCCAGGGACACTTTTAGATGAGTTATGAACCTCATATTAAAGACAATGCAATCTGAGGGATCTGCACAGCTTCAGAACATCATTCCCTCCGAACCCAAACTCTTTGTCAGGGGTTAGACCCAGCTCAGCTAATCTAGACCTCCCAGTTTAAACCATAAGATCATACACAAAGCCAGACACCTAAGATTTTGAAACCCATTTCTTAGGTTTTCTGAGTAGATCCTGCCCCAGACCTCCAGCTTTTTTGTCCATGTAAAGGTGCCATCATCTCATGAATTGACATGTGTTCACTTTCAGCCTTTTAAATATTTGCCCTTTATGTAGTGAAGGACAGACCTGATTGAAACATTCAAATCTCTTCAATGGCTTAACTTACCCCCTGTAGTTCTCCACTGCTGGCATTTTTAACCACCTCCAGTTTGGTGAGCAATGTCCTCAAAGTGTCATTATATTCGAAATAGCACTGACCCACATACAGAGAACATTCAGGAGAAGGAAGTAAAATAAAGAATCAGGAACGAAGAGGACGAAAATCTCACTGTTGGGAGAGAAGTGAAGAGAATGGATGAGTACGGGCAACAAAACTAAAAATAAATGAGCAACATGATTTTGTGATTGGCTTACTGAGTAATGGTGGTCAGGTCGCCAGGAGGAATGAGATTCAGGATCCAGGTCTTAAGCAGGGATATCCGTAGAGAGTTCACTTGGTGCTGTTCTATGTGAGCTCGGAACAAAGGAACAAGTTCGATGTGCGGTGGTTGGAGGGTGGACAGGGTACGCTTGTGGCTTGGCTCAGGAGACGAAGAGGACAGGAAGCTGCCAGCTTGATGCGAATCCAAAACGAAGGCAGATGACAGGATAGGAATCCTCAAAGCATAGACAGGCTTGATCATCCAGAGTAACTTCCAGAAACGAAGTCAAAAACTCAGTGACATAGATCCAAAGCTTAGGCTTTCAAAATCTGCAGAAGAGCAAAAACAAAGTTGAACGAAGTGTGGCTCGAGTTTGTACCACTGGTGGCAAAACACTCTCGCATTGAAGTGCTGTCAGCCTCCTGTTAAAGTACTCCTCCTAGTAATCAGTGGAACAAGTCGCACCTGTCACCCAGCACACCTGAGAGCTCCAGCACAGTCTGAAACAAAGCACATGTGGCAAGCACAAACACAAACACAGCCCAGATCCTGACACAAAGACCTCCTGATCAAAGAATCTAGAGAAGTGTTGGAGGGGAGTGTGGAGCTGTTTGGTGTAGCACTAGAGTAGTGCTCAAATTTAGTTTTCCTCCAGCTGTTGAGAAAAAGATTTTAAAACATATCTGCTCTGCTATGATGCTCTGCTGGGCTCATAATGTGTTTTCTTCATCTTCATCACTGGTTCCCTCCTCTGAATCTGAAGAGCCATCAGGTGGTAAAACTACAACCACTTCTCTCTTTCTCGGACTATAGAAACTACGCACAGAAATTCCCTGAATACATATAGAATACACTGTAAATGTAATCAAAAAATACACATTTGATAGTAAAATAAATATATATTTTTTAAATTGATACATCTACAAAATAAAAGACTCAAAATGAGAGAAAGTCAGAGTAACTATTCCTATTTTATATCCCTATCTGGGCAACAAATCCTCTAGGGAACAGACATTTAATGCCTTTTCATCGTAGCTGTTTAAATAAAATTTACAAATATATATTTAATCATTCCTAAAGAACAGCTTTTTACAAAATCAAATCCGCATACGAGTGTCCATCTCCTGTCTTTCCCGCTTATCCTTGCAGGGTCACAGGGGGCAGGTGCCTATCTCCACACCCTGACACCAAAGGGAAACTGAGAGACCAGTTAACCCAACAGGTCATGTTTTTGAACTCTGGGAGGAAGCCTGAGTACCCAGGGAGAACATGCCAACTCCATGCAGAAAGACCCCAGGCGGGGATTTAAACCTAGGATCTTCTTGCTGCAAGGCAACAGTGCTACCAGCTGCACCATCGTACAGTAGGTAACATTACATCACAACGTGTATCTTTATTCAGAAAGTCTGCTATTTTGGACTCTATATATACGTATCAGTTTGTATTGAATGCTGGCATAAGATCACATGATCTCAGGATCCCCATTCCCTAAAATGTAAGGTGCACTTGTTAGATAGCCCTCTTGCCCACAGAAATGTCAGTATCTCCCAGGATACAGAAACCAAATGTTTGAGCTTTCCCTTCAGCTTCAGGGTTCACCGGGTTTACCACCATGATAAATCCAGTACAGAGTTTATGGTTTTAGGTCAGTTTTTGGTGGTGATCCGGATCCAGGATTTCTTTTCTGTGGGGTCGGTGACCCTATTTTGGATGGCAGAGGTGTGCAATCTCGGTCTTGTTTTACTTTATTTTTATGTCCCAATGAATGTTTAAACATCACGTTTGATCAGTCAGAACAAAATGAGAAGAATGTCAAGCTCACTGCAGACAAGCTCATGAGTCCTAACATCGCCTGCCCCCTGACAGACGTCAGACCAGGGTCCCCCCGTGTGCTTCAGTCTTTAGGTCTGACAGCAGATTAACTGGCTTCTCCTGATCTTGATGATGTGTTGAGGAGATCATTCATTCAGACAGGGAAACATCTAAACTTTGCAGAGCTGAGGGTCCGACAGACTGGAAAGGAATTCCTGGTCTGAATGCTTCTGATTGGTCCAGGTGTGAACATTGACCTGCAGGTTTATATGAAGACAGGTTGCTTCTGTTTGGCATCTAAACAGCCGTCAGTTATTAGCATGGTTTGTCTCAGAAGGTCTTGTTTTTCCATCGTCTGGAATATTTCACTCATTCTCCAACCTCCTAGAGTGTTTGATCCCACGATGGTGGCTCAATGGGAACTGGCTCAGCAGGTTTTCAAGTGTGATGATGTACCCAACAGGCAACTTGAAGGGGGAAAAGAGCAGTAGGTTGTCTCTTAAACTTCATTCATCAGGTAATTTGGTTGTTAATAAAACAAATAAATGGCATGTTACAGTAAAAGCTCCTCTGTGTGCCAACACCTGATTATCAGAACCTGGGTAGGGTTCACCAAACCCTAATCCTGGTTGGACGTTTAACAAGAAAACTGCACAAGCCCTTACAGATCTAGAGAGAATATGCAATGTATTACAGAATGAGTCTTTAACTTGTGGGTCACTGTTGGTCAGGGGAGGCATATCCATGGAGGGACTCACAAACCTGTACAGGATAAATGATGGCACCCTGATTGTCATTAGGTGTCAGGATGAAATCCTTAGACTCATCGTTAGACTCTTCATTGGTGCAGTGGGTCCTAGGTTCCTCCTAGTGCATGACAATTCCCAGTATCATGTGGCAAGATTAGTCAGACAGGACCTGGAGGATGGAAGAATTGATACCATTGACTGGCCTCCACACTCCCCTGACCCAAATCCAATAGAACATCTCTGGGACATCATGTTTAGGTCCACCCGACACCACCAGGTTGCACCTTAGACTTTCCAGGAGCTCCGTGATGCCCTGGTTAGGATCTAGGAGGACACACCTCAGGGCACAACCCATCATCTTATAAGAAGCATGTCCTGATGTTGTCAGGCATGCATTCAAGCACACAGAGGCCTTACAATCTGAGAACAATGTTGACTTGCTGCAATGACGTGTCAGCAGATTGGACCAGCCTGCTGTTTAGATTTTTCAGTTTAAATTTCTCTGTGACTTAAAATTAAGCCTTCTGTGGGTTGATAATTTTTGTTTTCATAAAATGATGTGGCATCATTTTGTTCCTAACACATTACCCATTCCATATCAGTATGGAAAATCAGCAGGATTTCTCTTTCCAACTGAGATCTGATGGGTTTTTAAAGTGTCCCTTTAATTGTTTTAGCAGTGTATACACATAACATTGCAACATGTGCAACATATAATGAAGGAGTAGACAATATATAGACGGAGATAGACAGGTGTTAAAGTCATTACAAAGACAAAAAACACCTTGATTTTGATTCATTCAGAAATCCAACAGTAACAGGTTTTATTCTCTATTGTTTTTCTTAGAGCATAAATGCCTATTTCTATTTCTAATGGGGTAAATATTACATTTGGTAATTTTTTGGATGGAAAAACTGTGAATAAATATTAAAAGATAATTATGAAATGTATATGTTATAGTTTAGGCCTGGGGATACAAAGTACAGGTCTGGACGCTTAACCTGGAGTGATGCAGGGTCAGAGGTGACCTAGATGTTGTGGACCTAATGAGAAAATGTTTATTTCAGTCGTTAAAAGACTCGAAGCATAACTCATCTTGGAGCGAAAGACTTGAGACCCAACATCTCTGGTTTGAACACAAGGAGAAGAAACCTGACAGGAAATGATCCAAATCAAAGGAATTTAGGGTGTTTTCAAAGACAACAAACATTCAAATACAACATGACCTGCTGAGGCCCACTGAGTCCCAAAGCAACAATCTGATCCAACAGAACCTCCTTTAACATTAACCATTCCTGCTGTCAAATGTCCAAATGAGGAAATCATATCCTGTTTTCCAGGAATCTCACGTAGACACCAACACACACTGTAAAACAGAGAAACACTCAGACGGACACACTGGTTGAGGCCGATAGAGTCCTCTTTAATTCCCCAACAAAATTCCTGCAGCAGCACACACACACTTTTGAATTAGTGTGTTTGTGAAGACCTACAAAGAGGCTCAGATTGAATGTTCTCACAAAGTTGTCACACAGCTGCTGTTTTTCCTCCGTTCCTGATTTCAGGAATACATTTTCCTCTTATATCCAAGTCTCGGCTGGTGTGTACACTTTGTTTAGGGACCACGAACATTTTAAATCTGACCAAAAGCTGTTTATCAAAAGGCTTTTAAAATGTCCTTGCAATGCCGATGGCATCCTGAATGTCTCGCTGAAGTATCGCCTGAATTCCTGTAGATAACCGTCTGATAATAATGATCATATCTTACTAATTTAGAATTTAAAAAAGCTTTTTAAGTAATCTGTGAAGAGATAACTTTATATGGTGAATAAACTCTGAAGAGAGCCTGCTTGAAACATTGAATATAAAGAATCTCAAGCCTGGAGATGGTGTCTATTTTATCTACAAGGATATTTGGTTTGGAATCCTGGATTTCCTCAGAGTTTAAAAAATGTGGTAAGAAAAGAAAAATGTCCTTGTCCTTATTGGCTGAGTGATGCAACGTGTCCACGATTGACCTCTGGTTGGTCGAACAGACTCAAAATGTTTCTCCCAAAAATCCAACATCCATAAAAAAAATAGCAGGCAGGTTTTTACCAGTTTTGTTGAGAGTTTAACAGTCAGCAAAACTGGGAAGTGGGTCGGTAACAACCACAGTTCCAGTCCGGTTCACTCAGGTACAAGGTCTGGACAACAGTAAGGCGTTTGGCTTCTTTATCTTTCTAATGCTGGTTAAAATGATGAAACCAGGGTGTTTGGAAACTTTGAAACGCCCCCAACTTCTTTCCCCTAAAATTCAAGAATAGGAAAATGTTTCTGAGATCACCCAGAGAGGAAGAACTGTCTGCAGTCAGAATAAAGCCAACAAAAAAACAGAGCCGAGTAGAACCAACCCAAAGACTGGAAGGTGTTGAAACAGAACCTGATTAGAAGCCTCCAATTCAATTTAATCCATACAGCTAAATCACTAAAATCTCCTTTCTATTCTCCTTGACTGCTGAGCAGAAACAAGATTTTCTGGTTTATACCTAGTGTGCTAGCAAAGCTGATTCTGGACTAGTTCATCATTCTCCTCATGAAGGGAATTGATGAATAATTAACAATTACGAATTGTTAGGATTATTGTTACAATGCAGCAGGAGGAAAACGTTTAACTTTAAACTAAAGGACTTTAGTAGCTGAATGGAAAAAAAAGGAAGGCAGCTGCAGGCTGACCTGTGGATGGTAATGCACAATGAAGGGTGGAGCCTGCTGCTGGGTCTATCGGAACATTTTCATAACCATCATGATCTGAACCTTGAAACCCAGAGTAACTCCGCTGCTTTAAAGTGTCTTTACTCAGGCTCACCTGGTTCATTCTGACCTGAATCCGACCCAGGTCACAGGGGGCGCCACAAGGCTCAGGAATAATTCAGCCCCTGTGGCTCAGTGGGAAGAGACGCTGGGTTGCAATCAGAAAGTTGTGTGGTCGATTCCAGCCTTCTCCTCGCCACAGATTGATGTGCACTTTGCTGACAAAAGCTTCCAAGGTACCTACTGATCTGCTAAATGTAAGAATGTGAACGTTTGTGTGCAGCTGGGAGAATGAGACGCGCCTTTAGTCCAATTACCTTTAAGATCTGAACATTTGTTAGAATAACAACAGTGGACGAAACGTTAGAAAACACTTTAATTAGAAGATTTATACATGAAAAACAAATAAAAAACAGGTCAATGATCAGGTTGGCCGCGACTTGTCTCACGATGCCACTTGTCTCTGAGCGCCGAGGCGGCGTTCAGTTGTCTGTTGCACAACGTTGTGATACTCGGCCAGTTTGTCTCGAACTTTGTTGTGAAGCTGAAACAAAGTTTCCTGAGTGAGACTCAAGCAGTAAAGCGGATAAACAAAAACTGCCGGGATGTAAACAGGAAGTGACTCACGCTGCTTTGCGTCTGCGTCTCGCTCAGAGCGAGCAGCAGCTGATCGATGGCGGTGTACGGCAGCCAAGCGGGCGGAGACGTGGCGGACAGCGGCCTCTGGAAAAGAAAAAAAAAAATTCAATAATCCGACGACAAAACGCTGACAGAGGCGGGGCGAACAGAATCCGTACCTCGATCCCAAAGTACTGGTGTCCCCTGCCGAGGACGGCGTCCACGTACTCCAACACTAGCTCTGCAGCCATTTCCAAGCGGTCAAAGTTCAGGAGGAGACGCAGCAGCGAGGGAGCATCTAGACACTAGAAAATACACACAGGTGACCACAGATAAACACAAATAGACAAGGTAAACACAAACTGAAGTAAACAACCAAAGGTAAACATAAACACCTATAGTAAACGAACTCAAAAAATCCAGATAGAAAAAAAAAAACAAGGTAACCCCTCCAAAAAAAATCTAAGCAAATTTAAATAAACAACCAAAAGGTAAATACAAACATGTTTTAATTGGACTGAGCAGAACGTTTTATGTCACACCGACACACTGATGGCGACTAAACTGATGGTCTGCAGATTGTTGCGGTCCTGTCAACGTTTGACCGTTAATGAGTGTTGCCTCGCCTCCCTCTCACCTTGTATGACTGCAGCAACCAATCAGGCAGCGGGATGCCGTGCGACAGCAGCTTGTGGATGACGTGATGGTGATGCTGCCCGTTGGTGGAAGGATACCTGTCCAGGTAGGAGGCCAGCAGCCGCCACGCCTCGTCTGTGGCACTGAGGAAGGGGAAGAGTCGCAGTGGTTACTGATCAAAGTCTGCAGTTCTGCTGCAAATCGATCAGGTGATCAATGTGATTATTGGCAACAACCCACCTGGACTCTTTAGTGTTAACAACTGATAGCTGGTTAGCAGCCAACCAGCTCCAAGCTTCACTCTGATGCTCCTCCCCCCCGGACTGCAGCTGGATGCATCTGGACACATGACCAGGCAAACAGAAAGGTAAACAAGGAAGGTAAACAGAAAGTAGTGAGGAGTTTTTGTTGTTCTGTAAACCCACTTAAAGGTCAGTGTGTCGAAGACTGGACTCAGATCCAGTTTGAAGATCCGACTCAGAGACAGGGCAGAGTCAAAGAGCCCAGTTTGGGCCAGGAGTAGAACAAGCTCCGGCGCAGACACACTGCCTGAATCAAAGAGTCACAACCATCAGTCAGTCAGCTGATCGAGATCAGATCTGCTGCAGAAACTTTCGCAAAAGCTGCAGCAGGTAAACAGTTCAGAAAAACTGCAGAAAAATAGTCTTATTCTCAATAATCTTATTCTCATGCCTGCAGTCACATGACTACACATGGGTCATGTGACACAGAGGTAAGAGGAGGGTCAAATCTAACTCTACAGTTTAACCACAACCAAGTGCACAGCTCAGTACATGCTTACCTGCAATAGCTGCGGACGGCGGGTGGTGCTGAGCGAGCGTGAGGCGAGCACGGGACAGGAAGTAATCCTTCTCCAGGTCATGGAGCTCCAGGATGTCCACCTGTCGTCTACCTGCAGCTGCAGAAACGCAGACTCTGGATCAGCTCTCATACCCACAGAACCAACCACATACCCTCAGACTCACAGGAAGACACCTCACTTGGTTCTGCTGAAAACTCTCCGTCTGAGGTTCTCTTCGGAGATGCTCCAGGTCGCTCGTACTAAAGCAGAAACAGTTAAACCACACACCGCTGCATTACTGTGTACATGTGTTACTGCGTGTGTGTGTGTGTGTGTGTGGGCATGCGTACTGTGCTCCCGGACACCGGTTGGACGATCCATGCATACTCGGGCCTGATGAGGCGCAGACAGTTGAGTGCAGCGAGGTAACAGTTCACCTGTTTCTGGAGACCGAGTCGGGTCCGGACCTCCCGACCGAGACGCATCCCAAACTCAAACATGACTGTCCCCGCTGAGAGACACAGTTGGACAGAAAGAGACCGTGTGAGAAGCAGCAGTGATCAGTGAGGTATCATCATAGCATCTCTGAGGGCTTTTCTACCAAAGCTATGCCAGTGCTAAACAAGAGCTGGTCTTTAACTGGTTCTTTAAAAGAACTGCTTTAGAGACCAGTGACAACAGAGGCTTCTGGATCCAACCTTTCCTGTAGTTGTGGCGAGTGATGTGGAAGGCGTACAGCAGCTCGTAGTAGTTGTGCGTCAGCAGATCCAGACCGCGAGCACGAGACTCGATGATGCCGACCACCTGGGGGTCACATGACCATAATGTCAGACCTGCATGATGTTTGGCTGCAGCTTCAAGATAAATACACAGGTAAAACCATTTCATCATAATGACCAGCCACCAGCAAGGAAGGCCACAATATCCACTTGGACCACTGAACCTAACCTGGAACATTGATCAATCCCTGAAGTAGTGATCAGTACTGATCAGTAGTCCACCCTGAAGGAAACTACTTAAAGGTCAAAGATCACTGCAGATAATCATCACTGTTAATAACTGGCAATGCAGATAACCGATAAATGCCGATTACAGATCACTGATCATCGATGATAACTGATCGTCCCCCAGGTTTTGTGAGGGCATCTGCAGTGTTCTGAATAATTTCCTGTCTCACCTCATTGTGCAGGTTCATGTAGGGAAACCGGACCAGATCCTGCAGCTGGGAGCGTTCACAGAGAACCACGACCAGCTGACGAAGACAATCCAGCTGCCTGAAAACCAAACGGGATTTTACTTTTTTTACTTGGACCTGATCAAGTGTCTGCTGAGACTTCAGCAACGTCACACATAAAGACACCCCATAAACACGAGCAGATAGCTTTCAACAGAGCAGGGATTCATACGGACATTACACACAAATACAGCTACAGCTAAAACATAAAAGACTAGCTTCCCAAGGATCAGATGGTTCTGATTCTGTCTGTGTGTGTGCGTGCGTGCACATACATGCTGGTGTCAGGGTTCTGGGTTAGAGCTTCATAAGCTTCACTGTTGTGTCCCAGATCCAGGTGATGCTTGAAGATTCTCGTCCACAGCGCCGCCTGCATGCAGACAGGCCAACATGTTTACCTGTTTATCTGTCCTACCTGCAACAATAGGCCACTCACTCATACCTGACAGTGGACGTCATCATCTGCCTCTGCTAAGGCCAGAGAGGCGAGCTGGATGATGAGCTCGGGTAGACTCATGTCCTCCAGCAGCCGCAGCACCTGATCACACACAGGACAGGTAAGACTAACATCACACAGGTGAACCTGCAGCTGCGAAACGGCCGAGCGTCCTCACCTTGTTATAGTACTGTAGCCTCGGACTGGCTGCCGCCTCTTCGTCTTCGGTACCAGTCAGCTTCATTAGGAACTCCTCCTTTTCTACCTCTGTCGCCGCCTCCTGGAAACACCGCAGAGCCTGGTACAGGTACACACAAACACAAACACACAACAGGAAGTGATGACAGGGTCTCAGCAGGCTGAAAGTGTATGGATGGAGCAGAACGTTCACACACCTTCTGGCCCTCTCCGTGAGCCAGGTAACACTGAGCCAGCACGAAGCAGCACGAACCGATGTTCACCTGACACCACGGGCCAATCAGACGCACATAATCCTGCAGGGAGACAAGTGAGACACAGTTGTCGAGGAAACGGAAAGCTGTTAAGGACATGGGAAAAAAAGTTATTGAAAAGAAACTGAATCAGAATCACAACCAGCAGGCCCTGGTTCATCAAACAAAAGCTGGACTAGATGTGAAAATCATTTGGGTATTTTCTGTTTAGTTGTTCTGTAGTCTGATCAGGCATGATTAAAGATCAAATATGACTCACCTGCAGCTGAGTATACTGACAGTTGGCCATCAGACACTCTGGGAACTGAAAGCCAGGGTTACTGGGCCAGCTGGGACACTCTAGTTAAGACGAACACACGGGAACACAGAGCTGAGGCAGCACACATGTAAAGGAACACGAGACTCGCTCCATGTTCTGATGAAGGATACAGCAGCTGAGCGAGCAGCTGGACCACGTTGGAGATCATGTTATTCCAGAGGAGAAGAGAATCGGTGTGCTGCTGGGAAAATATTTGGGAGATGATGATCCTCCTGGCTGCTGTCTGATAGAAAAGCTCCAGGACCGTCTGAGGGTTCAGCACTGCAGAGACAGTTCAATTTAAAGCAGAGAAGTCTCCTAACTGAAGCTGACCTTTTAGCAAACTGACTGTAGCTGAATGAGTCCAGACTGTCCTACTTCATGGTTTAATCAGCATGTATCAGCAGATCAATCCCATGATTCAATCAATACCAAACTCTCCTTTACCCTCCGATATTTAGCGCCAGCAGAGCAGCTTTTTAGTTTCACCGTAATCAAACTGCAGGTCTCCATCTAATCTGTGTTCAGCTGAATGCAAAGTAGGGCTTGGCAGCTTCAGGTAGGTTCTGATGTTGGAGAAAACCTAGAATCTGTGGACTTCAGGGATAAACTTCTTCTACAGGCAGAATGAAGGTCAGAAGAACCCTCCCTCTGTGTGTGTGTGTGTGTGTGTGTGTGGTTTCTGACCTGATCGACCCGTTGACACGCTCGGTGTGTCCGACAGCTCCAGCGCTGTGAGGTGCTGCAGGTTCACATCTCTGAAACAACAGGAGAGTCAGGGTTGAGGTCATGCTGTGTGTAGATGGGTGTACAGGTGTGCACCTCTCAACACACCTGTACAGGTGTGTAGATGGGTGTACAGGTGTGTAGATGGGTGTACAGGTGTACAGGTGAGCATTGAGAGGTGCACACCTGTACACCCATCTACACACAGGTGTGCACACCTGCACACCTGTGTGTAGATGGGTGTACAGGTGTGCACCTCTCAATGCTCGTACTTACATTGTGTCCATGGGAACGGAGGAAGAGAGGTTCTGACTGATGTGTTTGAGGAGGTGATAGGAGGAGAGGAGGTGGGAAGTCCGAGGGATGAGATCCTGCTGGAGCTGCAGTAGCTGGGCTCCTCCGCCCAGAAACACCTGGAAACACACACACGCAGTCAGCATGTAGACCAGATGCGACAGAAACCTGAAGACACCTGCTCTACAGGTAACATCATCGTTATCACTCAAAGCAGCTGTGAGACACAGAGTTTTAAAATAAAACTTCAAATCTCTTTAGAGACAAACAATTCTTAAACTGCATAACAAAGTCTGAGATCTGCAGGGTGACCTAATATGGGTGTCAGCAGGTTATCAGCTCTCAGTCTGTAAGGCTGGTTAACACTCATTTACGTCTCTTGTAAAGGTGCTTCATTCAGACAGAAGAGACTCAACCCTAATTTACACCAACAACGTTCCATGTCTACTCCGTTATCCACCGCCAATTGTGTCGTGCAGCAGTTCACACTGGATGTGTTTTAGGGTTCATTCATGCATCCGACAACAGCTGCGTCATCTGTCAAAAATAGACTCGATCCGTATCACTGACGTACGACAGATGATACTCTACATCATGCTGTAGCATAACGGAACCAGTGTGAATTACCACATTGACTAGAATGGCTTCTATTTGCAACGGAGAGCAAACGTACGGATGACAGAGTCAGTGTGAATTAGGGATCAGCCTTAGAACCACGTTTCTGTCTGGTCAGGTCATATTCTGAAAGAGATCAGCAGCTTTAAGAGGAAAACCAAGTTACTTCAGAGCTGCACTGCATGTGATGCTTCCGCGTGTTTACGTACGTTGTCTCCGAAGTGCAGGTAGAGTTTCTGCAGTATGAGCAGGTCTCTGCAGAACTGCGCTCGGGTCATGGCCATGTGACAGACAGCCTGACAGACGATGGAGACGGCGCAGCTGCTTCCATAGAGCTGAGACAGGCTCATCCTGACGCTCAGACCTGCAAGGCACAATGCAGGGATTACAGTTTCCACACTCACACCCACCATACGTCTGTCTGCATTCACGCCTTCTACCTGGAGCGACAGGGCCCGCTCCACCCAGATCCGAGTCCGTCTCCAGGTCCAGCTCCCTCAGCAGAGCCATCATGGCTGCCATGGGGTTACGGATGTCCTGCAGTTTGTTTTGGATGTCTTCAATCACGCCATCTCTACAGATAACAGGTGAACAGTTCGTTATTCCTGTGGTCAGGACTACATCTTTAAAGAGTCCAACTATCTGGGCTACCTTTCAGATGACCTACTTGTTCTTGGGTAAAGTTCTGCGTCTGGGGTCAGGTTCAGAGTCTACCTGTCCGGTGACCTACCTGTCGTTGCACATCATGTTCTCCAGGACCAGCTCGGCAGCTCTCTCAGGAGGAGTCTGGAGATATTCCAGAGCTTTCTCCATCTCGTACGCCATCTCTGCAGAAACGGCGTCACTGACGAGCCGCAGAGTCCGGACCAGCTGCAGGACGTCTCGGGCCACATCAGGGTCTGAGACAGAGAGGAAGCAGTGATGTGATTAAACAGAGGCCAGACGTTAGACACGTGTCTCAACCCGCCTTCGTTCAGTGGCGGTTACCGTCGCTGATGGGCGTGTCCTCCTCAAACAGCAGGTACTGATCATAGGACAGGTACAGGTGATCCACAGCGAAACAAGGCAGCAGGAACGACACAAAGCCCTGAACCACACAGACAGGAAGAACAGATCAATTCAGAAGGAGCAGAACCTGTTGACCCAATCTGACCCTATACAACGTGGCTAACCAGGAGGGGGCTCGGTCTTCACAGACACACGGACCTGATTGGATCAGCCAAGAAGAGACCTGTGGTGAGGTCACATTGATCTGGAGAAGCTCAATCATTCCTAATCAACTAAATAAACTAAAATGGACACTAAATGCCTCTACCAGTAGCTTCAGGATGGGAAAAACTAGGGAGGACTTCTTGAGGTTTAAAATATTTTCCTGTTTGCTTCTCATTTTTTAATCATCAACTAGTTGATAGAGGAAGTCTTATGTTTGTTTTGCTGCTGGAAAACTTGTCTGGATAAAATCTAACAGCCAATCAGGCATCAGTCAGCAGCTAACCTGTGTATCCCTGCTGTCACAGGCTGAATAACCAGCCAGAGTTAATTGGTGGGAGGCTTCGCCCCTTCGCTCACCTTACGGAGTAGACAGGCCATCCCGGTGTGGTGGCTGACAGTCAGGCCCAGGGGAGTGGACTCCACCTCCTGATACTGCAGACAGCAGGAGTAGAACCGGGACCAGAACTCCACCTGCAGCTGTCGGTACTCCTCCTGAGAAAACTCAAACTCGGTGACGCTGCTCTGCAGCTGCGGGGAGTCGGGACAGGTGTGTCAGATAGATTAGCGAGAGACGGGTCAGTCAGCACAGGTGAGTTCCAGGTAAGTTGCATCCCTCAAACAACCTCTAAATACATTTCAGGACTATTGTTGTGTTGCTGAAACTTTCTGTTAACCCGTTTTCAGGAAAATAACCCCTTCAGCACACCTGTCACCTGGAAGAAGACGTCTGTCTTTTCAGAAGCTTTTTATATGCAGATAGTCGACCTGCTCACTGTGCCACAGGAAAGTTTGCTACGTTTTCTTTGCACAAACAAACCCTGAACAACAGAAACCTACAACCTGCTCAGATGTGCTCACCTGTAGAGGTGAGCACACCTGTTGTGACAGAGAGACAGTACCTAGGTTGATGTTCCCTGCAGGTGGTTCATCAGACATGAGAAATGCAAAAAACAATCAGTTCAAAGTCGCTTTGATGTGTTGGCTTTACAACTTATTCTGCAAAGCTTAACTAACTCAGTCAGGGTTAAACTTGGTTAGTGTTAAACATAGTTCACTTACTGGGATGGTTGTGGTTAGTGTTACACAATGTTAGTTGAGATGATTTTAGGGTTAATAAGACCATGTTAGAGTAAAACCAGGTTATTTGGAATAGTTGTGGTTAGTTTGGACTATGTAGGTTACATGGGACATTCCTTGTTAAGTAGTTTTAGACCAGGTAAGGTAACTGGCATCACTGTGATTGGGCAGTTTTAACCAGGGTTAGTTATTTGGGATAGTTTTAGGTGTTTTATCTTCAACCAAGTGGTCAAGTTTGGATAGTTGTGGCTGGCTAGTTTGAAGCGAGGTTAGTTGGGATAGTTAGGAGACATCAGAAACATCTACCATCACATCTTTTAAACTGCACCAGTTGGACAGGCCGTCCACACTCGTCCAACGTTTATCTCAGATCAGAAACCGGCTCTGCAACAACTTTCTGGTTTTAAACGACTCATTAGACTTTGACTCGCGCATCAGATCTCATTCTTGTTCCTGAATCTTTCATTTAAGAAACATTTCTAAAATATGAGACATGGACTCCCGAGCAGATCTAGAAAACATTATTCATGCATTTGGGTCATCATGTTCAGACTACTTTAACTCTCTTTTTACCAGTCTGAACAGATAATCAATTTCCCATCTGCAAGCTATTCAGAACGCAGCAGAAAGACTAAGGAAGGACCAGAACGTCCTCACTGCACCTCCACAAACACCTGCTGCTCAGGAAATTAGTCTGTTACCTCACTCTCCACAGCCTGGGTCACCTCCTTCTTCAGATTCTCCCAGGACGGATCCAAGATCCTCTCAGAGCCACGACGGAAGATCTGAACAGAAGCCACAGAACCATGAAGCGACAGCATCACCGAACTCCAGCCACACACAGCAGACAGGTGGACTCACCTGCAAGGCTCTGACAATGGCTGATGCAGTGAAACGCAACGGAGAGAAGAGAAGCTCCAAGTAGGTCTCCTGAAACAGCAGCATGGAAGACAGGTGAAGACTCTCAGCTGATAAACTGACGGCCCAACAGCTGTTAGAGCCAAGAAACACATTTATCCCACTACAGACCCAGATATCCCGGTACCAAAACTCTGAACAGCTAAAGACTTTGGTACTGATAATAATAAAGCTACTGGACTGTCTAGATTACAGGGTTTAGTTTTGTTCTGCACTAGTGTGTGGCTGGATGTACCCTGGGGTCCAGGTCCACACCAACATGGACTTCTTCTTCTGGTGGTGGCTGAACAAACACCTGGTTCCACTGACCCGCTGTGTTGCTGTAAAACAGAGGCGCCCTGAGTTTGAATCGGAACCTCTGACAGCAAAGCAAAGTGATGTTCCTACTTACTGTTCAAAGTCGATGTACTTGACCACGGCTGAGTTGGACTCGTCCATCCACAGAGCCCACACGTCGGTCGTGGTCAGAGTGAAGTCCACCAGAGCTTCCTGCATCACAAATGGATTGGGTCCATTTATGACGAGAGCAACAAAAACAACAACTCAGAGTCGTCTCAAAAGTTTAGACCTGTAATTTGAACCCATAGATTTGTTCTGTGTGTGTGATGCCACGGTTCTATGTGTGGTCTCGCCGTTCTGTCTGTGGACCCTTGGTTCTGTGGTGGCTCACCTGTGTGCTGAACAGAGAGGAGATGTGTTCCAGGCTGTAGCGGTTGTTGTCTGTACCGACAAGCTGCAGGACGATGAACTGTCCTCTCTGCGGAACGGCCAGATAAACACAGAGACAGAGCCCAGTTCTGGATGAGAAGGCGAGCCTCAGATGGTGCCCCTGACCCGACAGTCGCCTCACGCCTTTAGAGGCTGGCATGTACTCCAACATGTTGGCCTCCAAAAGACACGTCTGCTCCTGGAGAGAGAAATAAAAATAGGTCCATTTAAAAGAGAAATATCAGATCACAGGTCGTAAACACACAACCACATCTATCATGGTTCTGTTTTGATTTTGTTACAGAACATGTAGAACCTCAGGGCTCTATCAGAGAACAGACCCACCGTGAGTGACCACATCCGCAGCCGGTGATCCTGACACAGGGCGAAGATCAGCGAGTCCTCCTCCTCCTCCCGGACCGCCAGACTCAGAACCAGGTCAGGCGGACTCTGTTCCCCCCGGATGGCGGTGGGCATCCAGCCGGAGAGCCTACTCATCATGGAGCTCCTCTTCAGCTCCACCACCGACACGCTGCCTGCAGACACGAGCATGCTAACAGCTTGACTGCCTGCTCTGGAACATGTGCACATGCTCAGATCACAGCGAGGTCATGTGACTCACCCTGCGAATCGTAGGGAGGAAGTGTCACCACTGTGATGCCTCCTGCAGGTGAAGCCAGCGCAAAGTGAGCATCTCCGTGTAAACTGAGCCATGCCGCCACAGCGCCGGGAACAGCTGTCTGCCCCATACAGCCGGGGATTGTGGCGAAGTGGGTCGGGTCCTGGAGATCCAGCTTCATTACATCAGTGAAGATGGACTGCATGTGGCACTCCGTAACCAGCTCCTGGAACAAAACATCATCAATCATGGATCAGAACAGGCAGGAAATGTACTAATCAAGCAACAACATGCCAACAACAAGACAGACATTCGCCGTAACATAGAGCAAGCCGGAACAAACAGGAAGCATGTCACAATATCATCTTGAATGTGCATGAAACGGGCCACAACATCCGCAACACGGTGCAAGAAAAGCATCACCATCTAGGGGCGTAATGGTACGTGTATTTGTACTGAAAATATCTGTACAGTCTTGTCGGTTCAGTGTGCATGTGTACTGAACGAATAAAGCGTTGCTTTACACCTGAACACAGTGTTAATGTGAGGAACTAAGAGCATAATGCATTGTTCTGTAGGGCACCTTTAAAAAGTGACACCAAAACAAAACAGCTGACTTCCAGCTGTCACTGAACTCTGCTTTTGGAGAACATTAAGGTTTCTCATGCATCAACAGCGGGAGAAATAAAGGTGAACTGAACCAGAAGTTTGTGTCATCATATGCATCTTCCAACAGCTGAATTACTCACCTGAAACAACATCAAGCTGTATGTAAACATCACAGATACTGGAGGAAAATCAGCTGACATCCAAATGGCTGCCTGCAGCATCAAATCAGCCCAAACTCTGTACATCGAATTAAATGCAAGTGGGAGGAATCTCTATTGATTTTCCTAACAGCTGCTCATGCTGCATTCAGGTACAGCTGGGACAATAGGTTGTTGAAATATTAAAGCCACTCCATATTTATTCTGAAATAAGGGTAAAGTCTTATTCAGTCTATTTATTATAGTGCTGTATAACATATCTATCCATGCATTGGACTGGCCAGACACAAGCCGATATCAACAACGCACAAGAAAAAGGCCACAATCACCAGCAACAACGTGCAAGAAACGAAGCTGATCTGGAGCAGAGAAGAAGACAGAGGGTGTATATTGCCAGAGAAAAACGCAGAATGATCTGCAGGCTGGAACTCTGCAGGAAACATTTTTGGGGGACTTACGCTGCGGTACATGCGCGCCGGATGAGGAAGCACCAGTCTATGGACAGTCTGATTGGTGCAGATGAGAATGATGATGTTGTTCAGGGTCTCCTGGATGGTGACTCCACCAGGCAGAACGCTGCAGCAGCTGAACTTAAGTCTGATGGCATTATTAAGCAGGTTGGTGTCCAGAGACTCCTCCACCAGCTGAACAGTGTCCGCTGACGTCCACCTGTAGCAGCAGGAAGGGACTTTGCAGAAGTAGCAGCAACTCTATATTTCAAATATCAATACCGCTGTAGGAGATCCCAAATCGATCGTCCTCTACTCACCAGTGGATGAAGCGGTTGCTGGTGACAGACAGCAGCTTTCCACTCTCGTCATAATGGAATGCTCCAGCGCTGTCTGCAAACTTCAACCCACCTGGAGGAGTGTTTACACCTGCAGACAGGAGAAGTACGTTATTAGTTGTAATCCCAGTTTAACTTCAACTGGAAAAACTTTACAGAACCATGACTGAATGCTGAACATTTATCTTTCTGACTCATGTAGGTTTGAACTTTAATTTTAAAATGGCATAAACTACCCATCCTTCTGTAATAAACTCTGCCGACGTCTACATTGCCAGCTTTCTTAAACCATCGGTTCTTTGCAGCCTTAAGTTCAATATCAGTCTGCTTTGTTTTTTTAAGCGTTTCTTGCTGAATTGAGTGTTTTTAAATAATCTAAAAATTAATATTATGGAACAGAGTTTGCATTTTGAAGGAAAACTACAGTGCTGTAAAATAGTAATTTCCCACTTACATATTTCTTGTTTCTGCGTTTTTTTCCACCATACACAAATATAACAGAGTACATATAATGTTAATTTTAAAATGTTTTATTTGTTGGAATCCCCTCTGAGAAAAGGAGCACTCAGTGGGGCTTTTATCAGCACCCTACATAGGTAAGCACATTTCTATCTCCTGTGTGGTTTATTTTCTATACTGTTAGGAGCCGAGTCACCACTTTACAGATAATAGGCCTGTTTAATGTTCCATATCACCTTCGCTTCTCTACATACACATACAAAACACATCAAGCAAAGATTTTTAGTTGGGCTGTTTCAACCCTGGTTAGAGGTGTCATCCCCAGATACAGGTTATATCCCTGGTTATAGGTTTTATTCTTTGATTACAGGTTGCATCCATGGTTACAGGTTTCATCCATGGTTACAGGTTTCATCCATGGTTACAGGTTTCATCCATGGTTACAGGTTGTATCCTTGGTAACAGGTTTCATCCATGGTTACAGGTTTCATCCATGGTTACAGGTTTCATCCATGGTTACAGGTTGTATCCTTGGTTACAGGTTTCATCCATGGTTACAGGTTTCATCCATGGTTACAGGTTTCATCCATGGTTACAGGTTGTATCCTTGGTTACAGGTTTCATCCATGGTTACAGGTTTCATCCATGGTTACAGGTTTCATCCATGGTTACAGGTTTCATCCATGGTTACAGGTTGTATCCTTGGTTACAGGTTTCATCCATGGTTACAGGTTGTATCCTTGGTTACAGGTTGTATCCTTGGTTACAGGTTTCATCCATGGTTACAGGTTTCATCCATGGTTACAGGTTGTATCCACGGTTACAGGTTGTATCCTTGGTTACAGGTTTCATCCATGGTTACAGGTTGTATCCTTGGTTACAGGTTTCATCCATGGTTACAGGTTTCATCCATGGTTACAGGTTGTATCCACGGTTACAGGTTGTATCCTTGGTTACAGGTTTCATCCATGGTTACAGGTTGTATCCACGGTTACAGGTTGTATCCTTGGTTACAGGTTTCATCCATGGTTACATGCACATTATCACTCAGACCTTCTGAGACCCAAACAACTTCAGTAACAACTAAACAAGCCACAATCCAGACCAGACCCAACGAGACACAGGCTTAACGAACAGGTTTCAGCTCAAGTGTGTTGACCTGTGAGTGGCTGTGGATCAGCATGGTTCCGTTCGGACCTAGACGTTTGATCAAAACCGAACAGTTCTGACGATCTAAACGTTTTTTCAAGAGAGCTGGAGGGAGGCGACCTTTTCAAATGCAGCTTTCTGGAGCAACGGTAAAACCACGGAGGACCAAGAGCATAGAGAGTTAGCAGCGCTGCTAGCTGCCGTCAGCTTCAACCTGACGGTCCTCCTGCTTTCGAAGAACCTTTACAACCAAAAGCCAGCGCCGCCTGTCTCCATTAGAACCCGGCTCTCACCTGGACTCACTGTGACCTCTCGGAACCGCCGTTCCGCTTCCCGCCCGAACCCGCAGATCTCCACGAGACTGCGCTCCAACACAGCCGCCATGTTCTCTTCCTGATTACGTACGAGACCCGGGCTGCGCGCGCTGCTCTTTCAAACATCGCTTTCCTCACAGACACAGAAAAAGAAACGCCCCTCCCCCTCATTGGCTACGCAGTTTTGTGGAAACCTACGTCAGCGCATACTGGTAGGTTGACTTTGGAAACACAAAGGCCTGCTGGGAAACTGAGTTTTTTTCTAGAACACACACTGATGGATACACTTAGTTTATTCTTGTGGTTTTACAAGAGTCATTGGATTAATAAAAGTGATCACTGAGACAAAAACAATATCGGTACATTTAAACAGACATCACCACCAAAATGAACGGCCATAACCTTAAAAGGCACTAAAATTAACCTTAATTTACCTTAGAACAATAAACCAAACCAGTACATCACATTCAGTTATAGTTCTAATATTCAAACTGTATTTCTTCAGCTATTTTCAGTAAGAGCTATTTAAGGAGTGGGTGTGAAGATGTTAAATTTTTTTTTTGGACAATATTCTAACAGAATAGAATAGAATAGAATAGAATAGAATAGAATAGAATAGAATAGAATAGAATAGAATAGAAAAGACATATAATTTAATGCTCCTCAGTGGGTAAAGTGAAAGGCAATTGGAATCATTCAGATTCACACAAAGGTAAAAAAAATAAAAACAGGCATCCTAGGAGATCACTGGTCTTCATTGTGAGCTTAACGGCTTCCCCTCAGATGATGAGCTGCTGCTCCAACATACTACACTATAGAAGATGGCTGATCCCACCACAGAGTCAAAAAAAATCTTCAAATCGGTGTTCCTTACTCACCGATGTCAATGTGGTGGGTTTGTGCCTTTGGAAATCCACCACCAGTTCCTTAGTTTTCCCCACGTTAATCAGGAGATGGATCCTCTGGCACCAGTCCACAAAGCCCACTGTTCACTGTCTGAGGACTTTCTGAGTCATCCTCACCTGTGACGCGGTCGACTATGACAGAGTAGTCAGAGAACTAATAATAATATATTGCTCCACTGTTTTTATCGGAGCAAAATAAGGGTCAGTTATTGGCAGGAAAATTAATTTTGAAGCATCATTTATTAATTAATTTATTAACATTGGAAAATTCTAAAAAAAAGGTATAGGGCCCAAGGACAAAAAATGTCAGTTTCCTTAAAGGTGCTGTAAAAATATATAAATTTTTGGACTTATACTGAATCTTTCAAAACTGCTTCAACCTGTTCACATACCTCCACTGTTTGTACTGTTTGTACTGTGTAATCATGACGATGAAGATGCTGATACTGATCCTGTGTGAGAATGATGAAGATGCTGATACTGTGTGAGAATGATGATGAAGATGCTGATACTGTGTGAGAATGATGATGAAGATGCTGATATTGTGTGAGAACGATGATGAAGATGCTGATATTGTGTGAGAACGATGATGAAGATGCTGATACTGTGTGAGAATGAAGATGCTGATAATGTGTGAGAATGAAGATGCTGATACTGTGTGAGAATGAAGATGCTGATAATGTGTGAGAATGAAGATGCTGATACTGTGTGAGAATGAAGATGCTGATACTGTGTAATCATGACGATGAAGATGCTGATACTGATCCTGTGTGAGAATGATGAAGATGCTGATACTGTGTGAGAATGATAATGAAGATGCTGATCCTGTGTGAGAATGATGAAGATGCTGATACTGTGTGAGAATGATGATGAAGATGCTGACACTGTGTGAGAATGAAGATGCTGATACTGTGTGATGATGAAGATGCTGATACTGTGTGAGAATGAAGATGTTGATACTGTGTGAGAATATGATGAGGACCCTGATACTGTGTAATCATGACGATGAAGATGCTGATACTGTGTGAGAATGATGAAGATGCTGATACTGATCCTGTGTGAGAATGATGAAGATGCTGATACTGTGTGAGAATGAGTGGATGCTATCTGTTAGAATTATAATGAAGATGCTGATATTGTGTGAGAACGATATAAATCTTTAAAATTTTTGAGAACATGATGAATCCCATCTTTAAATAAATCATAATTTAAATAAATCTATACTTTAAATAAAATCATAAAGTGGAGAAAGAAAATCGATCTTTTTTTAAATTAAATTTTTGTACTTTTAATATACTAAAATGCTGATACTATCCTTGTAAATATAAGATGCTGATACTTTAAATAAAAAGATCTGATCCTTTAAATATGAAATGCTGATACGGTTTTTAAATATAAAATTCCCCCCTTTTGGTAAATCTTCTGTTGAATAAAATGTTGATACTGTGAGATGAAGATGCTGATATGTGTGAAATATATGGGACCCCGACTGTGAAATGAATAAGATGCTGATAGTGTTGGGATGATGAAGATGCTGATACACTGTGTGAGAATGATGAAGATGCTGATACTGTGTGAGAATGAAAGAAGATGCTGATACTGATCCTGTGTGAGAATGATGAAGACGCAGATACTGTGTGGAATGATGAAGATGCTGATACTGTGTGAGAATGAAGACGCTGATAAATGTGTGAGAAAAGATGAGGCCCTGATACTGTTTTAAAGGGTGAAGATGCTGATACTGTGTGGAAATGATTATGAAGATGCTGATACTGTGTGAGAATATGATGAAGGGGGCTGATACTGTGTAATCATGACGATGAAGATGCTGATACCCGTGTGAGAATGATGAAGATGCTGATACTGTGTGAGAATGATGATGAAGATGCTGATACTGTGTGAAATGATGAAAGATGCTTTTCGTGAGAAGATGAAGATGCTGATATTGTGTGAGAACGATGATGAAGATGCTGATACGGGGTGTGAGAATGAAGATGCTGTAAAAATGTGTGAGAATGAAGATGCTGATACTGTGTGGAGAATGAAGATCTATTAATGTGTGAAATGAAGATGCTGATACTGTGTGAGAATGAAGATGCTGATACTGTGTAATCATGACGATGAAGATGCTGATACTGATCCTGTGTGGAATGATGAAGATGGCTGATACTGTGTGAGAATGATGAAGACGCAGATACTGTGTGGAATGATGAAGATGCTTGATACTGTGTGAGAATGAAGACGCTGATAATGTGTGAGAATAGATGAGGACCCTGATACTTTTTAATCATGACGATGAAGATGCTGATACTGTGTGAGAATGATGATGAAGATGCTGATACTGTGTGAGAAAAGTGATGAAGATGCTGATACTGTGTAATCATGACGATGAAGATGCTGATACTGATCCTGTGTGAGAATGATGAAGATGCTGATACTGTTGGGGAATTATGATGAAGAAGCTGATACTGTGTGAGAAGATGATAAAGCTGATATTGTGTGAGAACGATGATGAAGATGCTGATACTGTGTGAGAAAGAAGATGCTGATAATGTGTGAGAATAAAGATGCTGATAATGTGGAGATGAAGATGCTGATACTGTGGGAGAATGAAGATGCTGATACTGTGTAATCATGACGATGAAGATGCTGATACTGATCCGTGTGAGAATGATGACGATGCTGATACTTTAGAATGATGAAGCGCTGATACTGTGTGGGAATGATGAAGATGCTGATACTGTGTGAAATGAAGACGCTGATAATGTGTGGGAATATGAAGAGGACCCTGATACTGTTTAATCATGACGATGAAAGGCTGATACTGTGGAGAATGATGAGAAGATGCTGATACTGTGTGAGAATGATGATGAAGATGCTGATACTGTGTAATCATGACGATGAAGATGCTGATACTGTGTGAGAATGATGATGAAGATGCTGATACTGTGTGAGAATGATGATGAAGATGCTGATACTGTGTAATCATGACGATGAAGATGCTGATACTGATCCTGTGTGAGAATGATGAAGATGCTGATACTGTTTGAGAATTATGATGAAGAAGCTGATACTGTTTGAGAATGATGATGAAGATGCTGATATTGTGTGAGAACGATGATGAAGATGCTGATACTGTGTGAGAATGAAGATGCTGATAATGTGTGAGAATAAAGATGCTGATAATGTGTGAGAATGAAGATGCTGATACTGTGTAATCATGACGATGAAGATGCTGATACTGATCCTGTGTGAGAATGATGAAGATGCTGATACTGTGTGAGAATGATGATGAAGATGCTGATATTGTGTGAGAACGATGATGAAGATGCTGATATTGTGTGAGAACGATGATGAAGATGCTGATACTGTGTGAGAATGAAGATGCCGATAATGTGTGACAATAAAGATGCTGATAATGTGTGAGAATGAAGATGCTGATACTGTGTGAGAATGAAGATGCTGATACTGTGTAATCATGACGGTGAAGATGCTGATACTGATCCTGTGTGAGAATGATGAAGATGCTGATACTGTGTGAGAATGATGAAGACGCAGATACTGTGTGGGAATGATGAAGATGCTGATACTGTGTGAGAATGAAGACGCTGATAATGTGTGAGAATATGATGAGGACCCTGATACTGTTTAATCATGACGATGAAGATGCTGATACTGTGTGAGAATGATGATGAAGATGCTGATACTGTGTGAGAATGATGATGAAGATGCTGATACTGTGTAATCATGACGATGAAGATGCTGATACTGATCCTGTGTGAGAATGATGAAGATGCTGATACTGTGTGAGAATTATGATGAAGAAGCTGATACTGTGTGAGAATGATGATGAAGATGCTGATATTGTGTGAGAACGATGATGAAGATGCTGATACTGTGTGAGAATGAAGATGCTGATAATGTGTGAGAATAAAGATGCTGATAATGTGTGAGAATGAAGATGCTGATACTGTGTGAGAATGAAGATGCTGATACTGTGTAATCATGACGATGAAGATGCTGATACTGATCCTGTGTGAGAATGATGACGATGCTGATACTGTGTGAGAATGATGAAGACGCTGATACTGTGTGGGAATGATGAAGATGCTGATACTGTGTGAGAATGAAGACGCTGATAATGTGTGAGAATATGATGAGGACCCTGATACTGTTTAATCATGACGATGAAGATGCTGATACTGTGTGAGAATGATGATGAAGATGCTGATACTGTGTGAGAATGATGATGAAGATGCTGATACTGTGTAATCATGACGATGAAGATGCTGATACTGTGTGAGAATGATGATGAAGATGCTGATACTGGGGAAAGTGATGAAGATGCTGATACTGTGTATCATGACGATGAAGTCTGATACTGACCCGTTGAGAATGATGAAAGGCTGATACTGTGTGAGAATTATGATGAAGAAGCTGATACTGTGTGAGAATGATGATGAAGATGCTGATATTGTGTGAGAACGATGATGAAGATGCTGATACTGTGTGAGAATGAGATGCTGATAATGTGTGAGAATAAAGATGCTGATAATGTTGGGGTGGTGTGTTTTTAGACGATGAAGATGCTGATACTGATCCTTTTGAGAATGATGAAGATGTGATACTGTGTGAGAATGATGATGAAGATGCTGATATTGTTTTGGAACGATGATGAAGATGCTGATATTGTGTGAGAACGATGATGAAGATGCTGATACTGTGTGAGAATGAAGATGCGATAATGTGTGACAATAAAATGCTGATAATGTTTTGTGAGAATGAAGATGCTGATACTGTGTGAGAATGAAGATGCTGATACTTGGGAATCATGACGATGAAGATGCTGATACTGATCCTGTTTTGGAATGATGAAGATGCTGATACTGTGTGAGAATGATGAAGACGCTGATACTGTGTGGGAATGATGATGAAGATGCTGATACTGTGTGAGAATGAAGACGCTGATAATGTGTAGAATATGATGAGGACCCTGATCTGTTTAATCATGACGATGAAGATGCTGATACTGTGTGGAATGATGATGAAGATGCTGATACTGTGTGAGAAGGGTATGAAGATGCTGATACTGTGTAATCATGACGATGAAGATGCTGATACTGATCCTGTGTGAATGATGAAGATGCTGATACTGTGTGAGAATTATGATGAAGAAGCTGATACTGTGTGAGAATGATGATGAAGATGCTGATATTGTGTGAGAACGATGATGAAGATGCTGATACTGTGTGAGAATGAAGATGCTGATAATGTGTGAGAATAAAGATGCTGATAATGTGTGAGAATGAAGATGCTGATACTGTGTGAGAATGAAGATGCTGATACTGTGTAATCATGACGATGAAGATGCTGATACTGATCCTGTGTGAGAATGATGACGATGCTGATACTGTGTGAGAATGATGAAGACGCTGATACTGTGTGGGAATGATGAGATGCTGATACTGTGTGAGAATGAAGACGCTGAAAAGTGTGAGAATATGATGAGGGCCCTGATACTGTTTAATCATGACGATGAGATGCTGATACTGTGTGAGAATGATGATGAAGATGCTGATACTGTGTGAGAATGATGATGAAGATGCTGATACTGTGTAATCATGACGATGAAGATGCTGATACTGTGTGAGAATGATGATGAAGATGCTGATACTGTGTGAGAATGATGATGAAGATGCTGATACTGTGTAATCATGACGATGAAGATGCTGATACTGATCCTGTGTGAGAATGAGAAAATGCTGATACTGTGTGAGAATTTATGAAGAAGCTGATACTGTGTGAGAATGATGATGAAGATGCTGATATTGTGTGAGAACGATGATGAAGATGCTGATACTGTGTGAGAATGAAGATGCTGATAATGTGTGAGAATAAAGATGCTGATAATGTGTGAGAATGAAGATGCTGATACTGTGTAATCATGACGATGAAGATGCTGATACTGATCCTGTTGAAAGATGAAGATGCTGATACTGTGTGAGAATGATGATGAAGATGCTGATATTGTGTGAGAACGATGATGAAGATGCTGATATTGTGTGAGAACGATGATGAAGATGCTGATACTGTGTGAGAATGAAGATGCCGATAATGTGTGACAATAAAGATGCTGATAATGTGTGAGAATGAAGATGCTGATACTGTGTGAGAATGAAGATGCTGATACTGTGTAATCATGACGATGAAGATGCTGATACTGATCCTGTGTTAGAATGATGAAGATGCTGATACTGTGTGAGAATGATGAAGACGCTGATACTGTGTGGGAATGATGATGAAGATGCTGATACTGTGTAATCATGACGATGAAGATGCTGATACTGATCCTGTGTGAGAATGATGAAGATGCTGATACTGTGTGAGAATTATGATGAAGATGCTGATACTGTGTGAGAATGATGATGAAGATGCTGATATTGTGTGAGAATGATGAAGATGCTGATACTGTGTGAGAATGATGATGAAGATGCTGATATTGTGTGAGAACGATGATGAAGATGCTGATACTGTGTGAGAATGAAGATGCTGATAATGTGTGAGAATAAAGATGCTGATAATGTGTGAGAATGAAGATGCTGATACTGTGTGAGAATGAAGATGCTGATACTGTGTAATCATGACGATGAAGATGCTGATACTGATCCTGTGTGAGAATGATGACGATGCTGATACTGTGTGAGAATGATGAAGACGCTGATACTGTGTGGGAATGATGAAGATGCTGATACTGTGTGAGAATGAAGACGCTGATAATGTGGAATAATGAGGACCCTGATACTGTTTAATCATGACGATGAAGATGCTGATACTGTGTGAGAATGATGATGAAGATGCTGATACTGTGTGAGAATGATGATGAAGATGCTGATACTGTGTAATCATGACGATGAAGATGCTGATACTGTGTGAGAATGATGATGAAGATGCTGATACTGTGTGAGAATGATGATGAAGATGCTGATACTGTGTAATCATGACGATGAAGATGCTGATACTGATCCTGTGTGAGAATGATGAAGATGCTGATACTGTGTGAGAATTATGATGAAGAAGCTGATACTGTGTGAGAATGATGATGAAGATGCTGATATTGTGTGAGAACGATGATGAAGATGCTGATACTGTGTGAGAATGAAGATGCTGATAATGTGTGAGAATAAAGATGCTGATAATGTGTGAGAATGAAGAGGTACTGTGTAATCATGACGATGAAGATGCTGATACTGATCCTGTGTGAGAATGATGAAGATGCTGATACTGTGTGAGAATGATGATGAAGATGCTGAATTTTTGTGAGAACGATGATGAAGATGCTGATATTGTGTGAGAACGATGATGAAGATGCTGATACTGTGTGAGAATGAAGATGCCGATAATGTGTGACAATAAAGATGCTGATAATGTGTGAGAATGAAGATGCTGATACTGTGTGAGAATGAAGATGCTGATACTGTGTAATCATGACGATGAAGATGCTGATACTGATCCTGTGTTAGAATGATGAAGATGCTGATACTGTGTGAGAATGATGAAGACGCTGATACTGTGTGGGAATGATGATGAAGATGCTGATACTGTGTAATCATGACGATGAAGATGCTGATACTGATCCTGTGTGAGAATGATGAAGATGCTGATACTGTGTGAGAATTATGATGAAGATGCTGATACTGTGTGAGAATGATGATGAAGATGCTGATATTGTGTGAGAATGATGAAGATGCTGATACTGTGTGAGAATGATAATGAAGATGCTGATACTGTGTGAGAATGATGAAGATGCTGATACTGTGTGAGAATGATGATGAAGATGCTGACAGTGTGAGAATGAAGATGCTGATACTGTGTGATGATGAAGATGCTGATACTGTGTGAGAATGAAGATGTTGATACTGTGAGAATGAAGATGCTGATACTGTGTGAGAATATGATGAGGACCCTGATACTGTGTAATCATGACGATGAAGATGCTGATACTGTGTGAGAATGATGAAGATGCTGATACTGTGTCAGAATGAAGATCCTGATACTGTATGAGAATGAAGATGCTGATACTGTGTGAGAATGAAGATGCTTATACTGTGTGAGAATGAAGATGCTGATACTGTGTGAGAATGAAGATGCTAATACTGTGAGGATGATGATGAAGATGCCGATACTGTGTGAGAATGATGAAGATGCTGATAACGTGAGAATGAAGATGCTGATAATGTGTGAGAATGAAGATGCTGATACTGTGTGAGAATGAAGATGCTGATACTGTGTGAGAATGAAGATGCTGATACTGTGTGAGAATGAAGATGCTGATAATGTGTGAGAATGATGAAGATGCTGATACTGTGAGAATGAAGATGCTGATACTGTGTGAGAATATGATGAGGATCCTGAAACTGTGTAATCATGACGATGAAGATCCTGATACTGTGTGAGAATGAAGATGTTGATACTGTGTGAGAATGAAGATGCTGATACTGTGTGAGAATGAAGATGCTGATACTGTGTGAGAATGAAGATGCTGATACTGTGTGAGAATGAAGATGCTGATACTGTGTGAGAATGATTAAGATGCTGATACTGTGTGAGAATGATTAAGATGCTGATACTGTGTGAGAATGATGAAGATGCTGATAACGTGAGAATGAAGATGCTGATACTGTGTGAGAATGAAGATGCTGATACTGTGTGAGAATGAAGATGCTGATACTGTGTGAGAATGAAGATGCCGATACTGTGTGAGAATGATGAAGATGCTGATACTGTGTGAGAATGAAGATGCTGATACTGTGAGGATGATGATGATGATGAAGATGCTGATACTGTGTGAAAGTAATGATGTGTGAGAATGGATGATGCCCTATGGGAATGATGCTGCTGTGGGATGATGATGCTGATAGAAGAGGCGAGGCACTCGTCAGCGTGTACAAATAAAAGCAGACATTTATTGTGTCAGATCTACTGTACATGTGTCATCTTACAGCAGCACAGTGACTCGTACAAAAGGATAACTGGAATGTTTGTTCAGTAATACTGACGTGTACCATATAAGGAGAGCAGTCTGTTACATCATCATCATCATCAGAGGTAATACATCTGCTATAGTACCAGTCCACCGCCACAGGTGAACAGCTCCTGTCTGAATGGAGTCCATGCACGGCTCCGTGCCGGCAACAGAAAGTCACGCGGCACTCTTGGTGGGAAGCTCCGTACTGTTGTGTCTCGTCTTGCGAGACGTACCGTCATCTCGCGGCCGTGCTTTCTGCAGGCTGGACATGGCGGCGGTGCGCTCGATATCAATGAGAGCATACATCTCCGTGCGCCGCGTAGGTGTTGTCGGTGGCAGAGGGGAGGTGGGGGTGCGAGGCGTGTGGGGGTTGCTGCCGTCCGAGGTGCCTTTGTTTCCACCGCTGCTGTCCATCTCCACCTCAATGTAGTTCAGAGTTTTGGGTGGCTCCATGTGGCCAGGCAGCGGTGGCCGGCGAAAATCGAAGTTAAAAATGGTGGGTATGTCGGTGCGTCGGCGGGCCGTGTCGGGCCGGTGCGCACTGAGTGGTGCTGTCACGTTCTCTGTGTTGACATAGTTGTGCGAGGGCTCGAGGACAGCAGACAGCGGGTGGGAATAGGAGTGCTGCAGCAGGCTGTGGGTGGTTTGGTGGTTGTACCCGTTGAGTGACGGTGTCTTAAGACCTCCATCGGAGCTCTCCTCCTCCTCTGCGCTTGGCTTCCTGGCCTCCCAAACCGGTGGCAGCACTGGCAGGTTTTCATAGTCCAGCAGAGCAGTGCGCCGCTGGGCTGAGTTGTTAACATTCTGCAAGTCGGGTGTCAGGGGGGGCGGGCGGTGGCGGCGGGGAGCCGTGGATGGGTTGGCGGAGGAGGAGCCGTTGGAGTGCGGGGTAGGCGGCTCACCCGGGGCAGGGGTTGGGATAGGGCCGTTAGTCTCTCGGAGCTCAGTGGCCTCCTGCAGCTCCTGTTGTCTCTTCTTTTCCATTTGCTGCTTCTGAACAGGAGTGGGGCCAAGGACGAAGCGCACCCCCTGAGGCTCCAACAACACCTGGGGCTCCGGCTGGGGGGCAGGGGGCACAGGCTCCACACAGACCCTGGGAGGAGGAGGGGGGGTGGGAGGACAATGAGAATGCGGGGAGGTGGGGCTCTCCAGGGGTGTGATGACAGTGAGCGGGCTGGGCTGTTCCTCCAGGAGTCCAGTGGTATTCACATAGGTGTGCACCTGCAACACAGATATAAGCAGAATCAGCACATGCCTTAGCTGAACACCAGGTAAGTATGAGCTGCACATCTCGCAAATGACAGGTAAACTTCAGGTGTATCTCAAGTAAATGTCAGGTGAGGTGACGTCAACTTGACGGTCAAGTGAAGGTCATGTGAAAATCATGGTAAAGTCAGGTTGTTTGACTGTCAAGTTGAACGTCAAGTGAATGAGAAGAGGTGTCAGGTCATGAGGTCAGTATCAATGATCTTACCGCCTCGTCGGCTACAAGTAGTGGGTGCGTGGACTCCTCTCCCACAGACGGCAACCGGGTGCTAGCCACAGATGGGTGACGGGTGGATGGGTGAGACGGTGTCTCGCCCACTGATGGTAGTCGACTCACTCCGTTGGGCACTGTAGGTACCGAGTAACCCAGAGCTACGGCCAAAAGACAGAGAATCACCTAATCAACAACACGTGACCTCTGACACGCAAGAGAGGTTAAAAAACATTCTGATTAACACCCTGATGTGAAGAAGTCTTTAGAGCTCATTATGGGAGAGGAACCACTTCTCATATAAATGTGTCATACTACTGTTGATGTATGTCTGCACCTGCAGGAGTGAGCGCCCCCTGCTGGTTGGGATCCAGCACTGCCTCTTCCACCACACTTATGCTGTGACTGTGCATGACTTCCTGCAGCATGTTGAAGATCTCTTCAGCTCGAGAACATTTGAAGGCAAATATACCTACAAGCACAGAAAGAATAAAGGTGATTAGACACTGATCACACCACCACGGGTGGAGAAACAGAAATTACGACACATACACAGGTTGGAGTTAAATTGGAAGAGACAAGCCTGGGAGCGAAAAGAGTAGGAGCTTTGTGATGACTGGTGAGTTGGCTGGATCTCATAGGGACATGTAACATATAATTCATATAGTAATCATCCCCCCCCCTTGCTCCTTGAGACTGGACAGAACTTGTTAGGCTCCGTAGAAAGAAGTTGGGAACCCCAAGGAAACTGATCCTGCTTATTATCCTATTGTCACTCTAACAAACAGCACTGCCATCACTCATGATGCCAGTTTACTGTTAGTTAAAATGAGTTGAAACTCTTAGCCTAACCCTGTGACTGGTCAGACAGGACAACTAAGGATCAGCACGATAAGACGAGTGACAGACGATGTGAATCTGGAGGAGGGAAAAAGACAGAAAACACACAGAAGACTGCGGGGGGCACGGCACAAACACAATTATTGATCCCTGTGTATTCACAGCACAATCAATACTGATCAGCCGATCACCCCCACTTAGTCTGACACTTACCGAGCCCCTCCTAACCCTGAGCAGCCCGCAGTCCTGAGAGCAAGCACGGGGGGAGAGACAGTGCAACTTTAACCTCAACATTTTCCATTTCAGCATTCCAGTCTTTTCCAGTTTTCCCCATCACCTCATCCCCCAGTTCCAACATCAAGATGTTGAGGGAGAGGTTAAAAAAACATCAGGGAATTTGTGCGGTACATCTCGACTATTGCTGCTTGGAATATGGAAATACCCTCTCCTGGAGAAGTAGTTTTAGAAGTTTAGATTAATCGCTTACAGTGTCAGGCCAGCGGCGGAGGAGCTTAGAGAGCAGAGCGCAGTGTTGTTATGTGATAAAACAGAGCTGGATAACAGGAGTAAAAGTGACTTGAACAAGGTTTGAGAGTATTTATTCAGTCATCGAACAAAATATGTTGGAATTGAAAAAATTTGCTTGTTGCCTCAAATAATGCTATATAAATGTGACAAATCTTGATAAATTAAAAAGCCTTTAATTATTTAAATTAATTTGTAAAATCACATCCCACTACAAAAAATAATAAATAATGCAGCTTTTCCCAGAGGCTGATGTCAGAGTTTCCTCTGAATGAATGAGCTAATCAGCAGAGGTCAGATTTATTTTTTGGCACATCGTGATGGACGATTCTAGATTAACAAAAGTAAAACTCAGCGTATCTTTAAGTTTATCGATGATCTGGTTTTAAAGAACTGAAAAATGGAGCTCTGGAGAACCAGGAGAGTTTATGGTGAACACATGAGGTCGCATTCACTGCATCCTGCACCCTCTGTGTCAAAGTAAAAATCACCGGGTCAGGAGCCACACCATATTTTATAAATATTTTAGAAGCACAACAAATATGAGGAACTATATTACATGGTTCCATTCGGAGGCAGAAGAAAAACGGCTGATCTAACCTGCTGAGATAAACTGGAAGACCATCGAGCTAGCTATGTCAAAGCTCCCCAAACTCGAACTGTTACAGGAAATGACCCTTACCTTGTCCAGTCTGGCAGCGACGGCCGCTCTCGAAGGAGAACAGGTTGGAGTCATAACCGTAGCGCCGAAGGCACAGGTAAGGCCACCTGACGTCGTCACGGCGATGGGTGTGCAGGACGAGCTCTGATTCGGTCAGCTCCATCACGCCTGAGCCCAGCTCGTTCCCATCGTCGTCCACATTTATCACCTGACAGTACGAAAACACAGAGTTTTAGCTGTACAGTGAATGCTGCTGCAGAGATGCAGAGTTCTAGCATCCAGAGATTATACAGAAACATTAAATTATTCACTCCAGACTGGTTAGTCACATTACAGTGGGGTTAAACTTGGAATTGGAAATGTTGGTGAAACTGGGAAACAGGTTTGTTTTGAAGTTATGTGAACAGAACCAGCCACAGCTCATTGAGCTGTCATCAGGTCAAATTTAAGGACTCAAAGACGTCCTCCTTTCTGAACAGACATTCAGTGTTCGTCTACCCGTGTTCTACATGCAACGGTTATTTTCCGACTGGTCCCGACACAGAAGGTGGGGTGGGTGTTTCAAGCCAACCTACCCCAATACACCTCTGATACATCTCAGGAAGGAGCTGCTTTAACTACCATTATATCGAAGGGTGAGAAGACGCGTGGAAGAGTCTAAATACTCCAGTTCCTGCCTAAAGTTGCCCCATTGCCCCTTTCCCACTGGCTCTACTCAGCCCGCTTTGTGACCGTTTTTTCTGTACTGGTACCTACTTTTCTTGTCCTTGCCTCTGAGCAGGTCGGACCAGGGCTGAGTCGGGACTACATGTGACATGAACAGACTGGTGTTCACTAATCGCCATGGGGGGAGGAGAAATAAGAAGGTTTTGAAGAGGTAGTGCAGGGAAACGTTACCCGGAGCAGGTCAAATTGAAATATAATTTTACTATTTACAAATAACCCTATGCCTGCAGGCCGAAAGAAAAGAAAAAGGACACATCAGCTTTCTGAATTACATGCAGGCAGGTTAAATTAGCTGTTCAGACACACGTGCATTTCCCCCAAAACACAAAACAATAACACCATGGTTCGGAAATGCACTGACGGTCAGTATACGAACCAGCGTCTGCTGGAGGAGGAAGCAGGCAGAGAGCTGCCGCCCATAATCAGACTGCCTTCACCAGGTCAAACGGGAGGAAAACCCCTCTGCATCCAGAGCATTAATATCCAATATCCAACTTAAAACTAACTTCACTGCGGACTTTTGTGCTTTAAAGTCCTTGTTATTTCCATGGCTGAGACACAAACTTCCTGATAAAGCCCAAAATGTTAACTTCTTTAGGCAACCTTTGGAGCTTCACCAGACCAGACAGCAGCGTCTCTCCTTCCGCTTCTCCTGCCACACCCCCCTCACATCAGAACCCCTGAGCCTTATTTTATAAGTTCTGGTGGGACAGTGGTCCAGATAATTATCCCAGTGGATCATTTTATACATGAAAAACAAATATAAAAGACATTCTAGCATAAACAATAACACAAACACTATTTGTATCTTGTGTATTTGTTTGTATTTTCTATTTATTTTTTATCGTTTCATGCAGATTATTTTAATGAGTCGTTTTTCAACAGTAATGTTATTAGCGCCACAGCACTACACTGATGGTTGGAGGAGGGGCTTCAAGCCAGAACTTCAGCCGTTACTGGGTCAGTGGAAACACAACAGGTACCATACCGAGTGGAGCGGGGCTGTGAAACCTAAAAAGAGCCAGTGGAAAGGGGCCATATGTTCAACATTAAGGTAAATCAATGCAGATAACTCCCCTGAGCCACATCTGTAGCACTGAATGCATCTGAGCTCCGACAGATGTACAGGAGAAAATGTACGGGAGAAATAGTCAACACGTTTTGTATCAGAGCTGCTTGTGTAATGTGATTGATAAAGCAATGTGTAAACCGGGTTCTTGTTAGCACGTTCATGACAGAAATATAATCTGATGATTAATGATGATATTACCTGTATTACTCAGCTTAATTTTCTCCAAAACCAAAAATCCATTTTGCAAAGAGAGGGACACCATGTGAAGAACACTGGTTGCTGATTCAAATCTAAAATCTAATCACGGAGGCCATGTTTAAATGACGGGTTTTTTTTTTGGGAAAACTAAAAAGTTTTGTTGCGTTTCAACTGTTGGTGTTTTTCGGAAAACAGCACGATTTGAAAACAGGTTCTAGAGTTTATAGTTAAAAAACTCCCGATCTCCGATGTCATGTAGACGGGAAAAACAGGATCTTCCTGTCTGAAGAAGCCCTGGCTCATGAGCGATATGACTGCAATCAGTAGAAATTGATGCACATGCGAACAACATAACGAATGCCGACAGTTTAAAACACACAGAAGAAGAAGAAATCAATAAAAATGGCGAATTGCAGAGAACTGTTTCTACTGATGGCTCTTTTGAATTTAAGGGCAGTTCTCCAACAAAGTTCTCATTTTCTACTACGTTTTTAAGCAGGGAGTGTTTGTACGCATGTGCATGTTGTTGAGTTTCAAAGAACATGCTGCCTTCTAGTGGCATGGAAGGGAAATTACACCGTTTTCATGTTTCTACTAGTGTGTGCACGGAAATCGCAATTAAAATGGTGTAATATACAACCCCATTTATAATGAAAAGTAAAACGTAAATAAAAACAGAATATAATGGTTTGCAAATCCTGATCGACCTACATTCAATTCAATACTCTACAAAGACAAGACATTTAATGATCAAACTGATAAACTGAATTGTTTTTTTGTAACTATTCACTCATTTTGAATGTAATACTTGCAACATGTTCCAACAATGCTGGGACAGGGTCATGTTTACCACCGTGTTTCATCACCTTTCCTTTTAACAACATTCAATAAGCATTCAGTTGTTGAAGCTTTGTAGGTGGAATTCTTTCCCATTTTTGCTTGACGAACAACTTCAGTTTCTCAACAGTCCGGGGTCTCTTGTCGTATTTTCCCTTCATAATGCGTCACACATGTTCACATGTAGACCGCTCTGGACTGCAGACAGGACAGTCTAGTACCAGAACGCTTTTACTCGGAAGCCACATTGTTGTAACACATGCAGCATGCGGCTTGGCATCGTCTTGCTGAAATAAGCAGACGTCCCTGAAAAATGTCAGATGTCCTTTTCCTCCTTGGCCCAGAGGACACAACATCCATGGTTTCCAAAAACAAGTTGAAATATAGCACTCATCAGACCACAGCACACTTTGTGCTAGTCCATCTGAGATGAGCTCGGGCCCAGAGAAGCCGGTACCGTTGTTGGGTGTTGTTGATATATGGCTTTGGCTTTGCATGGTAGAGTTTTCACTGTAGCGATGAACTGTGTTAATGGACAATGGTTTTCTGAAGTCTTCCTGAGCCCACAAAGTAATATACCTAAAAGAATGATGTCGGTTTTAATGCAGTGCCTCCTGAGGGGTCAAAGGTCACTCATGAGGAGCATTCAATGTTAGTTTTCAGCTTTGCCACTTACATGCAGAGATTTCTCCAGATTCTGTGTATCTTTTGATGATATTATGAACTCTAGATGATGAAACCCCTAAATTCCTGGAGTTGTATGTTGAGAAACGTTGTTCTTAAACTGTTGGACTATTTGTTCACACGGTTGTTCACAAAGTGGTGAACCTCACCCCATCCTTGCTTGTGAGCAAATGAGCCTTCAGGGGAAAGCTCTTTCTAAACCCAATTGGGACACTCACCTGTTTCCAATTAAGCTATTCACCTGTGGAATGAGTCCTTTGGTGGCCCTGTCCAAGCTTTTTTGGAACGTGTTGCAAGTATCAAATTCAGAATGAGTGAATATCTGAATAAAAACAAGGTTTATCACTTTGAACATTAAATACCTTGTCTTAGTAGTAGTACATTCAATTGCATATAAGTTGAACAGGATTTGCAAATTGCTGTATTCTGTTTTTATTTACATCTTATACAACATCCCACCTTCATTGGAATTGAGGTCGTAGATGTGTTAACATCCCTGAAATAGCTTAAAACAGCCCGACTGAACTATCAGGAACAAACATTCTGAACTGACGCTTGGGTAAAGAAGGAATCATCTGATCTCCGTGTGGAAGAAGATATTAAACCCACATCATCATCCACAGATGAAGAAGATCTGATGTCAGGAACAGAAACACTTCAAATGATCCCGACCTAAACAACCACATGTTTGAAGGTTTAACAGATTTAGAAAGCTTCTCTGTTAAAGAGACCAGGTGACTCATCGGCTCTATCCACCTAATAATGAAGAGAGCTGAAATGTGTCTCTCACAGGTAGAACAGGAGAGAACAAACCGCTGGTTGTGAAATAAGAGCGTGGGACGGTCATTAGTGAGTAAGTGAGGGCGTGGGTGGAGAGGCAGGCAGGTCGAGGCAGGAACTCACCTTGAATTTACTCTGATGATTATCTGGAACTGACTCTTTCTCTGGACAGCTTAAACAGCTACCCATGGCTTCTTCAGAGCACCATCTGATGTCTGAAACAGAGGAAACCTTCAGCGGGGAACCTGAGCAGCCACAGTAGTGTCCCACAGGCGTCTCTGCAGGTGGACTCACCTAGATCCGGCCTCCAGCAGCTCTGCTTCCATCCTCAGAGCTTCAGTGGGTCTGCAGGGAGGAACAGCAGCTCTGCAGGTCAAATCGTGACAAAATTATTTCAGGATGGTCCTGATGATGGAACATTCCTCGCACAGTCTGATTGGATTTCTTACAATTCAATTCTGTCCATTTTCAGAACCTTTTTCATTAAAAGTCTTGTCAGAGACCAACAAAAAAGCCGCAAGTTCCACATTCAGAAAACAGAAATTAGGAGGCCTGATTTCTGTCTTCTCAGCGTCACGACCGTCACACACAGGGTGTTCCCATCATCTGAACTCCACCGACGTTGGCACTGTGAAACTGGTGGCACTGGTTCTATCCCAGTACCAAGTCTAAGCTGGGTTAGAGGAAAAAACTGCTGGGTTATGACAACCAAAAACAATCAAAATGTTCCTTTAAAGCTACTGAGTTAATTTTACTTCTAATCTGTGTCATTTCAGAGCAAACCAATAAAAACGGAGTTTCAACATAAATAAAATGTTGGATTATCTCTGAACGACATGAGCTCACTGTTTTATCTTCCTGCTGTTTATTTCGCCACCATAAAGTAAATGTAGGTCAATACATCAGACAGAGATGTGTCCATAAACACCATTTTCAGTTAAATCTATAAACTGTGTCCATATTAACACTGTTGGGTCTTTAAATATCAACAGCTAAAGTTTCTAAATGCTGACTGAAGAAGTGAACTGGTCAGCATTAATAAATACTGACCAGAAAACTGCTGCACAGGTTTGTAAAGACATTCAGAAATACCAGCTGGTGTTTCTAAATCCTCATTGAAATGCTGTTTTATATAACTCTGTTTTTAAACTCTGTCGGGTCTCTTAACATTACCAGTTGGTGCGTTTTAAAAAGGAACTGAAGTTTTTTACCTGTTTATAAAAACCAAGATCAGAGACAAGCAGACCATAATGGTAAAGAGTGTTTATAAATGGTACTGAAACTGGGTGTCTAGCTCCTGTTTTCAGTGCTGCTGGTAAATACCATGGCAAATGGAGGCTAGAAACGAGCTTTCAGAATCAACAGTTGTTGTTTAAAGCGGTTTATTCTTCAGACTGGTGATATTCAGCCATCTGTTTGCGGAATGAATAAGACTAAAGCACAGATTTGTGGAGATAAACTATGTCCCTGTGGCATGATCCTCTATAGAAACCCAGGGAAACACAGGGAGCATTAAACTTTTACTGGAAACGATGGTTTTACTGGTGGGATGATGTGACTCCAAAACCATGACTGGCTTTCTGGCCAGTGATGGTTTAGATCTGGATCTGCTCTGGTGGAGAAAAGCCCAGAGAGCAGCACACAAAAACTCCCAGTAGAAATCATCTCAATACAAACTAATGGTGAATCCATAAAATAAAACATTATGTCTCTAATGTAAAACAAATATTTTAAACGTCCTGCAATATTTATCCCCCTATGGTGATGCAGATGCAAAGAGTCTTAGATCTGAGCCAGTTTCACCAATAACCTTACACCTTATTTTATTTCTTACATTGTTTCAAGACATTCGGCAACATCCATGGATGGATTAAGGAATGGAGAAATGTGTAAACCCGGTTCACAAAGGGTCAGAACGTCAACATTACAACACAGTTCTGAAAACAGACTAATTTTATGCATAACTGAGAGAAGACAAAACCTTAATGAAGATGAATTAATTTCTTCCTAACAAGGGAGAACCTCTGATTAAATGACACCTATCTACCCCGATGTGATGAAGACTTTCAGAGAATATCGACTGTTTAAGTTCTGCTGCTCAGGTAAACACGTTCTCAAACGGAGCAGATTACAGGAACTCTCCAACGTCTTCACTCACTGATAGTCAAAGATTTTCTTGTTCCTTCATTTTTCACCAGCTAAACAATAACTGCCGTCAAAGCAGCCTCCACATCTGAAAGGACTCCTTAGATCGAATATTTGGTGGACTGTATGGCAGAGCAATATTAGGAATACTTGAAATTCCAATACTACTGGTGAATTGGCTATGACAGTATTGATTAATAATAACGCCGTAATAATAATGTTGCAAGATGGCGCTGCGGATGGCAGCCCCAGTACTTTGCTCTCTTAGGACTTGTACAGGTCTACGGGTCAGGAAAAGTGGAGCTAACATCTCGGCAGAACCAACACATCCTGGACACAAACCATTTAGACCTCTACCGTCAGGCTGGTGCTACAGAGCGCCGTTTGCAGAAACCAGCCGCCACAGAGACAGTTTCTCCCCCCCAGGCTGTTTCTCTGTTGAACACTCAACAGTCAGAGTGTCCAGATCAATTCCACACATATTTGCACTAATTCAACCACAACTTTATCTTTGTGGAACTGAAGTCCTTAATTGTGTGGAAAAACTCTTGGAGTTTAGGGGACATCATATTCATGGGAAAAAAAGCTGCAACCAATGTTATCACAATATTAAAAAGCAATATTTGATGTTTTCTTCATATTTCACAGCGCTAATTTAAATCCACAGTATTCTGGTATCCACTCTACAAAATGCTTAAAAAAATATAGGGGACTCCAGAGATGTCTTATTCAGATGAGAAAAAAAAAATACCTTAGCTTTTTGATGGATTTGAAAATTAAAGCCTTCAAATTTTCCAAAATCCTCTGTATTTTAACTTTACTCACACTCTTGCTAAATAACAACTGACTCTACCAGGGACAAGTTTTACTTTATAATGAGAATAGTCCACCTTTAAATGTTTAGCTGTAGCAATCAGTATGAAGGGGTTTGCATGTGTTCTGACAGAACAAACTGAGAAAAGGTTCTGTTTGTTCTCACTGATGGCCAACCCTAAATATTCCTGTTCCACTTACATGATTTCATTCATTTAATGGCAGTTCAAAGCTAAAATATGTTGACTCACATTAAACATCCCTCTGAGCTCATATGTTAGTCAGGAAAAGGTTCTGTGACAATGAGAGGATTGGAAACTGTCCCATGATCAGTTATTACCTCATAATCAATACGACCCTGAGCCCTGAACCCAGCTTTAGTTTCATCTCACAAACCTCAGCAGAAAACCAACACATAACTCTATTTATAACAATTTATTAATTAAACCTTAACTGCTAAAACTCAGTCTGAAACCATTGTTAATTTGTTCTAACAAAGATTTTTCTGCCGATAGAAAGCTCTCAAAAAGCAGTTTAAATCCTGAGCTCATTTTGAACATTTTCCTACCTCATCTGCATTAGCGCGACTGATAAATGTTTTTCATCGATTTCTGTGTGGAAGCACCAGGAAGGTTTTGGGCGAGATGTGAGGGAAAATCCCGGGAAGTTCCTCCATCAAACCTTCCAGTTGCATTGATTAGTATACACACATAATTTAAAGTTAGCTAACCTGGTCGCATCTAGAGACTGAATCTGACTTATAGTAGGTCTGTTACTAGAAGTTAGTCTGTGGCTGCAGTTTGTGCTCCAATCACTTGATTTGTTATTATGCTACTGACTGTGCAGCTCCCCCAAAATCACATTTTTATTAACTACTGCAGGTTGCAGTTTTTAAGAATTCTCAATAATATAAACACACCGATAAAATATTTATCTATTTTGTTCATTCCTATTAACAACATAGTCAGGGCTTATTGTTAAGTTTGTGTTCGACAAAACCTTGTTGAGGTCACCTGAAAATGAGTAGATATGTGTTTTATTTGTGGGCAAATACGTAAGGTCTAGAATCAAAAAATTTGAATCAAAAATTTGAAATTATTTAGAAATTATTTTCAGCATTTAACCAGAAAAATGTTTCATAAAAAATAATACACCTCAATGTCTGTTTGTAAAAGGTGAAAATATATTTTTACAATAACAAATGTGAGCTAAATAAAAAGGACTCCAACAAGTCAATAAATTGACATTGATCCGTCAACATAAATGGCAGAACATTCATCAAACATCCTTTCTTGAACATTTCAAGTCAATTTCGACAATAAAAGTTTTTCAACTAAATTCTTTGTGATTCTGCAAGACAACATCTAACAGGTTTCAGTGTAAACAGAGGAACATTAATTAAACTACAGCTTCTCCTCCTCTTTAACCTACACACTTGATCTTGGTGGCATTGGGAATGCTCTTTCACCTGAAGTTGTTTGTTTTGACAAACCAACTCTTTTGAAAAGGTTGTCATCAGACCTACTTACTGGATTATGCAAAAGTATGCATGATTATATAACAATCTCAATTTAAATCGAACAATGTTTCTTCATTTGTTATTTAGTTCTGTAAATAACCCCTAAATGTATTTACAATTCTTCACAAACCTGTAAAAAAAGTAATATTAATTAAACCAAAACGAATCTGATATTTTATTTCTTCAACTAATAAAACACACCCGATTTGAACGTAGATTACCGATTACATGAATAAAAGGTAAACGGTAGGATAATGAACTAAAACTGTGCAGCTGATGGGAGTTTCTGGTAGTTGACCTGTTCACTGTGACATCAGACCAACGCCAGTATCATTCATTCATCACCTACAGATCAATCCGTTAATCAATCAATCAATCCGCCAGCAGCTTTCAGTCACTGACAGGTTATCAGTGCGAGTGTACTGATTTTCTTTTTGCTATAATGTGTTCTGTACGCGCTTGAACACAAACTGTTCAGTGTTGAGTTACCAATTAACGTGACAATGTAGTTAATTAGGCCCAAACACGGTGCTGGCCGGGTGTGACCAGCACATAAAGCTAGGTTAGTTTGCGGGATTCTGGTCACGCAGATGAAACTTCCCAGAGATGTTTCTGTAATGGCAGCTAGTAGGCAGCAGCTTCTTAGCAATAGCTATTTAACCTGGGGTACTTCAGCCCAAACTCACCGGGTTAAGTCAGCGGTGTGACTTCCAGCATCCGAACCTTCTGGACCTCCAGCTGGCGGAGAAGGACCTGTGTTCTGTCCAAGCCGTTTGAACCTCCAGCAGCTCGGTTCTGTCCGTTCAGAGCGTTAGCAGTTAGCAGCTAGCGTTAGCTGCTGGAGCGCCAAAAAACAATCACAACTTCGTTCAAGGGCCGCTAACGCTCGTCTTCACGGGAAATAAACGAGCAGAACCGGTCACAATCCATCGCACGTCCTTAGTGGGTCACTGTGAGTTCCGAGGTTCCTTCAAAAATAACTTTTCTGGCTAAAAAATAAGTTTTGTGAACTCGCTAAATCTTTCCGCCGCTAGCTGTCTGTGGGGCTAAATCACTGCTCAACTTCCGGCTCTGCAGCGGCCTCCGACGCATGCGCAGAAGGTAAATAAGAGCTGATGACAAAACAGACACAATTACACACAACAGAGACGCAATGACTCCCAACATACTCACAATTACACAACATAGACACGATAACACACAACACATTAACAATGACACACGGCAGATTCACAATAGCACACAGCAGTTAGTAAGTTAGTAACACACTTACAATATGACGCATTGTTGGCAACATTATCTCAGTAACACAAAATACACAGTAAGACAAAGCAAACTCACGATATTACACAGCAGAAACATTTTAACACAACAGAGCCACAATAATACAAAGACAATGGCACACCAGGGCATAACAACTAACACTGTCACAATAACTTACAGGGAGATGTAACACTGGTTCAAAAAGACTAACTCAAAAGGTTACCAAACTCTAACACAAAGTGACCCAATATTTCATACTTCCGTGTGTTATATTTCTGCTGATTGTACCTTACAGCTCCTGCATGCTGTAGTCTCATTACTGTAGTGCTGCTGTGCAATTCCACTGAGCGTGATTACGGTCTTTCTACAGTGTTTTAGGATTGGTAAAGTGTTTTGTATTGCAATAGTGCTGTAACAGCATTGTTACAGTGTTGTCAGTCAGTCAGTCATTTTCTACCGCGACCACTATGTTAAAGTGTTGTTTCAGTGAGAATTGCAAGGTGTTTTTGTGTGTTTACAATGTTGTGGCTTTCCCTATTATATAATTTGTTGCAGTGTTGCCGCATAATTATAGCACTTTTGTAGTGTTGGTACCATATCATAAATGAGATTTTAAATCTCACTGGGTATTTTCTGGTTAAATATAGTAATAATAATATCCATGTCTCTAAGGTATTGTTTCAGTGATAGCATCATTATAGCATTGTTGCAGTGGAATTTTAGCATTGTTGCAGAATTGCCACAGTATAGTTGCAGCCTTGTTCAAGAGTTGTTTCAATGACTGTCATATTGTTACAGTATTATACTGTTATCTAAGAGTTTTTACATTGCTAGTTTTATTAAAGTGTTCTGTATTACTGTCACTATACTGTTGTATCAGTGTTGTAGCATTGGTATTGCAATTTTGCCGTATTTTTCCAGTGTTATTTCAGCTCACAGCATAGTTAAAACCTTCTTATAGTAATCTTAGAGTGTTGTAGCAGAGTTGTTGCAGTGTTGTTACTGTGCTGTTGCGTTATTTTTGAGGTGTTAATGCAGCATTGTTGAAGTGTTGTTGCAGAGTTGTTACAAAGTTGTGGCAGCATTTTTGCAGCATTGCTATACTGCCATTAAAGCACATTTACAGTGTTGTTAGGTTGTTACACAGTTGTTGTAAATTGATACAGTGTTGGTCTAGAGTTGGCGCAGTGTTATTTCTGCTCTGTTGTAGAAATACCACTGCAGAGTTAAAAACTCCTTAGAGTAATCTTAGAGTATTGATGCAGTGTTGTTTCAGAGTTGTTGAAGCAATTTTGCAGCGTTGATAAACTGCCATCAAGGCAAATTTACTGTGTTGTTTTAGGGTTGTTACAGAGTTGTTACATTGTTGTTGCATTGTTTCTGAAGCATTAATGCAGCATTGTTAAAGTGTTGTTACACCATTTTTGTGGTGCTGTTGAAGTGTTATTGCAAAGTTATTACATAGTTGTTGCAGCATTTGTGCAGCGTTGATATACTGCCCTTAAGGCACATTTGCAGTGTTGTTGCAGGGCTGTTACAGAGTCGCTGTAGTGTTGTACAGTGTTGATATACTATTTTTGCAGTGCCGTTGGGTAATTTCATAGCATGTTTGCAGTGCTGTTGAATGTTTGTTACAGAGTTGTTTAAGTGTTATTATTTTTTGTGGCAACTGTAGTGTTGTTGTTAATGTTAAATTTATCGGAGTTCTGTTGTAGCATTTTTGCGATGTTGTTGTGTGGAGTCTGTGTTATTCAGTGTTGTTACATCATTTTTGCATCATACTTTCAGAGGTCCTACATAGTTTTTACAGAACTGTTTCATCATTTTTGCAGTGTTGATACAGTTTTGTTCCTGTGCTGTTACAGTGTTGTTGTAAGATTGTTATAGCTACGGTGAAGTACAAGTTGGTCTTGTTACATTGTTTTTGGCACGTTGTTGCAGTGTTCTGTAGCACTGTGAAAATTTAGCATTGTTTTTGAGATGTCACAGTGCTGATGCTGAGTTGCATATTTTTATTTCTCTTGTTGCAGCAGGTTGGAATCAATTTTGATCAATAAACACAGAAATCAGGTATTTGTACACGTGCTGTGTGTTTAATGAGCTGTTCACATACAGGTATGTGCAGGTACAGGTACAGGCTCAGATTCAGGTACAGAACTTGTACAGGTATTGCTACAAGCAGATCTCCAGGGAGAGGTTAAGGTAGAATAAGATGAATAGGTAACATACAGGTAATGTTGTTCATCTGTATATACGTACATGTTTGATGAGGTGCTGAGTCTTCTGTTGTCCGAGCAAATGTTTAGCAGTTGGAGTGTGCACCGCTGATCAAATCTGATCAAAATGTTCAGTCTCCTGAGGCTGTTCCCACAGCGTCATCATGACACAGAATCACAGTGTACAACCCCAGACACACTCCAGTTCACGGTACATAAATTATCATAAATCTGTAGAATAAAATATGAACACTGATAGAAAAATAAATGGCTGCATTTCTCTGTAAAGCTCAACAGTCACTCTGCAGGCAGTCTCTGTGGGAAAGGATCAACACCTGTGATTAGTGATACCTCTGATGCTCATGGACAAGCCACACTATGACTGCTGGCTCACCTCTCTGCCAGCTCAGATTCACATTCTTAGGATGGGGTGGACGAGGCTCTCCTGCTCACTGCGCAGCTTCTGGGCTCTGAGGACATCACGAATGCACTGATGAAGGTACAGGTACTGACCCTGGTGGGAGAGGAGGGGTCTGTTAGAGACCATTTGAATGTAAAGCCCCTTTTAAAAGACCAGGACAGAGCTGTGAGCTGGAGTGCCAATAGAGCTAGTACAGAAGTCCTAAGTCACAGATAGATAGTGGCATTACGGAGTCTGAGTTGTGAAGAGAGGAGATGTTCCCTGATGAAGGGAGTCTTCCAGAGATTCTTGAAGGTAGAGAGGAATGTACCTGCTTTCATGGTATTTGGTTAAATCCTTCTAAAACTGTGGGAATCTCCTACTAAATATTGCTGGGAGGAAAACAAAATATCTGCTTCACCTATATCCTTTTTAAACAATTTGGCAGATTTCTGTCAGTTCAGTTTGAAGAAAAAACAAAGTCAATGAAACTCTATGCTGTTAAAATACTAGCTAAGGTTAGTGATCCCAGCCTCCAGTCCTAAAGGGTCGGTATCATGAGTGTTTTAGGCATTTCCATGTTCCAAGAAACCTGATTCAACTGCCACAGCTACTGCTTCAGTATCTCATTAAGTTCAGCAGAAGTCTGTTTATTATCTATTAAATTAAAACAGATGTGCTGAAACATGGAAAGATATAAAACCCCAGAACAGAAGCCCCTGAAGACTAGAGTAACAGACCACTGGTGTAGTCCCTAATTGTGTTTCTCAATCAATCAATCCCATGGATACACTTTCACTGCTGACACCAAGCCCCCTCTACTCTACCTGGAATTCAACAGCATGTAACCATGAAAATAAGCCACAAATACCTCCAGGCTGAAGTATTATCCATACTCAAAACAGTGACACAATCTTCTGTCCTGCATCTAAAAATTTTATCCACAAAAATATGAACCAAATCTGTGATAGATCACAAATCCTGGTGGGTTATTTTCTTACCAGCAATGTAAATCAAAAAATCAGAGGGAACTCCCAGGGAGACTGAGAAGTGTGATCCAGTTACAGTTGTAACACACCTTGTGGTTCCCAAGACCACCGGGGTCTTTCAGTCCATATGCACTGTCCACCACCTCCATGCAATGCAGATGTATTTCAACTAGGAAGACCTAGAAATGACTTCAATTCAGGATGAATCCCATCGACCCACAAAAACTGGCCACGGACACAATGATTTCTGTAAGCGGCTCAGTTAAAGAGTCACCCTACAGCAACCTTCCCACCTGCTCAGTAATTTAAGCTTTACTCAGGATTGAATAGCTGTATCCAGTGCATTAATGAAGCAGTGGAGAGGGTCTGCAGCACTTCTCCAGGAGGAAGTGGTAGATGGCCAACCTTTAACCATCTTAAAACCACTTCATCACATCTGCATGAAGTATAATCGACAGAAGGACTGAGAGAGTCATGTTGGTCTCATTAAACCCCTCTTTGGAGACATTTTATGGAGATGTGTAACAACCAGATATAATTTCAGAGCTCCATCTCCACCTACTCAAAAGCTGTTAAACCTCCTGCTGTCTGGGAGAAGATACTGCTCCTTTAAACCAAGAACAGCCTTTGTCCTCAGGCAGTAGGACTGCTAAACGCTCTGTAACAAATATCCTTTTTCTGAATGTTCTAATCTGGCAGTTTTATTTCATTTTCCACTTAATTATGGTGAAATAACAAATTAAATGCTTAATTATGTACTAAAAACAATTATCTGAGAACTCCTCAGCAGGACAGCTGCACCATAATGACCCGGTTAATCCCAGGATGCATCAGACCCACCTCAGTCTGCACCATGTGTGATCGGTGGAGGCGCAGGTCAAAGACGACGCCGTATATGTCCGCCGTGTCCCTTGTGTCCAGCTGCTGCAGCACTCGATCCAGGACGATGAAGGTTCCGGTTCGGCCCACACCGGCACTAAAACAGTAGACTCAGTTAAAAGTACTGAACCAGTAAGAACAGAAACATCTCATTAAGGGTCCAATCACTGACACATCGGGCTGGTTTGGTGTCGAGCTGTGAGATGCTTGCTGCTGCTAGAAGAGATAAAACCATACTTCTCTGCGACTTAAGTTCATACACAATCTGACTCTGAAATAAAATCTATTTAGCTGCAAGTTATATAACTTAGGTAAAGATGTGTCAAGGTAAATCATCTGTCAGAAGGCTGCAGCAGATCAAGGTCATCATCATTTAAAGAGCTTCAAACTGATATTTTTTCTTCAGGTCAAATGGTGTGGATTTTTGGTAAGGCTGCCCTTTAATCCCATGGCATTTTGCTTTTACCTGCAGTGAACAACGGTGGGACCAGAACCGGGGGTCCTGTTGACATAGTCACGGACAGTTCGAACAAACTGGATGAGAGACTGCGTGCTTTCTGGGACTCCGTGATCGGGCCACACTGTGTAGTGAAACTGCCGAACAAGGCGGATGAAGCTCAGCTGCTGCTCCTGAAGACACAGGAACATTAGATTATTATCTGACCTTTCTCCGTGACAGAGAGCGAAGATATGGTTCAGCTGGTTCAACAATCCAGACACTTACACTGCAGATTCTGAACTCTCTGATTGTCCACTCTGGCAGAACTGACTCTGACAACATCTGAACTATGAGGTCTCCATAGTACAGAGGATCCTGATCAAACGGCCAGTAGTGATCACACTTCACCTGGATGGAGAAGCAAAGAAAAAACACAAAACCTTTGAAACACAGGGGGTCAGAGGAGATTCTCTTACAGACTCAGAACCACTGATGGTGGGTCACCTCGTACTCACCCTTCCTTTCTCCACACACTGAGTGACCATGACCACATTATGGACGTTCTGCTCCCATACCATCTTCCAGAAGTCATCCTTTGTTCCAGGAAGAGGACCCTGTGTGGCGATGTACTCCCGGCGGAAATTGTTGCCCTAAAAAGAGGGAACTAGATTATTCAGTTCTGCTGAAACATATAGGTAGAGCAAAAACAGCTTTGAAACACGAAGAGACGAAAGCATTCTCAGCATCTGCTGAAACTCAGCGTCCAAACAGGCTGCACAGTGTGGAGGTATGGAGAAATTTCAGATGACCAAATAAAATTTTATGTTGACATTTCAGGGATACTCAATCCGGTCCACAGTTTAGACCATCTTCAGGACTGTGGAGAAATTGAGTCAACCTCAATCTGGTGTTCTGCCCTGAAATCAGTCAAATCTAAGGTCCAACCCTTAGACAACCATTGTAAACCAAGTTAACCACTAGTACAAATCCTCTCAAAACCAGTTTACAACTAATACAAAATTAGCTCCAAACACAAATCACAAGATCAAACCCAATCCAAACCCAAGACTAAAACAAAGTCCAGAACATAACACCACAACCGGTTTAAACCAAGACAGAACCAAGTCCAAATTCCTCCAAAACCAATATGCAATGAGTACAAAACTGTTTAAACCAAAACCACAGGATCAAAAAAATCCCATTTCATTTTTGGGGGGAACAATAAACAGGAACATTTCAAAGATTAATTTCTGGGGGGAGTATGGAAAAAAGCTCTCTCCCTTTCTCTTTCCTGCTTCTTTACAACTTTCCTTGTAGCGCTGAGCGTGTTAAATAATGTTATTAAACTTAATAATAGTAGTTATAGCTTTGTTGTTTGCTGACCTGGTTGGTGACAATTAGACACACACACACATACACAGGGGATATTGGCATTAGCACACTCCCACATCTTCTACTAAACAAAACAAAAACCTAATATGCATAATTATTAATTATAATAAATAAAAATTAAATATTTATTTTTTCCCAAAGAAGTAAAGAAACGTTTGAGCAATCTTTGACTTTAAATGAATCATCTCTCATACTGAACATCTAACTCATGTGATAAGTACTAGCCTGCAAAAAAAATCTAAACTCTGACCTCAAACGTAAATTAACAACACAAATATACATTTCAAAATATGGATATCTCTCTAGGAACAGATCTAAAATGTCAGTAAAGTATAAATTAGACTTATATCTGACATTAACATCCTGACAGACATTTTTGAAAAATCTGTCCTCTTTATTTCAACTTTTCCCTCATCTATTTTTCCTCTCAGTACTTTAACATTACTAAATTATTATTTTAAAAATTGTATTTGTGTGTACAATGATTTTTTTGGGGGGGGGGGGGGGCATCCCCTGTGTCTCCCCTGTGATTTCTGCCTATGTCCCTAACTAATGCCACAACTAGCTAAACCAAGTCAGAGACTAGTTAAAACCCCACCAACGCCAATATTGAACTACTCGTACTCGTCGTCTTCCGCTTATCCGGAACCGGGTCGCGGGGGCAGCAGACTCAGCAGAGACACCCAGACGTCCCTCTCCCCAGACACCTCCTCCAGCTCCTCCGGGGGGAGCCCAAGGCGTTCCCAGGCCAGCCGAGAGACATAGTCCCTCCAGCGTATCCTGGGCCGTCCCCTGGGCCTCCTACCGGTGGGACGTGCCTGGAACACCTCCCGAGGAAGGCGTCCAGGGGGCATCCGATATAGATGCCCGAGCCACCTCAACTGGCTCCTCTCGATGTGGAGGAGCAGCGGTTCTACTCCGAGCCCCTCCCGAATGGCCGAGCTCCTCACCCTATCTCTAAGGGAGTGCCCAGCCACCCTACGGAGGAAGCTCATTTCAGCCGCTTGTATCCGGGATCTCGTTCTTTCGGTCATGACCCAAAGTTCATGGCCATAGGTGAGGGTAGGAACATAGACCGACCGGTAAATCGAGAGCTTCGCTTTTCGGCTCAGCTCTCTCTTCACCACAACGGACTGGCACAGCGCCCCCATTACTGCGGCAGCCGCACCGATCCGTCTGTCGATCTCCCGCTCCATTCTTCCCTCACTCGTGAACAAGACCCCGAGATACTTGAACTCCTCCACTTGAGGCAGGAACTCCCCTCCAACCTGAAGAGGACAAGCCACCCTTTTCCGGTCGAGTACCATGGCCAAGTCAGAGGCCAATATTGAACTAGTTCAAATAAAAACCACATGATCAGAACTGGTCTAAATCCAAGTAAAAACTAAAGTCCAAACTAGCATTCAAACCCCAGTAATAACCACTCCAAGCAGAAATGTAAGTTAATCAAAATACAGCCAAAAAACATCAGACAAGTCCCACATCTGTCCCAAACCAAGTCTACAAGTTTAAATCAAACTCTGAACCAGTCCAAAACCCATTCAGAGCCGAGCAGAACCAAAGGATTTTTACACAAAACGAAAGTCATTAATGAAAGTGCCACAATTGTGTGAGTCAGAGGAACTGGTGTCTTACTGGGATGTAGCTAGCATTGATGTAGTCTGAACAGGGATCATCATCCACGTAGGACAGCTTGACCCTCGTTGAGTCGTCTGATGACAGATATAACAGAGACAGTGAGACGAAGACAGATGGGACAGTTGGGCTCGAGGAGACATCACTCACAGGGCAGGATGTTGTTATATCGATTCTTCCCACGGTTTTCTGGAAGCAGAGCTGAGTCCAGTGGCTGATTGCGGCCAACATCCTTCAGGTCCTATTGAGGAAAATGAAGGAACCATGGCACATTTACAGCAGCTGAAATGTGGATTATTCTTCAGTCACAGAAAAATCTTCAACACAGACCAATTAGAGGAAAACCAGGACTCTGAACTCTGCAGGTTCAACAAGTTAGGGTATCTCCTAGGTATGTGATCTAACTAGCCCTAACTATAAGATCTCTGTAGGTCAACCAGGTTTTCCGAATGTGACCTGTGCACGCTCAGGTAAATCAGATGACCAATCCCAATCATTGATTTGGAACTTCCTTTTTCTAACAAACTGAACAGACATCTCTGCATAAGGGGCTCATTCAGATGTGAGAAGCCTGTTACATGAAACCTGAACAGCTCTGGAGTTCAGCAGGTTTCAGTTACCATGGAGACAGAGACATGTAACAGGTGGGCCTGAAGTTACCTGCAGAGCCACTGATTTAGACTTAGACCTGAGACTTAAATCGGTTCCTAAAGTGAAAACCGGGTCCTTGATTGACTGAGTGGAAGATGAATTACCTCGTACTCCTCAGACAAGAGATAGCTGGAGTCAGCCAGTAGTTTGTTGTAGTGAGATTCAAAGTTCACGATCTTGATGGGACTGAAAACAACAAAAAAACTTTTAACTGCAAAGAGAAATGACTAAAAATTTAAAACAAAATTAAAGCCACCTGAATGTCTCACCTGGAGATTCTCCTGCTGCTGGGGAACAAGAGGAAGAGGCATTAGAGTTTAACAGATATTTGATGAATATTCATTGGACTGATTTAGTTGTGGATAAAACTGCTTGACTGGCTCATTTCTGCTCTCATTCCTCTTCTTCTTTACTGAAATAAAGGTACTGTTGTGCAAAAATCTGTCACTCTATGTAATCCTTTTCTATCTGTTGCTCTTGTGCCCCTGATGGTCCGTATCAAAAACCACTGTTGCTCTCCAGCATGCACCAAGTTCTCAGTTGTACAACACATCCACCATCCTGTGTGTGGGCTGCAGTAACAACGGGCACGACTGTGTTTGAAGTGTTGCTGTAACTAGGAAGCATGGAGTCATATGCCCACTGATAAATCTCATTTCGGCCTCACCACCTCAGCTCTCCACACCCTAATGACATAGGACCATCAGTGTGCTTGCTGCTATCTCCACCATCATTTAACCTGGTATTCGAATCAGTGCAATACACAGTCACATCAGATTTCAATTTGTGCATTTCTGTTTCATTTCCTCCACCTATGTGGTTGATAAATGATAAATTAGGACAGTTTAATGCCATTGAACTGCAACTATTCTCCCTCTTTATTTAGCTTTTAATGTAAGGAGAAATGCCTCAAATAACTGTAAAAAGTGAGAAATAACAATATATCATTTTTCGGGCAAGCTAACATCTAGTCCTAGCTGTTTTGATTGTACAGATATCACTCGGGTTCAGGGTAAACTAAAAGATCTCAACATTAAGCCTATCCAACCAGAGATGGAACAGAACAGCCCAAAGGAAACCATTCTTCCGACAAGATTCATGTCATGAAGATATCAAATGGACAAAAGCTTGACTATTACCCTCTAATAACAGCAGCTCTAATAAGTGCACTTAATAATTCTCTGTAAAATATTCTGTTATCTTTTAAACTTTATGGAAACTGAAACTATTATGTAAAAAATATATATTTTAAGTAGATAATTATATATTTCTTTGTTCTTACTCTCCATATTATATTTGGTGCAATGATCTGTAAATCAGCAGATTTACAGGATTGGCTGATTTACATTTTAAAAGTTCTCACTGTTTACCTGCACTACCATCTACTGGCTGTAGGTGGCACTGCATTCTGTTTGGGTTAGAACAACGGTCTTCATCATTACCAGTGACTGATTATTGTTTCTTACCCTCTAACTCCCATCTGGACTCCTGCTGCTGACCTCTCTCTCCTCACACACCTCCTGACTGCAGGCCTCTCCTCCACCCTGATGGAGACAGCATCAACAACGTTTTATTTGGATCAACATTAGAGGATGTTAAACAGATGGTGTGCACCTGTTACACATGTGTTATATTTCTGGTACCTGTCTGGTATTGTATGTTGTAGATGTCTGGTGTTTTATGTTTTACTTGTTAGGTTTCGCATGTTTTACCATCAGGTGTCATGTACTTGTCCTGTATTATTTGTTATGCCGCTTGGTGCCATGTACCAGTCAGGTGTACCTCCCACACAGGTTTGTCTACAGATACTCACAATTTGCGAGCCTTTTGCCGACAAATGAGCAGAGCAGTGACGGCAACAATCATGACGATGAGGAATAGTCCGGCACTGATGCCTTCAATGACACCCCTTAGAGGTTCTGCAGGAGAAAGGAACAACACAATTCAAGCAGCTTCTCAGCATCTTAACGTCATCTCCTAACTCCACCTGCTTCATTTTCTACCTTAGCTTAGTAGGTAGTGGGATTTGACCTCACCTGTCTCTGTGATGATAGGCAGGGACAAGAAGGTGTCAGTGAACAGAGGAGAAGATAATCTTGAGTTCGTAGTTTCTTCGTCAAACAGTTGAGTGAAAGCTCGGATGCTGATCCTAAGAGGAGCAAAAAGCAAAGACATCGGGGATTTCTTATTTATGCAGGATCATCGGTTCTGGAGTTCATCTGATGAACTTTAAGCTTTAACGGTCCATACGAAAATGTAGAGTTCTGCAAACGCGAAGACTCTGAGATGTTTCTACAAAGTAGAATTGATTCTTAATAATATCAGTAACCTTTAGAGTTATTCAAGAGAAACTAATCCCGTTTCAGCACTTATTTTATTAATTGCTACTTCAAAGTAATAAGAAAAAGACACCAAACAGAGAGACATGGAGACAGATTACTTTCAGTCTGTCCTGTTTGTATGTGTCCAGTACCTGTATGAAGTCTTTGACTTCAGAGGTCCATCACAGAAGTAGTTCAGGTCTCTGTTAGACTCTGCATGATTCAGGTCTCTGTGGTCACAGGGACCCCCCAGAGAGTCCATCCCAGTCCCAAGGCTGATGTTGTAGGTCTGGGTGCTGCTGTTTGGGCCATCTGAGCAGAGGCTGGGAAAGTAGTTGGTCTGGTAGGACTTAACTGAGCTGTTGTGTCTGTAGTCCAGATAAGAAGGCAGAGGGTGGTGCTGGTCCGGCTGCATGTCACTGACACCTACAAAGACGGGTCAGAGGTTCCGGGTAGATTCTGATGTTAGCAAGTGCCATGAGCAGGTTTGGTAAGACAGCTCTGTTAGGCCTTTAGAAGGTCCTTAAATGGTACATTAAATAATCAGGGTTCACCTAAAACTGCAGGGTAGAGTGTCATATTGAGTGTTATAATGTCACACAACCAGTCACTGACCAGTATTCTGGTCAGAGACTGATTAGATCAGTCCCAACACAGCTGCAGTCTGCCATCCAAATAAAATATGGATCATGGGCAGAAAGGAGCACCCTGAAAATTATGTAGCCCCATGTGGGTCTTGGAACCCTACTGGTTCTAGGACTTGCTGGCGGGCCTTTGGTCCTGCTTACCTTCAGATTCAGTCACAACCACAGTGAAGAACCTCACAGCTCCGTTGACATCACTGAACCAGGTACAATTAAACTGGAATAAGACTGAGGACTTGGTGACCAAAGTAGACTTCTCACTGACCCGGGTGGTCAGGGGTGGCAGAGGAGGTCCTAAAGAAACCGAAACCGAAAACAAATCTGATTAATTTATCCATCGTCCCTCTAGCAGGCCCATGTTGAGCTTCATTCTTCCTTACGGTCGATCATGGTGACCACATTGTCCTCTGCCTCTTCGCTGGTCGTCCCGTCAGAAATGACCTTCACAAAGATTGTGTAACGTTTGTGGGGTTCAAGCTGGGTGATGATGTAACTAGTGGACTCTCGACTTGAACGCCGTGAATAGACCAGGGTGTGAGTGTCCTGGTGAAGACATTCAATAGTGTAGGAGTCATAGTCTGCCTGTGGAGGTCCCCAAGAGCAGGAGATGGAGGTAGAGCTCTGGGGTCGACAGTGGAGGCTATGGACTCGCTCTGGCTCTGCAGAAGGAAAAGCATCAGGTCAGGTGATGCTGTTTTATTTCACATAAAAATAGATTCAGCCCTAGTTTATTTAAGCAGTCTGAAAATAAAGCATTAAACGCTTCAAAATTGGTAATTCTAACTTTCATAATTTTCCCCACCTGGAAATCCCTTTGATTAAAACACAGATTTCACATTTTTGATGTACAAATAAATCTAAATTACTTGAACTTTTGAGACAAATCCAGGATTTGTAACCGAAGTGAGATTCTGCCACCTACTTGTTCGGATACTCTTTTGGATGGGAGTGCTGTAGGTGGGTGTGGTGCCGGGCTGCGTGGCCCCGCTGACAGTTCGAAGGCTAAAGGTGTACAATCGTCCGGGGAACATCCCCTTTAGGATGCGGCTGCCAGATGTTCGGCTGTGGTATGGGTTAATGACAGACAGCTGGTCCTTAGGAGTCCACTGCAAGTCGAAGTCATCAAAGTCAGAACCTACTGGACCACTCCAGGTGATCTCCAGGGAGGTGTTGGTGACTCCTCCAAACAGGAAGGAGGAAGGGGGTTTGGGAGCTGGAGAGGATGTTAGATAAGATGTTTGAAAAAATGCTAGAGTTTATTGTTATCTTTGATCTTGAGTAACTTTAAAAGAGAGAAAGAAGGTCACTTATTTAAGGAAAAATGAAAAACTGGCTGCCTTAATAATGTAAAATCTATCACAGGTGAAGTGAGGGTGGTCTAGATTAGGCTGCAGACTGGCAACACCTGGCCCAAGGATCCTTCTTTTTAAACCTGCTCCTCATTTCATAGCCATCCTTGCTGTCTGAACAGCAGGTGAACCAGACATTTGGTTTGGTTTGGTTTAGCTCTGGCTCGGTTCTGCGTTGGTCCAGCTTTGGTTAAGCTTTGTATTGTTTGGGTTCGATTTTGTCTTACACCCTACATCATTTGCAAATTTCAAGCTTTTATAAACTGGTGTATCTATGCCGAAACTGATGTTTCTCTCCTTATTGTTATCCCGCAAGGGCCCCCTTGCTGTCATCTTGGACGGATGGGGCCCATCCACAATGACAATAAGGGGAGAAACTGATCCCCATTTTATCGCAACCCGGCTCAAGAGGTGATGTACAAAGAGGAGACACGCAAGTTCCAGCTGGCAATTTAAGATATTTTGATTAAATTAACTGAATTTTAGCCAAAAATAATAAAATGAAAATAACTGACAGGTGGGATGTGAGCACCAGTGAATCAGTGATGTGTTGGGTGTTTATGAAAGTGTTCATGTGCAAATGTTGCAGGGTGAAAAATCAAACAAGCCAAAACATCACCAAACTGCTACCAAAGCAGATCTAAGGCAAAGCTGTATAGGGAGAACAAGACAGCAAAGGGTATGAGGGGCAGTCAGATTTACAAAAACGAGGAACATTGGACCCAGATGCTCCCAGTCAGCAGCTAACTCTAGATCATTTCCACTTAACCTGGGAAGAATGCCAAATGTGGTGGATAAAGACCGGACCAGACACATTAAAAAGAACCAAAAATCTATAAGAACTATTTCTTTTCTCCCAAATCTTCCTGACTGAAACAGTTTCTAATCGGATGGTTGCTCTTACCGGTACGGCCCACAGTGCTGGCTCGGTTTTGGAGCTTTCCACTGAGACTTAGCACATCGGCTCGGTACTGCCGACCAGGTACGAGGCCTGAAAATATAAACTCCGTGACCTCAGAGCCCAGCTGATGCTCAGCCTGCAGGGATCCATCAGGTTTGTAGAGTGAGAGCAGATATCCGATCACATCTCCATCTCTACGATCCCAATTGATCAACAGAGTGTCAGACTGGTTTCCACTCTGAGCCTTGAGAGACGTTACAGCTGCTGGTACTGAAAACGAAAATGTGCAATGATTCAACCTTCTGGTCCATGCAGCTCACACTCCTTTAAATGACTGGTCTGATCTTGTGGCTGCTCTCACCTGTCCTGGCCAACATGGAGGTCTGGTTGGTCTGGTCTCCGCTGTGGACCAGGATCACTAGTCTGTACAGAGCTCCAGGTCTGAGACCCTGGAAGGAGCATTGCTGAATACTGGGTTGGACCCGTCGGCTCTCCTGCAGAGAATCATCACTTTTATACAAAAAGACTTCATAAAGCTGGAAGTCTCCTTCTGGTGGGGACCACTGGAAGGACAGGCTGGCAGTGGTGCTGGTTTTGATGGACAGATCAGTAACAGAAGCAGGGTCTGATGAGGAGAAAGACAAGAGAAGACCTGAACTTCATCAGCAGTCAGTTTGAGCAGAGAAATCCACTTAAACACAAATAAAGCTCTGGCACTAGGAAGAACGTTTATTTAAACCTACTTTTGAAACTTTGGTAACATTTCATTCTATGGTTATGCTTTATCTTCAGACAGATACCAACTTTCCTTCTGTCTAAGTAGAAGAAAGAGGTCTTACGTGTTCGAGCTTCTGTGCTAACCCCCAGGCTGTGGAGTCCCCCGCTTATGGTCTGGACCAGGATTCGATACTTCTTCCCCGGCGTAAGGTTGTCAAACCTGTAGCGGGTGAATCCGACTGGCTGTGAGCCGTTGGTGACGATACTGCCCCTTTCATCCAGAACCTGCAGGATGTATCCATCAGACACACCAAGAGCTTCTTGCCAGCGCACCTGCAGGCTGCAGGTGCTGAGGATGGGCTCCACCTGCAGATCTGTGACTGATAACGGGACTAAAGAGCAGAAAGTGGTGTTATGGCTTCCCACATATTTTCCTTACAAAGATTTCATACTTTTTCAGGCTTGAAGATCTTAATTATTTACATAAATTTAAAAATATACAAAAAACTAAAGTTTACAAAGAATTTTCTTTCAGTCATTTCTGCAGTGGCCATTCTTTAAATAATGAAGGAGGAAAGGAAGGAAGGACACTAAGGAAGGCAGGAAGGAAGGACACTAAGAAAGAAGAAAGAATGAAGGGAAAGACACCAAGAAAGAAAAAAGGAAGGAGTGATGGAAGGAAGGAAGGACATTAAGAAAGACAAGATAGATGCCTGAATGGAAGCAATGAAAGCCACAAGGAGGGAAAGAAGTAGGGCACAAGAAAGAAGGGAAGGAAAAAAAGAAGGAACGAAGAACATGGGGAGGGAAGACGGGACACGAAGAAAAAAGGTAGTAATAAAGGGAGGACATTGGTAGAGAGAGAGGAAGGTAGGACAAAAAGAAGGACATGGGGGGGACAAGGACAATGGGAAAGAGAATAAAGTCTGGAATTAAGATTTTTTCCATGCTATTATTTTTCACTTTTTACACTGACCCAGGCCTGGAAAATACTGAAATCAAAGTACATAGTTTTCCAGACTGTGTGAGAAACGTGCACACAGCTCACTGAGGGCCAACTGATGTATACAGCAGGTCTCTGTGTGCTCTCACCTGTGCGTCCTGTGGACGTGTTGTTGTTCAGCAGCTCTCCACTCGCTGACTGGACCATAACACTGTACAGCTGACCCGGCTGTAGCCAGTCGAACGTCACCTCATTTTGGTGCTTGAGGACAGCTTGGATGGCCAGTTCTCGACTCTCTCTGTACAGAAACACTGAGTATCCATCCACGTCACCTGGTCCAGGCGTCCAGCTCACCTTCAGACGGCTGCTGTCACTGTTAACATGGATGTTCTTCACCTTACTGGGAACTGACAGAACCGAAGCACTTGAGTTAAACACAATGCAGGATGTTTCTAGATGGATAACTACAGTTTGTAGAAGGTAAAGGTCCAGCAGTAAGAAGACTGTGAGATGGTTGAGTTTACTGATAAAGCACAATTTGTCTAAATCTGACCTGTGCGACCCTCGATAAACTGGGCCCTCTGATTCGGACCGCTGAAGGTGGACACTAGGATCTTGTAGAGTCGCCCAGGTGTGAGCGATGAAAGGACGCACTCCCCCACCCCGCTGCCCAGAGTGATGGGAGGAAACACCTTCATGTCACTGAACAGCAGCTGCACTTCATAGTGATCCACGTCTCCTGGAGCCCCAGACCACGTCACCCGAAGATCTTCAGTCCCCCGTCCCGCCAGAGTCAGAGAGCGAACTGCTGCTGGGACTGAAGCAAGGACAGCACAGGAGCTGTGGTCAGTGCCTGTGAGACCTTTCTGCAGATATTGAAAAATAACCAGGATTATGAATGTCAGGGAGTTACTTACAGGTTCTGCCATGGGTGGAGGCACTGGCCTCATAATAACCACTCCAGGTGTTCACCAGTACCGTGTAGAGGCGTCCTGGTACCAGACCTGTGAATACACACTCACTCTGCATCTTCTGCACCGTCTTGTTCTGTTGGAAGGTGTTGTTGTGCTTGATGAACACCTGGTACAGGTCGAAGTCTCCAGCAGCATGACGCCAGTAAACCTTCAAGTAGTTGTCCCGAGCACCATGGGTCGCTGTGGGGTTCTGCACCTTCGAGGGTTCTAACGGATTAAAGAAAAGAGCAACAACATTTAGGTGGATGTCTGCAAAAACAATGGTGCTCAGTGGATCAGGCAGAAATCTGGATTTAAATTCAATGAAATTCAGCTATCAGTGGATAAAGTATTTATCACCATGACTCCAGAGCGACATAGTCAGAAAACAATTCATACTGAATATAGTTTCAGGAGATACGCCATAATGTCTGAAGAATGCAGCTGAGACACTCAAGTCCCAAACAAAGACAATGAAAGTGGGAATAGGGACACCCAGAAGCCAAACAAAAAGATGTGTGGCTGGGATGGAGAGACCAAGAACCAAAACAACAGGCAATTAAAACCAGAACAAAAAGACACAGAGCCCAAACAAAGGCAAAGCTAGGGCAGCGACAACCAAGACCCATAAAAACAGAGATATTACCAGGATAGAGACACCAAGAGCTGAAACTAAGACATCTAAAACCAGGAAAAAGACACCCATAACCCAAAAACAAAATTAGAACCAAGAGAAAGACACATGAAAACTAAACAAATACAACTAAAACCTAGACAGAAAAATCCCAAAACCAGAGCAAGTAAATTAGAACCAGGACACAGACACCCAGAACTAAAAAAAAAAAAGAATTAAAATCAGGACAGAGACAGACGGAATCCAAAGAAAGACAGTAAAAGCATGGACAAAGACAACTGGAACCCATAAAAATAGATTTATTACCTGAACAGAGACACCAAGAACCAAACCAAAGACAACTAAAACCAGGAAAGGTCTAAAACAAAACAAAGATAATTTAAACCCTTACAGAGACAGCCAGAATTCAAAGAATTAGAACCCGGACACAGACACCCAGAACTACCACAGACTAAGAGAAGAGGTGCTCACGTGTTCTCTCCTGGATGAAGGTATGGTTTTGGTAGCGGCCACTGCAGCTGGTGATGGATATGTTGTAGAGGCGTCCAGATATCAGCGAATTGAAGACACATCCGGGGTTGAACTTTGACACAGCCAGGGTGTGCAACGTCCTGTCACAGTCTCTCAGAGTAACCAGGTAACTGTCCACCTCACCTGCAGCCTGATTCCATGATACGGTGAGGAAGTCGGTGCGACCATTGTTACTGACCCGAACATCAGTGACCGCGGCCGGCACTGGGGGGAGAGGAGTTCAGTTAGGCATGCAGGCAACAGTTGGAACTACACAGCGTCATCATTCATCCCAATTTAATGTGTATCTATTGGACTTTCTGAAACCTAGAAAGAGTTTAGTCATCAAAAAGAGATATTCTCTGACTGACCAAGCAAACTGCCGCTGGACTGCAAGAAGTTTAGGACTGAACTCAGAAAATAGAAGATGGGACAGAGGATCCCTTTTAATTCAACAGGTGTTTGAATGCTGAAGATTCGGGATCATCACTCAAACCAAAACACACTACGCAAGGATTAAATTTGAAGAATCTCAGAAAGTTTCCTGGCAGCAGCAAAACACTGAAGCTCTTCCTGACAGGAAGTCTCTGACCAACAGACCTGCACGCTCTTTTGTGTAGCTGTCCTTCTCGACATTTCCTGAAAATTCCATACAAATTCCAGCTTTTCAATAATATCCGGCTTTCTGCTGAAAACAAACCCAAACATGGGAAGAGTCTTTCTTTTTGGTCTGATCTGCTGCTTCAGACCAGTTAAAACATCCTGAAATCTGAAAACGTTTGCCCTGAAACTAAGAGTCAATTTTTCGCCCCATCAGCTTCATTTTAATATCCCTCCATTCCTACAGTTGGGGCTGCAACACATTCCAAGAAAATCTTGCTTCGATAAAAACTATTTCCCGTTAGTAATGTTCCCATCCCTTCTCCCGAAAATGTTAAACATCCTGTTACTGATGATCCCACCAAGCCATGAAGACTTCCAGCTGCTTCCTGCAAAAATATCTTAAGGTGTATTACAGCACACAGTGATTGCCCTGTCTTTGGTTTCTAAATTCTCCTACGTTCCCTGACAGATTGGAAGATATTCCAGCAGCCTCTGGTTCCTCATTAATACTTGGAATCTGATTTTCCCTTAACTTCAGGAAAAATGCAAGAGTGTCCCTTGAAAGATGTCGTCTTGAAGGCTATAAAATCTCTGCTATACTTTCTGTATTAATTCCATCATCACTGAAGTGGAAATTAGCCTTGCCAAGGGCACTGATACAACCTATGTCCTTATTCCACTCCATACCCTCATAGAGCCTGGTTGCAGGGACTGGTTGCTGACAACAGGTCTGTTGATCCTTCTCCTCATTACTCCATTTACTTCTAACAAAAATCTGGAATACTGATTTATCTGAATCCACTTTTATACTCTTAGTTGGTCCGATCCAAATGTTTCTGAGCCAAGATAGGCTGGAGATAGGCTGGTGCCTTTCCAGAAGTTCAATGGTTGTCTCATACTTTTGTTGTCAAACGGGAGATAATCTGAACATCATTGCACCTCAAAGAATTTCAGTGGTACTTTTTTAAGGTTACAATGTGTTGCAGCCTGAAGGTACAGGAATTTGCGCATATCAAAGAGAAAAGAGAAAAGTTTTAGACCATGATTTAAAAAAATGGAAGGACCACTGGTTTTGTTTAATTGGTAGTGTACTGTCCAACATCTTCTATATCAGGGTTGTATAATCCTACACTATTTTCTTGAAAAGGACAAGAGATAAAACTATCATGGCAGTGATCATCGGCAGCAGCTGATCTCACCTGTGCGTCCTTCGGCTACAGTCTGTCTGGAAGTGAGTCCGGCTCTAACGGTGGTGACCACCACCTTGTACTGTGCTCCCGGTCTCAGGTTCTGGAAGCTTATGCTGCTGATGTTTGCCACCACACTCCCATTCTTGATGATGCTGCTGTCGTGGACCAGCAGGACCTGGTACGAGTCTTGGTCTCCAGAGGCCAGTTCCCAGTGAGCCTGCAGGCTGTCGGTGCTGCCGTGGTTAGAAACCTGCAGCTGGCTGACTGGAGCTGGTGCTGAGAGGACAGACGGGGGGCAGATTGTGAAACAATAACCTATTATTCATTCATCTGTCAAACCAATAACCACTGTCTCATGGTAATGCATCAATCTTTAGAACAATGACACCCTCAGACGTACTGGTCCATGCTGTCAGGGAGTCAGAGCTGCTCAGGCTGCCGCTGTTAGTTGTCACTGTAACAGTGTAGCGCCGTCCTGAGGTGAGACCCTTGAAGGTGCACTCTCTCGACCCACCACTGAGGATCCTCTGAGTGTCAGGAGTGGCAAGGTCCTCATCTGTGAGCAGCACCATGAAGCTGTCCCACCGTCCAACAGGCTGTCTCCACTGGACACTCAGAGACGTCTCATCAGCATGACGGATGACAAGCTGCTGCACGGTAGGGAAAGGTGTGGGGGGGGGGAAGGGGAATTTTAATTTTTAATGCCGAAAAAAAAAAAATCATGAGCTAAATCCCCATTGGGGGGGGGTTTCTGCTTGTGGATGCAGACAAAGACTCATCTATTTCACATTAAACTGAATAATTTACAGCTTGTAAAGAAGTATGATCAATAAGAGTTCATAAACTTTAAACTCTTATTTGTGCCGTTTGAGTGGGGCGAAAATCTAAATAAGAAATGCAGTTCCCTTGTAACTAAGCTTATAGAACAACTGAAAGTTAAACATTTTCTGTTTATCCAAGTTGCATCATAAAAAACAAAGCTACAAGATCTGGGGACCTCTAAACTGAAGAACCAAAGAAAAACAACACCTGGATTTGTTTCCTGCTTTTTGAAAGTGCATGTAAAGGGGCTAAACGGGGGAAATGGGGGGGCTTTGTCCCCAGTTTTCTACTGGGGACAAAGGGGATCTGGGATTTTTCCCCCTTGGAACAGGAGCGAGGTGTATGGACCTCGCTGGCGTGGTTGATCCCACGCTGCGCAGGGGTGAACAGTACTTCACCAGTAGAGTCCCCTCCCTGTATGGTTGACTGAGGTTCCTCTAACCAGTAAGTTAGGGGGAAGGCGATTAGGGTGCCATAAAAGCTCTCTCTTCTGGCACGTCTGCAGGTTTTTAAAGGAATATTCCCCCCTTTCCCGTAAGTAAAAGGTGTAGCAAGGCTGTCAGTACGGACAGCAGTTCAGTTCTAAGGGATTACCTCCTCCCCCAGGGAAAAACGTGTGAAAAAATGGACCACAACGCACCAAGTGACATCAATCTATGGGTTAAAAATTTTTTGCAGCTCTACAATATTAAAGGACTGAGGAAGCGACAAAAGAGAAAATAGGGAAAAAAGACAATGGATGACAGGTATGTGAAAAAAATAACTGACTGACTGACAAAATTCTTTTTTTGGGCAAAATCTGAACCATGTACTAAACCCTTTTTTCTCGCCTCTTACACACACACACACATGGGGATTTGAGCGCCCCCTGGACGTTAGACACATCCCTCCCCCACGGTTTCACTCCGCCAGAGACGCTTTTTCCAGCATGACCTGAAAGGGAGAGGTCCTGCCTGCCTGCTGCAGATGACAGCGTGAGAGTTTTCCCCAGAACAAAACTCAGAAGAAGTCTGGTAAAACCCCAAAACCCCTGAGATGGGCAACAATCCATGCTGTTGCCAGAGGCCGAAGAGCGTTACACTGGACTCATCTTGAGAGCACATCTTATGCAGACAGAGGAGAAACAGGCTGGAGCAAAGTTTTCCCTCCCTCCTGAAGATTAAAGTGGACAAGGAAAAAGCAAATGTCCACCAACAGGACAGGGGGGGCCTGGGTTTTTTGGACTGATAGGGGACTGTATGCAAAAACAGTCCCACCGGAGCGGTCAAAGAAACGAGGGGGGGTAACGTACAAACACACACACATTTGCAAATATCTTTTCTGTTTTTCTGCAATTTTAAGAAAGCTTATTAACTGCTTCTGATGTGGTTTTGACGTTGAAAAAGAGAAAAGAGGTTAAAGTTATTCCTGTGTTAAAGAGATTCTTTTTTCCAAAAGTTTTTTACAGTAATTTTTTTTGAGAAACTTTCTCTCTCCTCGTAGATTCGGGTCAAATATTGCTACTAAAGTCCTTAAAAGGGAAAGGGAATTTTTAGACACCTCCAAAACGCAGCGGTAAACCATGTGTTTTCTATGTCAGCCTCAGGACAGATCCCATGGAGGAGCATTTTAAGTCCATTGCATGAGTAAAAACTGGGGGCTCTCCTTCAGGTATTGTTTCGTTTGTCAGAGTGTACTCTGTAAATCTAACAGGTAGATACCTCTGAGAAGGGGTTAGTTTTACTGCAGAGGGTCTCCGTACAATCTGACACAGTACTTCCAGTGGGGACAGCTTGGGGCCCAAAGCTTTAACTAGAGCTTGAATGGAAGGTGCAAAATTCATTGTTTTCATAGCAGCTGCTGGGGGAAAGGTTTAAATTAGCTGATTTTCCCACTCTTTTGATTTTATGAAGCCTTCTGACTTACACTGTACCCCATATCTGGTCCTGACAAAACTAGAAAAGCTTGTTTTCTGCATTTTCCCCTCTGGGAAAAGAAAGAAAAAATCTATTCACTTCTGTGTTGCATTGGAATGTAAAACACATTGTTATTTTTTTAACACCCCAACAGCAAAAGTTTCAGAGTATGGGGTTTGTTTTAAAAACATCTTCCCTGGCAAAAACCTGTAAAATGAAAATGGAAAGATGTATTTTTGGTTCTGAAGGTAAAAAAAATCTAATTGGACAAGTGGTACCACAACTCTAATATCATGTTCTCTAAAGACTCTGCTTGAAAAGGGCCTTTTTCCAGAAAACTATGGAACTATTTCCCACCACAGAACCAATTTTGAGGCATGCTTTTCCTTTAATCCAAAACAGTGATTGAAACTCCTAAATCTGTTATTGTAGATGCAAAAAATAAACCCCTTTAGTCTGAAAATATTTAAGGTATTTAATCCATTATTATTTATCTCTGCAGAAAGCTGGGCCAGTGTTTTTAAAGCAGTGGTCCTCAACTGTGGTTCCTGACGCTTGAGGCCCGGGGCCATAGATTGTGGGTCAGTGAAGAAAATTTAAATAAATCAATAAGGTATGCTTTTTAACTGAACAGAGTACATTCAAATAAAAAAAAAACAAACCCAAAATACTACACTTATTTAATAAAAACTAAGCCAATGATGGGGTTTTGGGCTTTAAAATCTATTAATACTCAGATTAGGTTTTTTACTCTGGGGGAACACAGACTGAGCTGAAGGTTGTTTTGGAGCCAGGGCTAGGATTCAGGAAATTTAAAATTATTGACAAAATCCTTTATAACAAAAAAGGCAGAAGTAATTTGGGTTCAGGAATTAAAATCCTAGGAAAGACCTTTTTGGGGCATAAAAGGCTGGTAAAGTCCTTTATTTTAGGGATAAATAAAGGGCCCCTCTTTTAACATTAAAGAGGAAGAGCGGCTCAAACTCCAGTCTCCCCCCCGGGGAAATGTTTGATTTCATGACAACTTGGACTAGTTTGAAAATGTTCAAATAAAGGTTTCATTTTTGGGGACTTATAGGGTAAAAGAATAATTAAATCCTTCACTACCTAGGAATACCAAACAAATTTCAAATTAGTACAAAAGATATTTTTAAATTAGCACAAAACATAATTTGGTTCTAACTAGGTTAAAATTATATGCATGACTTCAAATGAAATTTAAAGGAAAATGCCACATTACCTACACAAACTGAAGCTAACGCAATTATAAAATAAACAGTCTAATAGGGAAAATAGACCTTTTATATTAATGTACGAAATGAACCTTTTGAGGAGCAATCTATTAGCAAGAAGGAAATAGATTCCTTCATTTCTTTAAATTATATTTAATGTGGTCTTGGTTGCTAAAACAATTTTTTTTTCATTCATTAAAGACAAAAGACAAATGCTAAATTGACTAATGGGTTGAACCATGCGTACAAAGAGGGGATGTCAGCCTTAATAAAAAAAAATGAAACACTGGGTTACAAAGGGTTTAGCACGTATGGGGAGCAGGACTGTAACTTATGGGAAGGTTGCTCATATCTCCAGTGAGGACTTAGTGACGTTGTGAGAGAAGATTACACTTTTTTGTTTTGTCTATAAAAACTGGTGCCCAGCTCCCCAAGGCCTCATCCTGAGAACCTGTCTAAATGTACGGGGTTAATTCCTCTAAAATAGTAAAAAGAAGAATTCTCCTTTGCTGGATATTTGATGAAGATACATGTATTATTTTAAAAGTCGGTCTGCTTAATGGAAAAGGTTAAAAAATACAAAAAAAATGATTTTTAACCTTCAGTAACTGAACCAACTGTTGGAAATAAAAGGAGTTCAGACTGCAGCAGATCTAAAAGTTTGACATCGCCAAGTGATACAGTGGATAAAAAGCACAGGACTCAGAATGAACCAGTCTTACTTATCAAAGAAAATATCCCTATTTGAGATTTTTGAGACTTAATATGATGGCACAACTGCTTTTAAGCACCTGGGCTAATAATTAACCACTGCATTTGAATTTCATGCAAAATAAGGGTAGACATAAGTTTCATTTTGTTTTGGTGCAATGAAAAACAACAGAGTAGTTATTTATTCTAGAACTGTTGAAGGCCACTGAAAACAGCTATTACTGTAGAGTTTGTCTGCAACCGTATATCGAGCCCTTCTCTCCAGGTGGAGCTGTCTGCCATTAGCAGGATGCAGTCAGATTACACCAAACTGCAGCAAAGGGTTTTATTAGACCAGCCAAGGAAGAGACATCGAAAGGTCCAAATGCAAACAGAGTCCATTCCAGGGGCTGTTGGTGCTTGAACAGTGGCTGCTTACCGCAGACGGCTTCCTAATCACCAGATGACTTCCACTCCTGAGGGGACGTTCGGCCCAAGCCAACGGGCTAGAGCACTAGGGCTGCTCCAACCATCACAGGATGTAAAGAAAGGAGATCACCCATGAATGACAATGGCCCACCACAAGCCAAATAACTGTAAGCTAATCACTGGAGAGTGATTGAAGATTGTGGGTAAAGAACACTGTTTTTAGAAATGGGCATAATAATCCCTTGGGCAGTGCAACGTTTGCTTTAAATAAGATCATGGATGAGAAGAAGATGTTTTTTATCTACCTCAAGTCTCCCAAAATTGAAGATGTAAAGAAGATGGGACCTTTTTGCATGTTTGTTCTCTGTCTTCATCATTGTTATGTATGTGGTTTATTCTTTCCATGTTTTTTTATCAAAAGCTTATCAGGTCTGACAGAGCTGTTTCCACATCAGAACAACTGAGACAGGTAACCGTAAAGGTAACCCTAAGAATACCACAGTGGCAGCGAGGACTGACCTCTGTGACGTGGTACCCCACAGAGGTTATGACAGTTGGTTTCAGAATGCAGATGTGTAAATTTGTCTCCGCAAACCTGGGAAGCTAACAATTGGAAAATGGTGTCCGGACTGGACTTATGTATACTGGAATTCAAATCCAAAGGGTTCTGTCAACCTGAACTCTAACTATATTCCACAGAGCCCAAGGCGTTCCCAGGCCAGCCGAGAGACATAGTCCCTCCAGCGTGTCCTGGGCCGTGTCCTGGGCCTCCTCCCGGTGGGACGTGCCTGGAACACCTCCCGAGGAATGCGTCCAGGAGGCATCCGATATAGATGCCCAAGCCACCTCAAGTGGCTCCTCTCGATGTTGAGGAGCAGCGGCTCTGCTCCGAGCCCCTCCCGGATGGCCGAGCTCCTCACCCTATCACTAAGGGAGTGCCCGGCCACCCTACGGAGGAAGCTCATTTCAGCCGCTTGTATCCGGGATCTCGTTCTTTCGGTCATGACCCAAAGTTCATGGCCATAGGTGAGGGTAGGAACGTAGACCGACCGGTAAATCGAGAGTTTCGCTTTTCGGCTCAACTCTCTCTTCACCACAACAGACTGGCACAGTGCCGCCATTACTACGGCAGCCGCACCGATCCGTCTGTCGATCTCCCGCTCCATTCTTCCCTCACTCGTGAACAAGACCCCGAGATACTTGAACTCCTCCACTTGAGGCAGGAACTCTCCTCCAACCTCAAGAGGACAAGCCACTCTTTTCCGGTCGAGTACCATGGCCTCTGACTTGGAGGAGCTGATCTTCATCCCAGCAGCTTCACACTCGGCTGCGAACTGCCCCAGCGCATGCTGTAGGTCAATGGGTTTGAATCAATATTTCTTTGGATTACTCCTAACAAAAATATTGATCGCATTAATTATGTCCACTATAATATACAGCGCTTAGCAAACATCACCAGAGATGTAATGGTCGACGTAACTGACCAATTATCCTCCAGTTCTCTTATGTCTTGGCAAACCAGAATGGTATGTAAGGGAGGTGTTTGTGTCATGTTTGGTCTTTTATGTTGTACTTTTATTCCAAATAACAGGTGCTGATTCTTTGTCTGATTGGTTTACTGCTACCTTTGGTAAATGGAAGGGTTTTATTATTGCCGGAATGACTTTTTTTGCCACCTTCGCAGGTATCCTCATTTGCTGTGCCCTGTCTGCGTACTCTAATAAATAGATAGATTACCTCTAGGTCATATCAGATGCCCCTCCTTACAGGTGAAGGGGAACCCATGGATTGCTCTGATGAGTCTGAAAGTGACTCTCATGATGAAGATGCTTTCTAATAAATTTACCGATATTCAATTTACATCTATTCAAATAATCCTCCTAATTCTAATGATGTGGGTGCAACGAAAAACACACAGCGTAGGATGATAAACACATGATTCATTTTGCTAGTATTATTGTCTGTACCAATATATTCTACTATATTTTCTTCATTTAATTTTTTTGAGTGTTTGAATTCTTATATTATTCGTGTATTCATTTTATATGATCATTTACTTAAAAGGTTGTGATTGAAGAGATGTTTTGTTTCATCAGAATGACAAATGGTTTCCAACAAAGAGGATGGACAGTTATAGTAGTTTGTGTATGTTTAGCTTTGTAATAACGTTTCATTTCAGTTTACATTATTTAGTCAATTTTTTACTACTGTTTCATATAATCATATGTATTACTATTTTTTTTGTTTTTATTTTTATTATTGTAATCAAATTTATTTTATAATTACTTTTCTTATACTTTCCTTTTTGTCATTTCAGTATAAAAATCTCTTCTTGTCGGTGATTCGATAACCATATTGAAACTAGTTTCATTATTACGAGAGGGTGGATTGTTATGAAAATTTTAGTGGATGCTGATTTGCTCTTTGATACTCAACAGGAAAACTGACAAAAAGATTAGAACCCCTCAGTGTTGTTCCATTCTTCTCTTATATAGCTTAGAGTAGTGGTTTATCAGCTTCTCCTTGCCACCAGTGTGAGGATACTATGTAGCCACCCCACTGTTAAGCTTAGTCTTGGGACTCGTCTTTCTGGGTCTCATGAAAGTTACCTTGAAAACTGTTGTAGCTTATAAGGAGAACCGTTGCTTTGTCTAGTCAGAACGATTTGGCAGCACTACTGAGCGCATCTCTAAAAAATCCTTCTCTCTTGCAAGATTTTAATAAAGCTGATTCTGAGTGACAATCATCAGTCTCTGTCTTGGTAAACATAGGACATCAGGTCCTGTCAGGTCTTTACAATATGTGTGTCAGTTTCGATGTGCTCCTGTTCTTAATAGCTCATGTATACTGGGATCATTAGTGTGTAATTCACAGTGTTCTGCTGCATCATGACCGGGCAGGTTACTTTTCTGTGAAATCATTGTTTCATTCTGTTATTTATTTATTTTGTCAGGGCTGCACGGTGGAACAGTTGGTATCACTGTTGTGCAGCAAGAAGGTCCTGGGTTTGAATCCCAGCCTGAGGTATTTCTGCACAGGGTTTGCATTGTCTCCCTGACTTTTTATTGGTCTTTCTAAAATTACCCTTAGATATGAAAGTGTGTGTGCATGGTTGTTTGCCCTGTGTGTCGCTATTGCCCTGTGATGGACTGGCAACCTGTTCAGGGTGTACCCCACCCCTTGCTCAATGATCACTGGAGATAGGCACCAACCCCTCCGCAACGCTTCATTAAACAGTTGGTTATAGACGATGGATTGATTTATTTTCTCACTTTAAAGGATCAACTAATCCTTCTCAATCACAGAATGAAATTTGTATACTCTATAAGTGCTCAGTAGTGGTCAGATAATTTTCAGCCATGACTTTCACTTTCAAATACCCAGCATCCCAACGTTTGTAAAGCTTCTGCATATCATAGTGTGAGATTAAGTAATATTGTTCTTGGGCCATTATATTCATTCGATGAGTTTCGTTGATTCTGTAGCAGTGGTTCAAATGTACAGTTTACATAGCGAGCTGTTGCGTTTCAGAATTTTCTAAAACCAAAAAGATCGGTGGCAGCCTAGTACGTCTGGTGATATAATTGGCTATTCTAGTGTTAAATTCATTGAAAAGCAGGGTGGAAGAGATATTTTTCTAGGGTAGAATACACTGGGGGGCAGATCTTTCAGTTATTATGCCCGTCTCCTGTGGAACCAGCTCTCGGTTTTTGTGTCAAACAACCTGTCTACCAAAGATTAAGCTGGAAGCTTTTCTTTACGATGAAGCTTATGGTTAATAGCTTAATATTTCCTGCGCTATCTCTGTAGTTATGTTGCTTTAGGCTTAAGCTGCTGAAGAACATACTAACCACATTTCCTTTGATGCAGACTGTGGTTTTCTTTCGTCCCCACAATCTGACCTCAGTCTGTTTGATTTCTGTTCTTTCAACCAACATCAACAAATAAACAGCTATTTGTGTTTTTGTTGTTTGTCTCTGCTTGTTTATTGTAGTCCTATCCTTCAACAAGTTGAATATTTTAAGTTCTACTCAGAGGAAATTATTGATATGTATAAAGTTCCCTGTTTTTGTAAACTGTTGAAACACAGACCAGACTAAACTGAATGGTTCCTAGTGAATGAGACCATTATTCCTGTCTTATAAAATCACATTAAGAGAGGTATAATAGTGGCTGACCTAGCCTGCTGCTGCAGTGGGCTGTGTTACTCAAACCGCCGCTGTTCACTGTGAGCTCTGCAGAGTAGAGTCGTCCTGGAACCAAGCCAAGGCTCTGGACGGACACAAGAAGCTGCCTGCTCTGCTTACTGATGGTCTGATTTATCAGGACAGCCGGGCCATCTGTCAACAGGATGCTGTAGTTCTCCCAGTCACCTCTGGGGGGCGACCAACTGAGTCCCAGCTTACTGCTATCGATGGACATGGAGAGGGTGGACACCTGGTCAGGAACTGAGAGAAAAGGACACAGAGCAGCTATTTTAACAGGTCCATGTGATACAAGAACAGTAGCTGGATGCTTAATGTTTTATTCTTAACGGCTAAGTGCATCAAAGAAAGAAAGAAAGTTCTGTGTTCCTGAATTTAAAACTTTTTTAAAAACGTTTTGTTTTAACATGGGATGCTTTATGTAGGTCAGCCTCGGTTCAGATAAACCCTGAAGGTGCTTTCAGACCTGCAACATGTCCAAAATTATCACAATGAGCTTCATCTCTAAAATAGACAGATGCTCTGCACTGCCTTGGTACCTATTCACTGACACCTGAGGCTGGCATTGAGGAACCTTCTTATATTTCTTTCTCTTTCATTATCTGCTGAGTTTGAGCCATATTTGATGAAACAAGGGGAAATGTGATCTGATGCACGATCAGTGAAAATCTATCAAACCTGCAGCATTGATGGACATGTTTGCACCTGTAACTCATTAGTGCTATTTATTTTGTGAATCAGATTTAGGTAGAGTATGCAACCGCCCTCTCTGGGTTTCATGCCTATAACTTCTCCATTATGCTGGTGCTGCTTTAAGAAACTAAATGTGATGTGACAAACTGAATGATCATGTGATTAATTGGACATACCTGTCCTCCCTTTGGCCCTGTTCTCCGAACTCAGGCCTCCAGCTGATGAGTTGACAGATAGCTGGTAGAGGCGTCCGGGAGTTAGACCCATAAATACCAGCTGTGTGACATTGGGGGGCAGGGTTTGTTGCTGAGGGGTCGATCCTGAGGCCCTCAGGGTCGCCGTAAAAAAGTCCACGCCCCCTTCAGGTGAGGTCCAGGAGGCCTGAAGTGTATCTGAGCTGCCATCATTGTTGATGATCAGATTTGACACAGCTGCTGGGACTGAAGAAAAGGAGAGAACAAGTTTCCTTTTATCCTCACTCTCAGGTTCTCCTATTTTTCCTGACGACTCATCTGGTTCACCTGACCAGCTGAGCTTTAGCTGGAACCCTTTTTTAACCTCTCCAGAAGACAGTCTTTGTCTGAGCAGGTTTACAGAAGTCATACAGGTGTGTTAAGATTTAAGGCTCTCATTGTTCAGCTTCAGAGGGATGAAAACGTGATTCTTTCAGGACCAAACTGCTCACCAGCTCAAACATCTCACCAATATCTCTTCAGCAGGTGTACCTACCTGTGTAGGCCTGGATGGAGGCGGACTGTTGCAGGCCGGCAGTTTCTGTTACCACGGTGACCCTGTACTGTGTCCCTGGCTGCAGCCTGTCCAGTTTAGTAGAGGTCGTGGTGTTCTTCAAAGTGATGTTCCTCAGGAGAAACCCATTCCGGTCCATCAACAGAACCCTGAAATTCTCCATCCGTCCCAGGCCGACCTGCCAGGAAATACCGAGGCTCTCTGAAGATGAGGACGCCACTTGGAGGCCATCCACAGCTGAGGGGGCTGCAGGAAAACCAGGACCAGTGAGGAAGCTAAAAAAAACATATTCTAGCAACTGAATCAGGTGCTGATGGACAACACATCTCCAGAACTACAGCAGTTTATTTATCTTTCTGATAGATTTCTAAAAAGGTCTGCAGTTTCCTGATCAATTTAGCAGATTTCTGTTGCAATGGCAATATCTTCAGTACTGTATATCACCTGTTACTGTGATGGCATGCACGGGGGCAGCTGTCCTGTTCCCAGATCTGGCCAACACACTGATGTTGTACATAGTTCCCGGGACCAGTGAGCTGAAACCAGACTGGAGAGCTGCAGAACCCATAATTCTAGTACTGCGGACCAAGCCGGAGCAGGTGTCCTCTAGAGTTACATCATACCAGTCCACGTGTCCTGCAGAGGGGGACCAGAGGACCCGCAACCCAAAGGATCCACCCTTAACTGAAGTCGGGCTCTCCGGGTCCAATTGGACCTCAAGATGAGCCGGACCAACTGGGTCTGCGGAAGGAGAGAGGAGGATGTCTGTTGAGATGCTGAAAGAAAGATCTTATCTTTGAAAACAGAGAACACAGGAAAAACTCTGATCAAGTGCGGATTGGACAGGCTGGAAACAGAGTAGGTTTAGGGTAGGTTCGGGTTATGGACAAGTTTGGACCAGAAGGAAACAGGTTAGGTTCTAGAGGGACTGGAGAATACTAGAGTGTTTTTAACTGCTTTAACTGAAAGACAGGACACTGAAAAAAAAAATCAGCAGGCGGGGCAGGAAGTGAACAAGTAGCACTACGCCAACATAAAAACAATCCAGCAATGAGACCCAACAGTGACACTGAAACACTGATGGAAACAAGGACAGAGATGGAGAAGGTGATGGATGTTAAAATAAGCCAGAGGTTCCTGCAGAATCAGTAGCAGTTTCCACAACAGCAAAGCAAAATCTTCCAAAGATTCTATTTTTAATGAAAATAGCTCAACAGAAAATCTCAGGGAAAAACAACAAAAGCACAAGCAGCAGTCCCTTTTACACTTTATATCCTTAGTCTTTACAACTGTTTTTTCAACAACTAACCTTAAAACTAATTTACACTGGTTTTGACCTAAACATCTGGCAGTACTATCAGTGGAGTTTGGAGTTAAACTGAATTTAACTCCAAACTGATATAAAGTTTTGATGAACCTGGAGAAAAATGAAGGGAAACTGGATCACAGCAGGACAAAAAAGTGCGAGAACTTTGTAAACTTTCCAGGTTAGTTCTTACCTGTGCGCATCGAGCCAAGACTTATCTCCTCATTTTTCCCAGAGAACACCGTCAGCCAGTACAAAGTTCCTGGTTCTAGCTCTGTCATGTTGCAGATGAAGATATAGCCTTTGTTTCCATCCGGATCACAGTGGACCACGATTGGCCCAGATCCTGCGTCTATGAAGACTATGAAGTTAGGTGATAGGCAGGCAGCAGTGAACCAAACCACTGCTGAGTCCCAGCTAGCCCTGACCTCTGTCAATTCCACGGAGCACCTGGGTCCAGCCGAGGTCTGGACCTGCAACAGGAGGTCTTATCATGAGCTGAGACAACCAGTGACCTTGAAACTGCCTGACCCAAGGTGCATTTACCAAAACTCAGTTGGTTCAAAATCAGAGGTTATGGCTTGGCTCTGTGAAGAGTGGCACTCTATAGAAGGCAAGGCGAATACTAAAACAACTTAATAGCCCATGGTAAAATTATACATCTAATGCTAAAATCTGTGACTGATTTGTCCCAGAAATATCTGATTTACAGAGTCATGGAAGACTCATCCTGCTAATTTTCTCACCTTCCTGATGCTCCATAACAGACAGAGGATCAAACATCCTGGGAGCATTGCTTGTCCGTCCCGTTAACAGAAGGTAAACATGGTTCATTTCAACACAGGCTAACACACAGATGAGGTCATTTGACAAAGGTACCATACAGCGCAGGTGAATCATGTCCAAAACTTCGTCATCGGTTCAGCAGCTGATCGATAAGCTGTCGACTGCAGCTACACTTCATCTCATCAGCTCCTCTTCTCCGTTCAGTTCTGTCAGACTCAGACTCTTTGACTCCAAATAGAAGCTTGACCCACCCAGCCTTCCTTCCTGCCCGCCCCGGACTTTTCTCCACCAATATTTAACTAGGCTCCATCAGGGCCAACAACATTAGCCATTGTTGAGTTTTCCAGCCAGGAAGAGGCCACAAACATGCTGATTATACAAAAAGCAAAATTAATTTCGAAGTTAGTGAATGGATAATAGACTGACTCTATTTTGTAGAAGACATTAAGAAGCATTTAAACTTCCATCTATCTCCTTAATCCTGTCATGGGAGGCCTGGGACCTCTCTGGGACCTACATAGAAATGTGTAGTGGCGGGACAAACACTGAAATTATACCCGAATTGCGACCCAAGATTCCCAATGAATTGAAGAGAAGATGTTGCAAATGTAGAGCAGGAGCAGGTGTGGAGCGAGGGAAAGAGGAGGTTTCTTCCCTTAGTCATTTTGGTAACCATGAGATCCCTCGCAAGATCTGATTCATTGATATCCTTACACATTATTACATTTTTATTTTTTACTGTGATGTGGCAGTAGGACCATATCCCGACTTCATCATCTATCTGCCTGGCTTTAGGATGATACAGGCTGACAGAGATTTGAAGAGGAATGGCTAAAGTAAAGGAGGTAGATTAGCAGTGCTTGTCAACACAGACGGATTAATCCAGGACATGCAACTGTGGTATATTGTCTCTGCCTGGATATTAAACTGTAAAGTGTAGGTTTTCATCCATATTCTCTACCAAGAGAGTTCACCAGTGTTATCTTCGCAACATAATACATCCCACTATGAGCCATTGCCTGCTTTTTATGCAAGAGGATCAGCTCAGTTGCTGCTAAACTACAGACACAACACCCCAATGCATTTGTGGCAGTGTGTGGAGATTTTACCCACACCTTCCTCTCCTCTGTAGTTCCAGCTTTTTAACAAACTGACAGCTGCTCCACCAGTGACAATAAAACTTTGGATATGTTTTAAGCAAGTGTCAGGGATGCACATGGCTTCTCTGTATGAGCTGCTCTTGGCAAGACCGATCATAATCTAAAGATGCTTTCACTCTGTGTATGAACCTCTAGTTCAAAGATAACCTGTGACCACAATAACTTTAAAGATGTGGTTACAGAAAGCTGAAGAAACTCTGCCAAAATGTGCTGAGAGGGCATACTGGGATCCCCATAGTGATGCCATCAATGCCATGACTGACTACGTGACTGACTATTTGGGCAGCTTGGGCAGCACCATCCCCACCAGAACAGTAGAGTGTGATGCACCATTGGTGTCTACAAACTGCATCTGAAAATGCTGCCACCCTCTCAATCCAAACACAAACATGAGGTTCATGTTCTTTGATTTCTACAGAGAATGCAGAAAAACTCAAGGACGAAGGCTAATGAAAACAGATCAGCAGGAACACTGGAAATAATCTAACAGAACTCTAAATGTACAAGAATCAATAGGATGAACTAAAATAACAGCAACTAAAGAACGTAAACAGGGAAGTGCAGCTAAACAGACGAGAAGGAAATTCAAAACGCAAACATCTAACACAGGCGAAGCATGACATTAGCAACTATAGTCATTATTATTAAAGTCTAAATAAAAGTTGCACCAAATGATAAATCCATTTTTACAAACAGAGTATACTCACTTGTGTGGTGGACAGTGGTGGAGTTGTAGCTGATTGTGTGGTTTGTGTGGTAATGCTGGAGAGGCTTGTTGGTACAGTTCTGACGGTAGTCATTATGGATATAATGGGTGTAGAGGGGGTGGATACTGCGAGTGTTGTGGTTCTAGGTGTGGTCACAGGTGTAGAACCAGGTGTTGGTGCAGGGGTTGCTTCCAATGTAGAAACAAGTCTTCTGGCTAATGTAGTTTGAGATTTGGTTGCAGCTCTGGTTGTAGTTCTGATTGCAGGTGTAGTTGTAGCTTTAACGGCAGGTGTGGTCTCATGTGAAAAAGCTTCAAGTGTGGTGTCATGCTCAGAAGCCACTGATGTGATTTCATGTGTGGAGGTTCCAGGTGTGGACTCACGTGTAGAAGCTGAAGGTGTGGCTGCAGGTTTGATTTCATGTATAAAGGTTCCAGGTGTGGTTTTGGGTTCAGAAGCTGCAGGTGTAGTTTCATGTGTTAAAATTCCAGGTGTGGTTTCAGGTTCAGAAGCTGCAGGTGTGATTTCTTGTATTAAGCATCCAGTTGTGGTTTCAGGTTTAGAGGCTGTAGGTGTGATTTCATGTATGAAGGTTCCGTGTGTGATTTTAGGTTCAGAAGCTGCAGGTGTGCTTTCATGTGCGAAGGTTCCAGGTGTAGTTTCAGGTTCAGAAGCTCCAGGTGTGATTTTATGTGTGAAGGTTCCAGGTGTGCTTTCATGTGTTAAGGTTCCAGGTGTAGTTTCAGCTTCAGAAGCTACAGGTTTGATTTTATGTGTGAAGGTTCCAGGTGTGGTTTCATATGTGAAGGTTCCAGGTGTGGTTTCATGTGTGAAGGTTCCAGGTGTAGTTTCAGGTTCAGAAGCTACAGATGTGATTTTATGTGTGAAGGTTCCAGGTGTGATTTTATGTGTGAAGGTTCCAGGTGTAGTTTCAGGTTCAGAAGCTGCAGGTGTGATTTTATGTGTGAAGGTTCCAGGTGTGGTTTTATGTGTTAAGGTTCCAGGTGTAGTTTCAGGTTCAGAAGCTGCAGGTGTGATTTTATGTGTGAAGGTTCCAGGTGTAGTTTCAGGTTCAGAAGCTACAGGTGTGATTTTATGTGTGAAGGTTCCAGGTGTGGTTTTATGTGTTAAGGTTCCAAGTGTGGTTTCAGGTGCAGATTTAGGGGTGGTTCTTCGTGTAACCGCAGATGGGTCAATGGGTTTAATCTCATGTGTTACTGCAGGTATATTTTCAGATCCTGAAACAGCATCTGTGGCTTCAGGTCGGGTTTGTGGTGTGCCATCATGTGTATTGTCAGCTACTTTAGTCACATTCTTAGCTGTGTCTGCTTTTTGGGTGAAGCCTTCAACTAAAAGTGGAGCTTCAGAAGCTGTGACAAGATTGTAACGGGTGTATAATGTCTTTGTCTCAGTCATGGATGAAGATGTCAGGTGTGATTCTCCAGGTGTGTAAGCTGTGGTTAGTGGAGCTAAGGAAGGGCTTTCTGTGTAAGTAACACGATGGGATGCTGGTATGGTGTTTGGCTCAGAGTCAGCAGATAAACTGTCCAATGTAGATGTAGCAATTGGTGAAAACTCAAAGGGGACTGTGAAGTTCTTCAGTTCACCTGTGCTCACCTGTGGGAGTCTTGTAGAGGAACCAAGCCTTATTGTTCTGCTTCCAGTGGAGTCCACCTGGTTCCCATTAAAGGAGGACAATGTGTTCAAAACCGATGCTGTTTCAGTTCTGAGGCCTGGGTACGTTTTTCCTTTTGATCTGTCTGACAATTCTGATTGGTTGATGGTGAACACACCTGCACCAGATGACCCAGGTTGAACTTCTGATTGGTCAGTGGTGAACACACCTGGACCAAGTGAGACAGTTTGTACATCTAACTGGTGGGTGGTGGACACGTTTGGACCAGATGAGACGGTTTGGAAATCTAATTGGTTGATGGTGGACATATCTTGACTGGATGAGGCAATTTGAGCATCTAATTGGTCGTTGGTAGACACATCTGAAAAAGATGAGGTGGTGTGGACATTTAACTGGTGGATGGTGGACACACCTGGATCGGAGGGGGCAGTGTGAGTGTTTAATTGGTTGGTGGTGGACATGCCATGACCAGTTAAACCACCTTTGTCTGTGCTTGGATCTAACACTTCTGCAACAGAAGATGTACCATCTGAATCTAAATCTGGAGGTTTGTTGGTGTTCACATGAGCCAAAGCTTCAAAGGTCGATGAACTGTGAATGCTGGAGGTATCGGTGTGTTGGGTGGCTCTGTAGACTCCTTCCGTGTTAGGTAATGGCTCATTTGTGTTGGTTCTGACCGGACCGCCGGAGAGCTCATCTGGTTCATTGGTAGATAAATGAAAGCTGGGAACAGAAGTTGTGTCTGTAAATAAAGAACAACATGGAGAATGAGGATTGTCATACAGATAAATCTGTTTGATATATTCACAAAACAGTCAAAGTCAGTCAAACCTTAGAGACCAACCATTAGCTACTGACACGATCCAGCTAAGGAGGTCAAGGTTTGCGTTTCGGTCTGGATCTGTATTGGTTTAAGTCACTGCCTGATTTTATTTTTTTACATAATTTTGATGCGTTTAAGTGTCTTTAGAAGTCAGTTATGTTCATGTTCTCCCTCACTGGAGAATCATCCACCACAGTTCATAGCCTCCCTGGTTTTAGTGTTGAGTTAACAGATCCTCAGATTCTGTTTCTGTGGACATTCATGTTTTGCTGCTAGATCATTAAAAGTTTCTGGTCTTCTAATTGTGGTCCATTTATTCTTGTATTTAGGTCTAACTGACCTTTCGGCAGCAGTGATCCTTGGCTTTGAAATAAATCAACTGCAGGTGTAACCCAGGTTAAAATCTGACATAAATAGGAATGAATAGTTAATTAAAAGTCTGTAGACAGAAAATTATGTCGCTGCTCCTTTAAGGGACCAGCGTTACAGGTGCAGCGCCTAAGTGACGCTGCAGCACACAGGCCGGAGGGAGAGAGAGCAGAGGAGGAATCGGAAGAAAAGAGCGGTGATTAATTAACAGCAAAAGTTAATATTATAGTTGAGAAACATAATCTACCTGGTCAGGAACTGACGGGAATTTTATGAGAACTAAGCTACATCGGTTTTGGTGAGTTTTATGTTTATTTTTCCGCACTTTCACCGTGTTGTACTTTTTCTTTTGACGGAGAGCTAATGCTAAAAAACGTAGCCGTTACGAAGAAATGCTCCGTCATAAAATGTTATCCGGTTAACATATTGGGTTTAAGAGGAATTTATTTGTATAGTTTGAGGATTTAAAAAGAGTTTTATTGTGTTTGCGACCTGTTATACAGGTCAGGTTTTTTGCTTGGTTGGGAGCTTGGTCGGAGCGAGGATTGGTCTGCCATGTGCGGCGTGCACATTCACAGATGGGATTCAAGATGGCGAGCCAGACCCAGACCTTCAATTCGTCTTCTCCATCGCATTAGGGAGGGACTCTCCTGCGTGTGGTAATCTGCTGCCAGGGTGGTAGGAGCATCAGGAACCAGTTTGAACTGAACTGAACAGAACTGAGAACTTATCGAATTGTTATTTTTTGTTTGAACTGAGTACCTGAATTCATATTTGGACTTGAACTCGGATTTAAAGTGCCATACTTTAATTTTCATCTATTATGTCTTTGAATGTGATTTGTATAATTGTGATCCATTTTGGTTTGATTGTATTGGAGGTATTTTCTTACCTGTAAAAGAAAGGAAACGAGTTAACTCAGGAAAAATAGGAATCTTAAAATAGGCGCAATCTAGGGGATAAAAGAGACTGGTCTAACTAACTCAAATTAGTCTGTCTAAAATAACCTATGAGAACGGAGATCGGTTTAATTAAATTAGATTAGCCTTATTAAAATAAACTAGGTAAACTAAAGAGCAGAAAGAAAGAGTGATATACTCTATTTATTTAGGTTTTTTTGTTCTTATGTTGTCCCCTTCCATTTTTATCCACCTCTTTATTAAGAACCTGCAGAGTAATAATTTTTTTTTCTGTTTATGTATTGCATCTTATGTGTGTGTTTCGCATTCAGTAAATTGCCGGCCTGTTCCACTTAAAACAGCGGTCTCTGGTGTTGTTATTCTTGCTCCCCACTCCTTAGAGCCTAGAACTGGTCCAGTAGCGCAGTTAGTGGTGTGATACCGGTGCTACACAGGTGTTAATGTGAAGAGGGATCACCTGTAGCTCAGCTGGACCTTAAACTGTCTCAGACTTCCTCTGGCCTCCTGTTCTGTCCTCAGGATTAACATGTGTGCACTAAAGACCCCCAACACTCTGAACAGAAACCCCTCCTGTAAACTTCTTGATAATCTGCACAGAGGCGATTGCCTCATCCAAAGTCCACAACAGAGCTCAGATTAGCATTTTCCACAGCGTGGCCCATGGTTCAACGTGAATAACTGAATGCTTTTGTATGTTGTTCCCAGTCAGCTGGGTCCAAACATAATGGAAAACATCAAGGTAGAACAGGAAAAAATGCAGACTATCAGAACTAGAACCATCATTAAAAGCCAAGCAGGAGAAAACCAAATGGGCTGAAGAGACTTTGGGTGTTCTGGGCTGAATCCTAGAGATGATGCTAGAGCTGTGATGTTCTGAGTGTACTCCACTTCCTTGCGTACACATCTGAGCTCAGGTATTAATCACTCATTCTCATTGCAATGAGTCTCCACCTGATTCTCCATGCTTTTACCCTTCCTCCTGCCTGCCCCACGGAGATTCAGTCTCTGCCTGATTGCATGTGCCTCTCAGCTGAAGCCTGAATACTGTTTGGGATTTTTAATTATGTTTTTGAATTCCTGTTGTGGGTATTGTTTGCAATTCTGACCACTGAGAATCACCGATTTGGGGTTTATGTGTCAGTAAATCACCCTTATTAATTTTTCCATTTATTCAAACAAAGTCATATCTCAGAAGAAGCTGACAATACAGGGAAACCAAGGGTAATTTTGTTTGGCTAATTTTCACTATTTAAAGCACTGTTACAACTGCCTGAACATGCCGATTCTTGATATGTTACCTTGCTCAACGGTTCCAAATGAAAGCAGCCCATAAGGTTTAAAACTGAACTCAGGATCAAAGTTCACGATCAAAGTTTCTGATCAGACTGAGTGCCTTGTCTTAGGGTGTGTCTGAACCATAAACTGTCGGTACTGGACCTGGAGGGGAGATTTCCTGCAGAAGTGTTCATGGACTGACATCAGGGTGTCGTTTTTGGAGAGGGGGGCAGTTAATGATCAGGGTTTCCTGAACAGAAGAACACCTGCAGAATGAAAATAACTCCTGGCTTTAAAAAAGCCTCTGCAGGAATGACTATCTGCTTACGCTCACACTCAAAACTAACAGCTTTCTGTTCCTCTGCTGCATTGTTCTTTTCCTTTTAATTTACTCCGACTCAGAAACTCTTTAGCATTTTATTATCAGTGATAATAGTGAGATTCTGCCTGAGCTCAGAGCAGCAGCTGAAGGACACCTAAAATAATACCACACTTTGGAGGCATAGAGCGCTCAGCGAGCAGTCCTGGTTTATCTGCCATTAAACACAGTCCTATGAAGAAGCATTTCTCACTAACAGATTACTTTGGCTTTTTGTCACATTTAAATGTTTCAGATCATCCAAAGACATTTCAATATCACAATCTGAGAGAGTTGGAGATTGGTTGTATCGCAGAGGGAGCAGTCAACATGTGCAGACTCAAAAGTTGGTTTATTTAAGTAGTTTTAAGAGTGCATGCTCTTTTTTTGTTTTATATCTTTCCTTCTAACAGATCTGATTGTTTTCCAGTTGGATTGTCAAGAGGAAAAATCTAATTATTCTTTGGAAAAAAGTATTGCATTAATCTATGATGGCCTTGGTTTTTATTAAAAATTGCATTTAAACAGGGGTGTGTAGACTCTTAAGAGCTGCTGTATGCCCTTATGAACAGAATATGTGTGATCTGTAGGAACGTATGAACCAAGCAGAAAGATGCAATCAGTTTACTGGGCAACATGTTGTCTCTGTATCTTCTGTCTTTAGATCCCCGAGGAACACTGATCTTCTCTGTATAACCAATGGATTCATGCCCCGAGTCATAAAACCTTTAATCTGTTCCTGCTAAAGCACAGAAACCAGAGGAACTGATGATGGTGCATCAACCAATTGAACCTTCATGATTCCAGACCATGGGAACCAGAGTATAAGCCGTGTGTGATCATTAGAAAACAAACTAAACTAAACATGATCTTTGCATTCAAGTTCATATGATGTCCATAAAATCTGAATGAAGATCTGGAGAATCAGCAAACATTATTAATGTTTTAAAATAAAATAATAGTAAACTTAACTCGCTAAAAAAGCAGAAGTTGGAGAAACAATTTGTGTTTAAAACTCATCCTTATGGATTGGTAGAAATAATTGTCAGTTTGCTTTTGTTTGAAGACCTAAAGGTCAACAGAGAACCAATCAGACGGCTCTGAGAGGTTAACATAAAAAAATCTTTCAGAATGGTGAGGGAACTTATTCAGACTGGACTGAGACTGGTTTCCAGTTCATCTTTCAATTAAATCAGCACCTAAAACAACACTGGTTTTTCAGTACAGGCACACATAGTCTACATTAATCTTAGTCATGATTAACAAAGGGAGAGAACAAATATTTGGGTTTGTGACCCAGAACGACATTGATGGTGAACTGGACCCTGTCCGTCATACAAGCTCTTCGCAGCCCACAGACTCCGGTCTGAATTAAGACATTAATCTGGTTGACATCAACCAGCAAAAAATAAATAGTTTCCAGACCTGAACAGATCCACACAACAGCATATTGGTTCTAGTTCTCTGAATGGGAGCAGGTTTCAATCAGTTCCTCTGCTCCATGTCATCAATAGAATCAACAGAACCCTCTACCAGAACTCGTAAGGATATTAATCAAGCTGTTGTTGGAGTCTTAACTCCTGAACAACAATAAAAAGATAAACAGGGATGTGAGGTATCCCAAACTGGATAAGAACCGGCAGCAGAAACATCTCACTGTACTTACAGACACAGCTGGATCCCAGAAGCATAAGCAGAACCAGAACCAGGGCCTTCATGTTTCTCTGCTGCTCCTCTGTGTGTCCTGCTGCCTCTGATGAGCGGGACGGGAGAGCTGGGAGGAAGTGCGTCTTTGTGGGAGGAAAAAGTCAGCAAGCAGCACTTCCTGCCATTCATCTGAGGTTCAGGATCCTCAGAGCTGCTGGAAACACCAGAAAGGAGGAAATTCCTCAGGATGTTCAGTTGTTCTAATAAACCTGAGCAGGAAAACTCAGGAGGAGACCCAAGAGGTCCAGCCACAGCCCGGTTTTGCCACAGCCTGTTGAAGAAGAGTGATCTGGTTATAGAATTAAACCTATTTCTACTCAGGTTCTGCTCAGTTTGAGACCCAGATTCAATGTTCTGAGACAATTCTGAGACTAAATCCATCAGTGGTCCAACGGACCAACAGAGATCAGAACCACCTGCATCCCCTTGAGTAGTTCCGCCTATTATCACAACCTGGATTGGGACATAGACACCTAGTAATACTGCCATCATGATCAGAACCAGGTATCATCAGAACCTAGAACAGATTACAGCCAAACAGTGACAGAAGACAAAACAAGCTTATTTTTATAGTAGTGTTCATGCACAAAGTTATTCAATGTGCTTTACAGAATAATAAAGGAACGAAGGTCAAAAAAATCACATTAAAAACAGGAAATACATTAAACAGCACAATTTAAGCGTCACAAAAAAAGGAAATTATGAATTGTGGATTTAAAACAAATCAGTTGCTGAGATATCATAAAATGTCTGATGAAGAAATGTTTGACCTTTTTGGGGTAAGCTGCTGTAAACTAATGTTTTTGTTCCCGACTTAAAGGAGCCGACGGTTTTTGGGCATCTCAGGTTTTCAGACAGTTGGTTCCAGAGCGGGGCTGCATGGTGTAATGCACTATTGGGTTGCAATAAAAGGTCCTGGGTTCAAACCCTGGCCTGGAGCCTTTCTGTATGGAGTTTGCATGTTCTCCCCGTGCATGTGTGGGTTCTCTCCGGATACTTCAGCTCTCTCCCACTGTCGAGAAACATGACTGATCAGGGTCTAACAAAAGGTTGCGCGGCTTTCATACTAAAAGTTTGCAGTGGGGAGAAATTCTGAAACTTGCGCCCCAGACATGTCACCGCATACATCCCAATTTACGGTGAATTTGGCGCAGCTGCAGTGGCGCTTGGGCCGACCGGTCCCCGCCCATAAACACATATGCAAGGTAGTATAAATAACCGGAAGGCGACCACCACATGTGTAAATAACCATGGCAACGCTGCTGTGACAGTCAAAGAACCGAACCGGTTCCTTTGAGATGGAGAAACGCTATGAGGGGTGTTTGTAGTCAGTTACTGCAAACCAACAACCACTTAAACATCAGCGACTCAAACCTGACTGGAAATTAAAAAGGTTGTCGGTTCGAACCCGTTTAGTTTTACAATGTCTGCATCAAATCCAAACGATGCCGTCTAGCTGCTGCGTGAAGCTCAAACATAGCTCAATCCTGATCATTATAATGAGGTTAATATGCCTCCTATATTTCTGTTAGGAAGACTGTCACCACGCTCTGAAGAACTTAAGTCTTTACAACCATTCAGGACGTCACATAAAAAAATAGAAATTGATTGAGGTTTGTTCTCAACACAACTATTATAATCAGACTAATTATTATTATTGTTATAGCATAAAGGAATCATGAGCTGAGGAGGCCAATTCTTTGCGCAGCACAAATAGGTTGCACAAACTGTATATTGAATTAAATTTCTGTTCACTTAAGCATATTGACTTCCAGATGGGACCCTTATAGCGTATATCAGTGTAGTCTATAGTTCTAATTACATTTAGAAATCGGCTCCTCGCTGCAAATGAGAGCCACAGTTTAGGAGAACTTTCTAGATCGCAGCAACATACGGATGAGGCCGACCCATATAGCTGGCATGGCCCGGCTCAGAGATGACTGTTAAATACCCGACCTGTCCTGCTATTGAAAAGCTCCAGTAAAGGACCACAGCGTAGTGAGAACTGGAACTGGTACCGGAGACGCACGATTCCTCCTGGTTTCCATCTGTAACACTGAGGCCAGCTCCATGCAGAGGTCAAAAATAATTGCCCTGGGCAATCTAAACTGGCTTATAAACCATGCATCATCATGTACCAGCAGGTCAGTGCGATCTCTGAAAAAACGTCCCTTCCATTGGTGATGTCCTCCAGCTGAGCCAAAGCTGCCGTCGTTCCACAATTACGCGCAACTTTACGCAGCTATTCATGGGCATGATTGTCTCCAGCTTTTCCATCTTAGGAATAATCAAACCTGACTTGTTAGGAATTAATCTGCTGATCCAACACCGTTTTATTCTCAGTGACAATGAAAGTGGCCCTTAGATGATTCAGATGCATTTTATGCTCCTCAGCGCTCAGACCGATGAACATTTCCATCTGCAGGTGACAGAAACAGAGGAAGTTTAACAGTTTATATCCAACTGAAGTTGTTTCCATCATTTTCTGAGGTGTGTTACATTATTGTATGAGGCTAAATGTGATTTTGTTTCATCGCTCTGGTTTAAACCATAAAAGCTCAAAGTAATGAAAAGAGCATCAGGTTTGTTGCTCCGTGAAATAAATAAAGATGAACAGAGTCATATTTCAGTGGATTTAGGTGAGGTTTAGTTCTCTGTAGTTTACTATTGTATATTGAAAATGTTTGCGTGGCTACCGCACATTTTCACGGCAGGTAAAACATTTGCATGGATTTCCGCACACTTTCACGCAACGTTCATTTTAGTACACGCCGAGTTGTGCGTAAAACATTGCGTCGCAAGGTTTTTGTGCGTAAGTTCGCTGAGGCCCCTGGTGTCTCCGAATTGCCCTAAGGTATAAGTGTGTGTGTGTGTGTGTGTGTCCATGGTTGTGTTTCTCTGTAATGGGCTTGTAACTTGTCCATGGTTTCTCCAGCCTCTCACCCAATGGCCTCTGAGGATAGACCCTCCGACCCTTCAAGGATAAGTGGGTATAGACAATGGACGGATAGATGTTTCCAGTGTTGAGGAGAATAGGAACAAAGTCCTGTCTCCCTTAACTGGTCCTGGGCAAACAGAGTGAAGCTCTCTGATGACCTGAGGTGTCCACTTTGTTCATACCTGACCATCAACCCTGAAATATTTTAGGCCCAAGGCCATTCAGTGTCTTATGGATCAATTCAAATGAAATAAAAATCAATGTTTTTCAAAATGGCAATCCAGTGCAGTAATGTTATGACTGGTGTAAGTTGATCGATTTTTCAGGTGTTGCTCAGGACTCAGCAGCATTTAGGATGAGCTGCAGCTAACTGCCGTGACCAGTATGGACACCACTACAAAAATCTAACATTCTTAAAGAAAAAACATGCACCGTTTTCTCTCCTGTTTTGATTGGAAACCCTTTCTTCTGGCAATGGTTTTAATATTAATAGGCTGCTTTAGTAATATATATTTTACATGGCTGTTATAAGGTTATAAGGTTTAAGTCGTGATGATACCTCATTGTTTAGAATGCTCTGTGGTCCTTAGCCACATAGAGTCAAGTTGCTGTGTTGATTTCTAACCTTATATTTTTGGGATCAAACAAAATGACTTCTGTCTTTTCTGCCATAAGATGAATGTAAGAATCCACTCTTGGACACATTGACTCAATGACTGTAGTGAATTATGTTCAAATGGTGACACGGAAATATAAAGTTGTCTTATTTGCATATTTATTGTAAAAGACGTTGTAGTACTCATTAATCCAAGCTAGTGGGATCAGGTAGATGTTGAATAATCGTGGTCCGAGAATGGAATCTTGAGGAACCCCACATGTGACATTTGTTTGCTCAGATTTATAGTTACCGAATGACCTGGACCAGTTTAACCTAAAATTACTTTCTTGTTTTTTATTTAACCTCTTTTTCAATCTTTAAATGCTAGGTCACATATACACTCACCGGCCACTTTATTAGGTACACCTGTCCAACTGCTCGTTAACGCAAATTTCTAACCAGCCAATCACATGGCAGCAACTCAATGCATTTGGGCATGTAGACATGGTCAAGATGATCTGCTGCAGTTCAAACTGAGCATCAGAATGGGGAATAAAGGTGATTTAAGTGACTTTGAACGTGGCATGGTTGTTGGTGCCAGACGGGCTAGTCTGAGTATTTCAGAAACTGCTGATCTACTGGGATTTTCACGCACTACCATCTCTAGGGGTTACAGAGAATGATCTGAAAATATCCAGTGAGCAGCAGTTCTGTGGGTGAAAATGCCTTGTTGATGCCAGAGGTCAGAGGAGAATGGCCAGACTGGTTCAAGCTGATAGAAAGGCAACAGTAACTCAAATAACCACTCATTACAACCAAGGCATGCAGAAAAACATCTCTGAACGCACAACATGTTGAACCTTGAGGCGGATGGGCTACAGCGGCAGAAGACCACACCGGGTGCCACTCCTGTCAGCTAAGATCAGGAAACTGAGGCTACAATTCACACAGGATCACTAAAATTGGACAATAGAAGATTGGAAAAACGTTGCCTGGTCTGATGAGTCTCAATTTCTGCTGAGACATTCGGATGGTAGGGTCAGAATGTGGCATCAACATGAAAGCATGGATCCATCCTGCCTTGTATCAACGGTTCAGGCTGGTAGTAGTGGTGTAATGGTGTGGAGGATATTTTCTTGGCACACTTTGGGCCCCTTAATACCAATTGAACATCGTGTCAACGCCACAGCCTACCTGAGTATTGTTGCTGACCATGTCCATCCCTTTATGACCACAGTGTACCCATCTTCTGATGGTTACTTCCAGCAGGATAACGCGCCATGTCTTAAGCACGAATCGTTTCTTGAACATGACAATGACTTCACTGTACTCAAATGGCCTCCACAGTCACCAGATCTCAAACTAATAGAGCACCTTTGGGATGTGGTGGAACGGGAGATTCGCATCATGGATGCAGCCGACAAATCTGCAGCATCTGAGTGATGCTATCATGTCAATATGGACCAAACTCTCTGAGGAATGTTTCCAGTACCTTGTTGAATCTATGACATGAAGGATTAAGGCAGTTCTGAAGGCAAAAGGGGGTCCGACCTGGTACTAGCAAGGTGTACCTAATAAAGTGGCCGGTGAGTGTAAAGCACTACTTCCAGATTGGGATGCAGATTAGGCCTTTTTTCAGGGCCTGCAGAAAATGAGACACAGAAAAAAAAACTTTTACATACATATAGACACCATCATAGTCTTTCTGTCTCTTTCTCATTCCCACAGACCGATGGTTGTGCTCCCTAGACAGTCCCAATACAGACTTAGTCCTGTTCTCATGAGTTCATCTACCATGGTGGAACCACATACAAGATGTTGTCAGAGCAAGCTAAAGACCTTCAGATAACTCCTCCAATACTATGAAACCACTAACTTACACTGAACACTGGCCTACTGGCTTTACTTGTCACAGTAAAGGTTCTGGCTGGAGCCTGTTGGGATTTGATCCCCTTGTGGTCCTGTGAGATCAACAAACTTTAGACTGGAGTGTGGTTCTTTCATTATTTTTATCGAGTGACTTTGTTTTTATTTTGTCACATATTTACAGCTTAGTGGACTGCATGAGGAAACTGAGCCGTGATGTTTACTCCTTAACTAAGAAAAGTGCTGAACTGCAGCGTGTTCAGGTCCACATCCTCTTCTCCCTCCTGCTCTTATCTTTAGGCCGGCGCTTGTTCAGACGGACAGTAAATCACACCTCCTCCTCCCTCTCACATCCTGCCCTGGTTGGGAGGAACATCTCGTCCTCCACCCTGAACATCCTGCCTGCAGGAGCTGAAAGCTGCACAGCCTCTCAGGGTTAAATGGGAGGACTCTGATTGGTCTGGTCTGAATGGTAAAACTCATGGATCTGGATCCTGAAAGGAAAATGATGACAGAACAAAACAGCCACTGAAAGAGATGAAGGAATTAAACATCAGATCCTTTATCTGAAACCTGTATAGCAGAGGAGCTCCACCACATCTTCCTGGCATCAGATCATGACAGAATGTTTTCTTCCTATGGTTCTGACTGGGTTTTATTACTCCTCAACTGCTGTGTCTTTGTTTAGGTCCAAACAGCAAACGTAAAACACAGTAAATGTCACAATGTCTTTGTCATGTAGCAAACGGATTGATAAATGTGACTCCAGAGTTATAAAATGCTCATGAGTCACAGTGAGGGGAACCGTTAACCATCAACACACAAAACCTGCTTCCTGTTTAAAAGTCAGCTCTGGTTTCCTGACTGCAGTAAAAAGATTTTCCTTCTCAGGTGAAACATCAGTTTAAAGAAAAATCTGAGATGCAGCAGGTTAGTAAGAAGGATTTAAACCTTTCTTTGTGTTTGATTTTCCTTGCCTGGTTTATCATGTCTCTCCTTGTTTCATGTAGATGTTCCGTTGTGTTTAATAGATAGACAGATTTACCCAGTCTAAAGGTCCGTCAAACTTCCAACCAGCTGAAATATTCAGAATGAAACATTTGTTATGAGCCACTGCTGTCAAGAAACTGAAGTGACCCGAAATAAACCTAATTAAAGTGAGCTGAACAGCATGAAACACATTCACAAACAGAGGGACTGTGTCAAATGAATGCGCAAGTTGAAGGTTTAGAAAAGGGGTGCCCAACTCCAGTCGTCGTGAACAACCGTCCTGCACCTTTTAGATGCATCCCATCTCCAAAACATCTAAATCAAATCGCTGAATTCCCTCATCAGCATTAAGTCATTCAGCTCTGCAGAGACCTGGTAACGAGTCATGCAGGTGTGTTGGAGGAGGGATGCTTCTAAAACCTGCAGGATGGTAGCTCTTAAGGACTGGACTTGAGCACCGCTGGTTAACATGAAGCTGATATTTTTGAGAAATCAGAAAGCTACACTTGATCCAATATAGTATTAACAGAGATCTACAGATATTTTTGCCTCACTTACTGATGAATTGGTTACCATGTTGGAGAACATCCCATGAATTTTATTCTTAATAGAATCAGTTTGATTAATAATGAAATCCATAAAGACATCACTGCTGAGGGCTAATGGAATGGACAGCTCAACAGAGCCCAGAATCCTGTGCGGTTCTGAGCGCTGAACTGAAATCCAACCCAGCATTATTCTTGGTCTTCAGAGCACCAAGTACCAAGAAGGTTCCACATTAAAATCTGGGGCCTTTCTGTAGGTTCTCCTCGTGCATGTGTGGGTTCTCTCTGGGTACTCCATCTTCCTTCCCACTGTCCAAATAGATCTCTCTAAATTTCTAATAGTACGAGCATGGTTGTGATGGATCCCTGATCTGTCCATGGTGTACATACTGTGTCTCTCCCATCTCTCCCAGGCACCAGTGGTCCCAGTGACCCTGGAAGGATTCGGTTGGTACAGAGAATGGATGAATGGATTATTTTTGTTCCCCCTATAAAATGACGAGTAAAATGTCATTCTAGCTATGCAAAGAGTTTTCTTGTTCGACAACAAATTATTTTCCTTGAGCAGTTAGAACTGTTCTGAATGAGTCGGGTTCTACCATCAGAAGGTTCCTCAAATCTCTGAAACTCTGAGCTGAGCCTGTCCTCTGAAGGTCACTGCGTCCCCAGAGCTGACTCTGTCCCCCATGTATATGTGTGTGGTTCTGTCCAAGATGTCTGATTCCTCCCAGTTCTAGCTGAACCGGATTCATGTTTTAGGCAGTGAGGTGTTTCCTGTGTCAGAAGTGACAGTTGGGTTTTCCATGTGTTTGCAGTCTGCTGTTATCAAACTCAGGTAGCGTGTCAGTTCGGTCTCCACCCGCTTGTCCAGACAGTTCAGACATCCATATTTCCCCACAGGGGTCAGAGGTCAGGGTCTGGGCATCGTTCCAAGTTCTTCTCTCTGATTGGAAAGGAAAGAGGAGTTTCCTGAAATCAGAGCTGCTATGAAAGATGAAAAGGAAGAGCTTAAACCCATCGTCTGTTTGCTGTTACATCACAACTGTCTAGGTTCACTGAAGGGTGGCTCTATGGGCTGTACTAAGGGGTTCTAATGGGTTCTGACCCAGAATAGATAGATTCTGGTGGATCCTGATGCTTCCTTACCTCAGAGCTGCCATGAAAGATGAAGAGGAAGAACCTGAACTCATCTTCTGTTCGTTGTTACATCTCAGTTGTCTGAGTTCACTCAGGTGTGGTTCTGAGGTCTATACTGAGGGGTTCTGACCCAGCTTAGATGGGTTCAGATTAGTCTTTATCATCCTTATTTTCCTGCTAGATTCTGATAGAACTTATGGTGCTAACTGTCATGATAATCCAAATGGTCCTGATGGGTCCAGATGCTCCTATTAGGTCCAGATGGACTTGGTGAATTTTTATGATACTGATGGGTCCTGGTGAATTCTGATGGTCCTAATGGTTCCTGATGGACCTGAAGAGTTCTGATGCTATTGATACTGAGGGTTCTGGTTGTTACTGATGGTACTTGTGGGTGTTATGGTTCTGATAGTCCTGATGGGCCCTGGAGGTGCCAATAGTCCTAAAGCGTCCTGATTGTTTTGATAGATCCTGATTGTCCTGATGGTACTTATAAATTCTGTTGTTCCTCAAGGATTGGGCAGTCTTGACGGATCCTGACGGTTCTGAAATCCCAGATGGTCCTGACATTAATGAAGGCCTGGAGTGTCTTAAATAGTTCCTATCAGACTCTGTAAGAAAGAAATGTATGAAGTAAAGGTCAATCTCTGACTGTGGGTGGAGGTAGAACCTGTCCCAACAGCCAACCAGAAAGAGTCTTGATGAACTGTGAGATGATGGATTTAATGCAGTAACTCTTATTTGACGTTCCTCAGAATAAGCTGTGAACTCAAGAGTCCACATCTTCCCCAACATATTACAACACCATTTTCACCTTTGATATTTCCCCCCTGACATATTTGGTAGTTTTCCAGTTGAATTGTACAGGATAAATGTCACATCAATGCAGAAAAACCTTTGAAATTATTTATCATGTTCTCAGATTTTTACCAGGAGTTTTACCACGGGTGTGTACACTTCTGAGAGCCACCGAATTTAGGTTTTAGATGTACCCTGGTTCCTGAATTATTTGAAATACTTTCATCATCTGTGTTATTATTCTTCTATAAATATATATGTTCTTTTTTGTAGCTCTGTGAATAAATCACATTATTTTGGAAAGATGTTACAGCTACCAACACTGAGCTAACATGTAATTAGCGGGAATGGGTATGAATATATTTATTGAAACAGCTTTTATCAAAGTTTTATCTGTAACAAATAATTTTGTAACAGTAATACATTCAATATTTACTAGCACTGTATCAAATAGCATCAAAGAAAACATTAATCTACAGCAACGTTTAACCAAATTAAGCAGAATTATGTTTAACATAACATCGACATATATTACGTGTTAAATCTTTCCATTTAATCATTGTAAACACATCAAATGAGTTTTTAGTTATCCAAAGGGCCCCTTGTTAAAATAAAGAGATAAACAACTAACAACAGATGGGGAATATGAGGAATATTAGCTTAAAACAGAATTATATACAAAGAAATGGCTCCTTATTCTGAGGTTTTAGCTCCTTGGTCTTAATATGGTGCTGAGATGTTCCTCTAGCTCAAACCACGAAGGTGACCAGGATCCTGGAGGGAGGAGAACTCTTCCTTAAAATCCAAATCGGAAAGGTCCAGCCTGATGTGACTGATGGAGCGGTCCTGGTCAAGGCTTACCAGACAAACAGAAAACATGGTCAATAATGATCAAAGACAAACTCTTACAAAAGTACCTTCGTTTTACCACTAAAAATATGTTCCAGATTTATTTTAATTAGAATCTGATCAGAAATATTATCAAACCATTCTGAGACATTTAGATGGTTGTTATATGGCTCTATGAATGACCGGATGGCCCCTAATAAAGGGCCCCCGATTCCATACTCCTGGAGCACCCCCCACAGGGCATGACAAGGGACACAGTCGAATGCTTTCTCCAGGTCCACAAAACACATGTGAACCGGTTGGGCAAACTCCCATGAGCCCTCGAGTACCCTGTAGAGGGTATAGAGCTGGTCCAGTGTTCCACGGCCGGGACGAAAACCACACTGCTCCTCTTGAAGCCGAGGTTCGACTATCGGCCGGACTCTCCTCTCCAATATCCTGGCGTTGGCCTTACCAGGGAGGCTGAGGAGTGTGAACCCCCATGTAGTTGGAACACACCCTCCGGTCCCCTTTCTTATGAAGGGGGACCGGAGGGTGTGTTCTTATGAAGGGGGACCACCACCCCAGTCTGCCAGTCCAGAGGCACTGTCTCCGACCGCCACGCAATGTTGAAGAGCCGTGTCAACCATGACAGCCCTACAACATCCAGAAATTTGAGGAACTCAGGGCGGATCTCATCCACCCCCGAAGCCTTGCCGCCGCGGAGCTTTTTAACCACCTCGGTGACTTCAGCCTGGGTGATGAAAGAGTCCGACCCCGAGTCCCCAGCCTCTGTTTCCACCAAGGAATCCGTGATGGCAAGATTGAGGAGATCATCGAAGTATTCCTTCCACCACCCGATAATGTCCCCAGTCGAGGTCAGCAGCCTCCCACCCCCACTATAAACAGTGTTGGCGAAGCACTGCTTCTCCCTCCTTTTTTGCCAGAATTGCTTCGAGGCCAAGCGGTAGTCCTTCTCCATGGCCTCACCGAACTCCTCCCAGGCTCGAGTTTTTGCCTCTGCCACAGCCCGGGCCGCAGCACGCTTGGCCTCACGGTACCCATCAGCCGCCTCAGGAGTCCCACAAGCCAACCACAGCCGATAGGACTCCTTCTTCAGCTTGACAGCATCCCTTACTGCTGATGTCCACCACCGGGTTCTGGGATTGCCGCCGCAACAGGCACCGCAGACCTTTCTGCCGCAGCTACGGGCAGCAGCCTCGACAATAGATGCGGAGAACATGGTCCACTCGGATTCTATGTCTCCAACATCCCCCGGAATCTGGCCGAAGCTCTCCCGGAGGTGGGAGTTGAATACATCCCTGGCCGAGGGCTCCGCCAGGCGTTCCCAGCAGACCCTCACTATGCGCTTGGGCCTGCCAAGTCTGTCCGGCTTTCTCCTCCTCCAGCGGATCCAACTCACCACCAGGTGGTGATCAGTGGACAGCTCAGCACCTCTCTTCACCCGAGTGTCCAAAACATGCGGCCGAAGGTCTGATGATACGACAACAAAGTCGATCATTGACCTCCTGCCTAGGGTGTCCTGGTGCCAAGTGCACTGATGGACACCCTTATGCTTGAACATGGTGTTCATTATGGACAATCCGTGACTAGCACCGAAGTCCAATAACAAAACACCAGTCTGATTCAGATCGGGGAGGCCATTCCTCCCGATCACGCCTCTCCAGGTGTCACTGTTGTTTCCCACGTGGGCGTTGAAGTCCCGCAGAATAATGGAGTCCCCAGGAGGGGCACTATCCAACACCTCCGACAGGGACACCAATTGATATCTCAAAAGCTCAAATAATACTTCAACTAAAACCCCAAATCCCTGATGAGTTGAAAAGGAGACACCGTGGATGCAGAGCAGGAGCAAAGAGAAGAGAGAGAAGGAGGAAGTTCAAACCATCTCTTCCGTCAATTCTGATGGGCAATGTGAGATCGCTGGGAAACAAGTTGGATAAACTCCAAGCCCCACAAAGGACCCAGCCAGAGTACTGGGAATGCAGTATTATGTGTTTTACTGCGACATGGCTGCAGGATCATATCCCTGACTCCAGCATCTCTCTGCCAGGCTTTTTAACCATACGAGCAGACAGAGATTTATAGAGGAGTGGCAAATGTAAAGGAGGTGGACTGGCAGTACTTGTGAACAACAGATGGTGTCATCCAGGACATGTTACTGTGAAGTGTCGTCTCTGCAGCCCAGATATTGAACTGTTAGCAGACTACAGACTGGGACGCACTGTGCCAGCCACATGGAGAGGACATCAATGCCATGACTGAGTGTGTAACCGACTATATAAACTTCTGTGTGGATAACACCATCTCCATCAGAACAGTGAGATGCTTCCCCAAAAACAAACCTTGGATCACCAGTGACCTGAAGGACCTGCTTAACAAGAAAAAAAGACCCTTCAGAGAGGGAGACAGGGAATTATCGAGGAGTATACAGAACCAACTTAAAGTCAAGATAAGACACAGCAAGGAGGTGTACAAGAAGAAGCTGGAGAGCAAGCTCTAGCAAAACAATATCAGAGATCTGTGGTCAGGGCTGAAGATCACAGGCTTCAAGCAGACGGATGATCAGACTGATGGAGGTCTGGACAGAGCCAATGAACTGAACACATTCTTTAATAGATTCGGTTCAGAAACAAGCTCAGCATCTTCCTCTTCTGCTCACAGCCAAACAGATGTCCCACCCTCCTTTGACCCACAGCTGTCCAGTAACACCTCAAATGTTTTATCTTCCACCTCAGCTATAGACCCTTCTGCTAATCTACATGTTTGCCTTCAACCATATCAGAAGATGCTGATGCTTCCTTTGCCTCCTCCTCCCACCTCTGTGTCTCAAGAAGTCAGGTGAAGAGGCAACTGGAGAGACTGAATCGGAATAAGGCTGCAGGTCCAGATCGTGTCAGCCCTAGAGTCCTGAAGGGCTGTGCAGAGCATCTCTGTGGGATTCTGCAGCACCTCTTCAACCTTAGCCTGGCCCAGATGAAGGTTCAAGTGTTGTGGAAGAACTCCTGTCTTGTTCCAGTACCAAAGAAAACTCACCCATCAGTCCTCAATGACTATAGACCTGTTGTACTGACATCCCGCATCATGAAGGTCCTACAGAGACTCCTGTAGGCCCACCTGAGTAAGCAAACAATAAACTATCAGGACCCCCTTCAGTTTACTTATCACTGTGGAGTTGGAATTGAAGATGACATCAAACACCTGCTTCAACAAACCTACTGTGATCTGGACAAAGCCAGCAGCACTGTGAGGATCATGTTCTTTGATTTCTCCAGAACATTTAACACAGTTCTACCTGATTTGCTTTGTCAGAAACTCCAGAAGACTCAGGTGGAGGCCTCAACAATCTCCTGGATCAAAGACTACCTGACAAACAGACCACAGTTTGTGAGACTGAAGGGATGTGAGTCTAACCAGGTAGTCAGCAGCACAGGAGCACCACAGGGGACGGTACTCTCACCATTCCTTTTCACTCTGTACACCTCACACTTTCAGTACAAGACAGACTCCTGTGACCTGCAGAAATACTCCGATGATTCTGCAGTTGTGGGATCAGAGATGGACAAGAAGATGAGTACAGGAAGTTGGTGGACCGCTTTGTGGCATGGTGTGGAAACAATCATCTCATCTTGAACGTGAATAAAACAAAGGAGATGATTGTAGATTTTAAGAGAAACAAGAATAGGTCAAACACTATTTCCATCATGGGAGAAAAAGTGGAGGTGGTGCAGTAGTATAAATACCTCGGTGTTCACCTGGACAACAGACTGGAGTGGAGATACAACTGTGAAGCTGTCTACAAGAAGGGACAGAGCAGACTATTCTTCTTGAGGAAGCTTAGGACCTTCGAGGCAAGATGCTGCATATCTTCTATAAGTCTGTTGTGGAGAGTGTGATCTCTTCTGCCATCATCTGCTGGGGAAGCAGCTTCAGAGCCAGGGACCTGAACAAGCTCAACAAGCTGATAAAGAAGGCTGGTTCTGTTCTGGGGACTCCTGTGGAACCTCTGGAGATCATTGTGCAAAGAAGGATTCTTCATAAAATGAAGAACATTATGGAGAACCCTGAGCATCCTCTTCATGAGACTGTCCTACAACAACAGACTGTCTTCAGTCAGAGGCTTAACCAGATGTGCTGTAAGACGGACCGCTACAGGAGATCCTTCCTGCCCACAGCCATCAGCATCTATAACGGCTCTTTAAAAAGAAACCTGCATAATATGAGTTACAGCAGTGAATTTCCCTTTGGGATTAATGAAGTATTTTTGAATTGAATTGAAAAGTATTTGTCTGCTTCACACACTCATAAACTTGAGTCACATCCTATTTATCCATGGGGTTTATTATGTCGTCAGCAGACCGGCTCAGTTCTTCCACACCAAACCTACTGATCCATGTTTTGGACCCTGCTTTGTGCACCATAGCGCAGTCATGTTGGAACAGCTAGAGGCCATCCCCCAACTGTTCAAACACGACTGGCAGCTTGAAATGGTCCAAAATTTCTTGGTATGCTGAAGTATTAAAGGTTCCTTTAATGGGCCGAGCCCAACTAATGAAGAGCAGCCCCACATCATAATTCCCCCTCCGCCATACTTTACACTTGAAAAAAAGCTGTAGGGCAAGTACTGTTCTCCTGGAAACCAGAGTCATATAGAATATAATAGAATAGAATAGAACAGAATAGAATATGTTTGTAGAAGCTGTAGGAGCCTCATTGCTGGGTTCCCTACATCTGTTGCCATGGAAGTGACTGGGACATCTGAATCCGATCACTTTGGATAGGGGAGTGAATACTTTGGCAATATTGTGTCTCTGCAAAGTAGCACAAAAGTTATAATCAATTCCTTAAATTAGACAGTTTACTTGGGCGTCAGAATGTCCAGATCTTTCAGCTGCTGCTCGAACAGATGGTTGATGAGAGCCACACCAAAGCAGTCTCCCAGCACATTCACCACTGTGTTGCCGCGGTCTCTGAGGGGCACATAGGAAAAGAACAAACATGCAGTTAGACTCAACTCTGGTTCTCTTTAAAGGGTTTCTTCGTCTAAAACATGATGCACCAGCTCTTCTTCAGCTCAGACCTTTCCCGGCCACGTCAGTCATGAAGGTTGGTTTTTTCCCATCTTTGTTACACAGGTTCTCCACAGCATTTGATTATTTTGTGCAGATGAAAGTAGGAGATCCAATAAATTCTGTCTTAGGCAAGCTAAAAAACATTTCTGATTTTGGACCAGTATAATTTCAACTAGGGTCTGATGGTTAAAGTAACAGGCTGTGACCAACGAAGCAAACTTACAGGAGCCACTCCATCACCACCAGGAGGGAGGCATCGTTTGCAGGCAGTCCCACCGCTGTCAAAATCAAGAGCGTGGTCACAGCTCCCGTTGCTGGGATCCCTGCAGCTCCAATGCTGGATATGGAAGCAGTCACACTGCAAATCAAGCAATTCTTTCTCAACTATAACACATAACATATCATGCCTTTCCCTCAGCACGTGACTTCTCTCAGTTACTGGCACCTATAGGAAGCCGCGTACCCGACTGCAATTATCTGGGCCAACTCCAGCTTGATGTCGCATAGCTGGGCAATGAAAATGGCGGCAACCACTTCATAGAGAGCAGTTCCATTCATGTTTATGTTGGTGGCGATGGGCAGCATGAACCGGCTGATTTTTCTCTCGACCTTCAGTATCTCTTCACAGCATTGAAAGGTTACAGGCAGAGTGACGGAGCTTTGGCACAAAACACATCCTTTACTTGAGCGCCGTTCATATAAGGAAACCATAAAAGCGTCACTCCTTGACAACGAAGGAACAGTCCTTACCTGGACGAGATGATAGCTGCAGTCAGCAGGGCTTTTGAAACCTGCTTGAAGAGCACAAAGGGGTTCCGCCTGACAAACACCAAATAAAGCAAGGGAAGAACAATAAATGAGTGGACGAAGAGCCTGAAAGAGACAACAAAGTCACGCTTAGTATTAAAGACATGTGCTGCCTTACAGAAGTATTGAACTTTTTCACATTTTGCTACGTTAAATCCACACACTTTAATCTGTTTTGGGGGGATTTTATACGATAGACTAACAGACAGTAGTTGTAAAGTGGAAGGAAAATGATGCATGGTTTCACAATAAAATCTGAGAAGAGTTTTGTGCTCTTAAATTCAGCCTCCCTGAGTCAATACTTTATAGAACTACCTTTGCTGCAGTTACAGCTGCAAGTCTTTTGGATTATGTCTCTTCCAGCTTCGCTCTTTCATACAATGACAATTTTTCACTTTCTTCTACGCAAAACATGAGTATGAGTTAAGTTCTACGCTCAGTCAGACTAGATGTAGAGTGTCTGTAAACAGAAATGTACACATGCTGCCACAGACTGTCAAATAGATTTAGATCTGGACTTTGACTTGGCCATTCTAACACAGGAATAAGCTTTGATCTTTAGCTGTATGTTTAGAGTCGTGCTGAAGGAAGATGAATCTCACCACAGTCTAAAGTCTTTTGCTGTGTCTAACATATTTTATTCCAGGACTGAGTTTTATAAAGCTTAAACATCTTCCTATCAACTCTGACAAGCTTCCCTGTTACTGGTGAAAAAGCATTCCCACAGCATGATGCTGCCACAACCATGTCTCACCATTTTTTTCCATTTTGTACGGTAGGCAGAAAAATTGCATCTGTTCTCATCTGAGCAGAAGACCTTCCACATGTTTGCTGTGTCCCCAAAGTTGTTTGTTTGAAAATTTAAACTAAGCTTTTGTTTTCTTTCAAAAGTGAACATATTCTTCTCACTCTTTGGTAGAGATCAGATCTGTGGAGTGCAAGGTCCTGTCAGTGAATTCTCTTACCTGAGCTGTGGATCTCTGCAGCTCCTCCAGAGGAGTCTGGATGTCTTGGCTGCTTCTCTTGCCCCCCAAACCACAGTTTGGTTGGATGTCCATGTCTTGATAGATATGTAGTTGGTCCATCCTCTTTCCATGTTCATATAATGGATTGAACATAGTTCTGTGAGATGCTGGGATATTGTTTTAGAACCTAACCCTGCTTTAAACTTCACAACATTCTCCCTGACCTGTCCTTGGTCTACATGATGCTGTTTGTTCACTAATGTTCTCTAACAAACCTCTGAGGCCCTAACATGACTTCAGAACTGGACTGGATGTTTGGGGGAATCAGCGTAAGGAAGTACGAATATAAATGCATGAAGCACTTTTTATTTCTAAAAAATTTGAAAACCATCTATCATTTTCCTTTCACTTCACATTTATACTCCACTTTGCAATGAAGAGAACAGTATTCACAAAAGTTGCATTTCAGACAAGAAACTAAAACATTTTCACCCTCTGAACATGAAGAAGTAGGAAATCAGTGCTACGGTTCTGTACATGCATTCAAAACACAATTTGTTTTTCTTTGGTCACTCTGGTGGAGTTTAAAGCTGCTACCTGAGGAGCAGTGGCCTCAATCTGACAACAAGGCTCAGACAGAGAAGGTGGACATACCCAAGAATAACCACCCCTGCGAACTTTCCGAGTTTAATGACAGATTCCCAGTTTTGAACCTCAACCACGTGGCTTGCGATCATGAACAGAACTCCGATTGGCAAGTACCTGAAACAAAAGTCAGTCAAATTGAAGAAGTTAAAACAATGAAGGGTGTTCTAATTTATTTTAAATAAGGATCTGTTAAGAAAGAAAGAAACAGCTGTCCTATGTAAATAATACAGAAATTACATTTTAATGGTACATTACCAGTGACTTACCCCTGTGTTTGACTAATTAAGGGCCTGTTTGTACACTTAAAATCATTCTAATTTGATAAAACAGTGAAATGATTTACTGTTTGATCTTACCACAACATCCAGGTAACTATGATTTTTATGGCTTCGTTGAGGCTTTTAATGGCATCCACAGTGGTCTTTGCTTTTTCTCCATTCCTCATCATCAGGATGCCGATGATGAAAGACCAAATGATCAGTCCCAGCATGTTGGCTCCAGCAACATAGCTGCCTGTGAGTCGTATCTCTGTGCCATTCTGCGCCAACCAACACAAACACCCTGGCTATGATCCTCTAAAATCAATATTGTAGGAGTACAGAGTCTTGCTAGAGAATTCATACCACGCTCCCACATCAAGTCATGTTAAGGCCATAAACCTGTGAAGTATTTGTCCTGATTTGTAGGTTTTTGAGTTTTGTTTTATTCTCCAGGTGATGCTCTACTAGTTATATCTCTATGTTTATTTTCTTACCTTTCCTTGTATTTTGTTTATGGTGTATTTGAGTTTTGTTTAATCAATAAAACATTTATTGAGGTTAGATTGTGTCCTATATTTCTGTTTAGTTCCAGTCATGTTTCTCTGCCACTGAGATCAGCCTCATTCAGCCCACCTGCTTCATGTAATCAGTCTCACTGTTTTCACCTGTGCCTCGCTCTACATCTACCCTTCTGTTCAGTTTGGTCCTGTTTGGCCTACGCCTGTCCAAGACTGCTACACCCATGCCAAGTTGTTCATGTCCATGTCTGCTCCTGCCATATCATGCCAAGCTATAGGTTTTTGTTTTTGTAATTAAATCTTTTCAGTTAACTGATCTGTTCCTGCCTCCCGGTCTGCATTTGGGTCCTACTCCTAGAGCTTTTTTAGACATTAGTGCATAACTGTGAAGAGGAAAGAAAATATTTCATTGTTCTAAAAAACAACAATCTAAACAATCCTCTGTGTATTCTCATTTTTCTAGCCCATAGAAAATTATGTATATCCAATTATCCACATGTGTATGAAATTGTTTTTCTTCAGCAGGGACAGAGATGATGGGAAGCTAAATCCAGAACAATCTAGGAAAGAAACCTGTCAGAGGCTGCAAAACACTTGAGACTAGGGTGGAGATTCCCCTTCCAGCAGGACAACCACCCTAAACACACCACCAGAGCTACAGTTGAATGGTTTAGATCAGGGGTCTCCAACTCCAATCCTCAAGAGCTACTGTCCAGCAATGTTTAGATGCCTCCAAAACAACTGAACCAAATAACTGAACTACATCCTCACCATGTCACCAAGTTCTGCAGAGGCCTGGTAATGCGCCATTTATTTGATTCGGGTGCAGGGGTGCATCTAAAAATGACGGTTTAGTAGCTCTTGAGGTCTGAAGTTGAAGACCACCTGGCTTAGCTCAAAGCAGATTTGTGTGTTAAAATGGCCTAGTCTAATCCAGGCCCAGATCCAATTGAGAATCTGTTGCAAGATGCTAAAATGGATGTTCAGAGAGACTCTACACCTAATCTGACTGATCTTGAGCAATTGTGAAGAATTAATAAAAATGTTGGGTAAACCTGTCCCTCTCTAAACCCTTAGATATGAGTGTGTGCATGGTTGCCTGTCCTGTTGTCTCTGAGTTCCTCTCTAATGGACTGGCGACCTGTCCAGGGTGTACCCCAGATCTAACCCAATGATCGCTGGAGATGGGCACACGCGCCCCACAGGTGGGCTGAATACAAACGCGCACCACATCTTTCAGCTTTATATTTGTAAGATTCATGAAGCCATGTGTCTTTTTTTACAATTAAGTACTGTTTGTATTGATCCAAATAAAATACATTCATGTTTGTGGTTGTAATGTGAAAAAGCTATGAACACTAAGAACAAAAATCTGAAAAAATACTCACTGTTAGTGGATTATAGGATGGGTCGTCTTCATCTACTTCAACCAGAACTATCTCGGTCCTGTACTGGCAGAAAAAAAGAAATGTTCACTTTCCAAACATAACATTGCAAGTTAGAAAGTGAGCTGTGGACCTGAATAAAAACATACCTGTTCGTAGCAAGCCTGAATGAAGCTCTCAGGAACCATGTTTCTATGTGAGTAAAAGGAAAGCTACTCAGAAACTAAGCTTGTAAATGTCGAAGAAACCAAACATGAGGTCGTTATTTTTCACCAGTTTCATATCATCTCTTCACGTAAACAAAGATGGATGGAACCATAGAGGTCAGAGATTATAAAGACTTCTCTAAGAAGGAAATTATAACCTGAATATGGAGAAAAACACTTTTCCTCTCACCTCAAAAGATCCATGAGGATGACGACAACGGAGAAAGGCTGTTGCTCCTCATCGTCCTCGTCGGTTGGCGTATTTGTACCACCAGGCTGGAGTAAGAGCACCAGAATTATTCCTGCAATACAGAGTCGCAGGAAGGATGTTAAACGCAATAACGCAAAAATCTATGTTAAAAACTGCTACCTGTGATAAAGTTACCAATGATTACTGCCAGAAGGGTGGAGACAAGGATGTAGATTCCTGTGGATACGGCTATTTTCCAGGACAGTTTGGTACTTAATCCAGTTATGCCTGAGAAAACAGAACAGAACCAGAAGGTCAGGAAAGTTAATCTGATGGCTGAACCGTAAGCTAAACAACCGTTTATGTGTCCTAACATTACTCTAAAGGTCTGAACACGTCTTAGCCATAAGAAATGAATAGCAAGAATATCAGATGACTCTACCAGTTATTAAAGGGGTAGATACAGATATAATCAAATGTTCTGAGCAGCATTTATGCAGAATATCTACAGAAAAGCATCTTTGAAATCTGCCTCTATAACTATGGTAAGTTAAAACATCAAGCATCTGTTTTCATATTTAGCTTGCCTGTAATCACGCTCGTCACGATGAGAGGGACTGTAAACATCTGAAGCATCCCTAGAAGAATGTCCCCCGGCATGCTGAGGAGGTCCTCATGGTCCTGGGTCAGCGTTACATAAAACTTTATATAAAACCCGAGAACTAAGCCTATGGGGCGAAAAATAACCAACATATTAATATGTAGAATAAAACAAACAAATATCAATGCAAACTTACAAAAAATGACGCTGTGAAAACCTTAACTACAGTATGAGAAACATTTCTATAGCAGGGAGAAATAAATGGCAATGTTTTAATGTCTAGATAAAAACTCAATAAAAATTATTTAATTGAAATTTATTGTTAATTTTTTTGCTTTTCAGGTACTTTCTATAGGCGACATTGAACCCTAATGCTGTTTACTGTAAGTAAAAAGGAAAGTCTATCATTAATTTCATAAACGTGTAAAATAGTGACTAACTACATGTCATTTACAGAATACATTCTTAGCGGGAGGAAAATGTGTGAAAATGATCAAATAAAACAAGGTTGGCTGTAGAATATGACCTACAGAGAATCCAGTCACATTCAGTAAATTAGAATATCTGATCCAATGAGGCTCGTTTGTCAGATTAAAATAAAAACCTTTCAGCAGGAACTAAACAAACTTTTCATTAAGACCACATTTCACCAATGTTTTTATTGGTCTGATTAATATTGTAACCATGTCATGTTTTCATTAGAAAAGCATCATAATTAAATGAAATAAAGGCTTAAAAACATCAGTCTGTGTGTAATTATCTATATAATGTGTTTCACTTAATGAATGAGTTACTGAAATAAATGAACTTTTCAACAATATTTTAATCTTTACAAGTTTCAGTTATTTACTTAGCAAACTATTAATGATCAAAAATTAGCATCTGTTATTCTGAATAACTGCATTAATAGACACATTTTCCAGGACATTAGTATTTAGTCTAATCACTTCTTGAATAGGTTTCTTTATGTAATTCAAAAGTAAAACTTAAGAAATACTAGTATTTACACGTCTGTACCAGAACACCACTGCTTTAACGTTTCTCAGCTTTACCATCTCACAAACACTGGCGTGATTTAAATCCTCTGCAGAACAAACCCAACAGACCCACTACAATAATTGTCCTGCAGCAGTTAGCTGTGCTGCAGTGCATAAAATCACCTGCTGGGGGATCAGGGACCTGCTGGGGAATCAGGGACCTGCTGGGGGAATCAGGGACCTGCTGGGGGATCAGGGACCTGCTGGGGAATCAGGGACCTGCTGGGGGATCAGGGACCTGCTGGGGAATCAGGGACCTGCTGGGGGAATCAGGGACCTGCTGGGGATCAGGGACCTGCTGGGGGAATCAGGGACCTGCTGGGGAACAGGGACCTGCTGGGGAATCAGGGACCTGCTGGGGGATCAGGGACCTGCTGGGGGATCAGGGACCTGCTGGGGGAATCAGGGACCTGCTGGGGGATCAGGGACCTGCTGGGGAATCAGGGACCTGCTGGGGGATCAGGGACCTGCTGGGGAATCAGGGACCTGCTGGGGGAATCAGGGACCTGCTGGGGGATCAGGGACCTGCTGGGGAATCAGGGACCTGCTGGGGGATCGAGGGACCTGCTGGGGAATCAGGGACCTGCTGGGGGAATCAGGGACCTGCTGGGGGATCAGGGACCTGCTGGGGGAATCAGGGACCTGCTGGGGGATCAGGGACCTGCGGGGGAATCAGGGACCTGCTGGGGGATCAGGGACCTGCTGGGGAATCAGGGACCTGCTGGGGGAATCAGGGACCTGCTGGGGATCAGGGACCTGCTGGGGAATCAGGGACCTGCTGGGGGATCAGGGACCTGCTGGGGAATCAGGGACCTGCTGGGGGATCAGGGACCTGCTGGGGAATCAGGGACCTGCTGGGGAATCTGGGACCTGCTGGGGGATCAGGGACCTGCTGGGGAATCAGGGACCTGCTGGGGGATCAGGGACCTGCTGGGGGATCAGGGACCTGCTGGGGAATCAGGGACCTGCTGGGGGATCAGGGACCTGCTGGGGAATCAGGGACCTTCTGGGGGAATCAGGGACCTGCTGGGGAATCTGGGACCTGCTGGGGGATCAGGGACCTGCTGGGGAATCAGGGACCTGCTGGGGAATCAGGGACCTGCTGGGGGAATCAGGGACCTGCTGGGGGATCAGGGACCTGCTGGGGAATCAGGGACCTGCTGGGGGATCAGGGGCATCAAACTCTTGTGGAAACTCTCACGAGGTCAACAGTTTGAAGGAACAGAACTACCAATAGGTGGGGGAAAAAGAAGATATTCTCAGAATTTGGACGGTTATATTTCTGTTACACCCTCGGTTACAAATACTGTAAGTTTAACCCACAAGTTAAAATGATTTGGACGTTGTTGACTGTATTTATTGTTATACTTATGATGAAATTTGGGAACATTTAAGGTTCTGAGTTTGTGGGTTTTGAATCACGGCCAATTAGGGATCCAAGTTATCCATTAATGAGTTAATCTAAAGTAGACTGATCTTATTGATCAACTAACGATTAATTAATAAGTGGCCATTTTCTTAAAAACCTGAGTTTTCTCTTATATCAAGAGGGTGTTTCCCTAATATGAAGGGCTACATTTTATACAATATGCTGAATTTAAAATGAGAAGCACATCACTATATTTTTACAGTTGTATTTTGCATAGTGAGTTTATGTTCATTCTGTTGTGTCATTATAAATAAAGTTTAAAAAAGGCTGGCCTGCAAATGTTGATGTGGCCCAGTCCCCCTTTTCATTTGATGGCACCAACAAGCATTTGCAGCCGGGTCGGACATCCGTTCACATTAAGCGACTGTGTTTCCACCTCAAAAAATGTATGTTAGGTTGACAGCGACTGAGGTCGGATCCGGTCGGTTCTTCTCACACACTTGCAGACTCTGGTCTTCACCCCCTCTCACAACAACAGATTTTTGTTTTGACCACAACTAGTGCAGACTGGCACAGACTTTTCCCAACTAGGAACCAGGGGTGAAATCAGGAAATAAAGTGTGTAGTTTGTCCCTAGCTGTAGCTGCTACGTCCTTCAGATGGGTGAAGGTTATTTCACACCTTCAGTAGCTCAAACCTTTCCAGTTCTGGTCCTTTCAGTGCAGACATCTTATACACACTTTGACAACTGACAACTTTGAGTAATTTTCCATAATCTAAATTGGAGTAATATAAAGGTGGTTAAATGGCTCCAATAAATAAATACCATTAGGACTCTTATAGAATTTATGATTAATTCAAAGGTCAAAACCTGATTTATTTTTTTAAAGTCAAAGGGCTCAAGGTGGTTCAGAACCAAAGTAAACAGAAACATTATACTTAACATTGTGTAACTTGTGTAAAAATGACTGGACCCAGCAGGATTACAGCTCACAGTGCAACATTAACCAAAATATTTTCAAATGACTTAGAAAACAGTGCAGTGAACGGCCATCAAATCAATGACATTAGTGACCACCTTCCAGTTTTCCTGGTTGGAAGAGACTTCAGTCAGTCAAAAATGAACAACTAAAACAAATTAATAATATATATATAAAGAAAAACATTGATAAGGCATATTTAACTCTCTTTTCAAAACCTTACGTTATGAATAGAGTTCAATAAATCAAAATGATGGAAGGATAACAATTGCTGGCAAGAAAGAAAACTCTTTATATTGGCAATTTGTCACACTTAAAGGTCTGACTTGTAAATGAGAACTCGCCTCAATGAGATTACCCGTATAAATAAGTGTTTAATAAATAAATATCAAAAGAATTAAAAAAAACTTAATAACAATCCTAAGCATTATTGTAATAAACCTTAAGATAGAAATAATTGCAGTATTTGGAAAAGGTTAAATGCCAAATATTAAGACTGACCACAGACGAATAAACTAGGTTAGAGTTGGTTAAGGTTATTTTGAACACATTCATTATTATTTAAGTCACATCTTGACATTTTAGATTTCCTTCTTCCATGTTCAAAGAGGAGTTGGTAGAAGTATAAACTAATAAACCCCTACCCTGTTACAAACTCAGAGATAACTACTACTTTACTATTTACACAATTTAGTTTTGTTTTTTCTAAACAAATAAAAATCTAATCAAAACAAGACTTTAATTAATGCAAAACAGCAAGAACAACAACTAACCAACTTAACTGCAATATATTTTAAGAGCCATTACTGCCTAGGGTTAAACAACTGCTCTTTATCTTTATATTTATTTAAGATACATATCTTGTATATTCTTCAAAACTGCTGTATTAAACAAACAACACAAAACGCATTAACAGCATGGATGAGGTTGTTGGTATTAGACCTGATCTGGCTGATAAAATCCCAGCTATAGGAGCTCATAGAAAAAAATCCGAGTCAATTTTTATTTTAGGAGATTAAGGAAAAATTTATATTTTATATATTTTTTAAATATAAGAGGAAAACCTGGACAGACTGAAATGAAATTGATATATCACAAATAAAATAAAGGAATTTTTAAACCACTTACATGCATCACTAGTTTTTCTTTTCAGTCCGGTACATTTCCAAATAAGAGCTGTGGCATTAAATTGAATTAATCAGAAAAAAACAGGTCATAAAGATCTTTAATGACGAAAAAATAAATCTTTTGCTAAAATTAGTCTCAATATTTTTCTTGACAAATTTAAAAAATCAGTTTTATTGACTTTTTTGAACTAGATTTTTCTAATGTAAACAGTATGTATGTTCGGTTATGGTTTCTCAGTAGTTTGATCTGTTAATAAATTTACATATTTTTTATAAAGTAGCAAATTTCAATAGAAATAGCAGTCAGATTAACTTTGTCACCATGGCAACTGAACTCAGCTGACAGTTAACAGTTTCTCTTGTTTTCTCCCTTTGTTTACATACAGGTTTGCTCAAAGATACAATAGATCAATATATATATTATGTATAAATAATAATATAATATATCTAAATAGCTGGCATTAGGGTTAAAATAAAACATCGGCTATAGTTAATTACCTGTTAACAGCTGGCATCTAAGCTATAATTTACCACATTTTTGCTATAAAACCTGGTGAAACTTAGCTGTTAGCAAGAACTGGTATTACAGTTATTATTAAAACACAGGCTACATTTTATTATCTGTCAGCAGACACCATGAAATTAATATAACTGTAAATATAACTGTAAGTTGTAACTGTCAGTATCGAAAGTAACATGGGCTACATTTAATTTACCCATTAGCAGAAGCTGACCTTACTATTGAGATTAAAATGCAGCTACGTTTTATTAGCCGTTAGCTGTCACTGACATAAAACATTGGCAACCTTTAGTTTAACTTTAGCTTTAACTGTAATTTGAGCCAATATTAAAATAATGGCTCAACCTTTTTAACGTTTTTATAAAAACATTGGCAACATAGCCGCTAGCTATAACTGGCGTTACTATTACTAACATAGGCTACATTACATTATGAACTGCTAGCAATATCTCACCTTTACAGTTGATATTCAAAGCTAGGCTATATTTTATTAACATTTAGCTGTTAATGACCATAGAGAAAATATTAAAACATGTGCTAAATTTCATTAACAGTTAGCTATAACTGACATTACTGTAAATAATAAAACAGTTTGTTAACAGTTAGCTGTAGTAAAATAACAGTTAAGCTACATTTCATTAATCATAACTGACTTTAACCTGATAGTAAAAGACAAACATTTTATTATCAGTTAGCAGAAACTTTAAACTTTAGTACAAACAATAAAGGTATAAAAATATAAAAAACAAGCTACATTTTGTTAACCGTTAGCTAACATTACAGTTAATAGTAAGACTGACTCCAGTTGAATAACATTTAAGTGAAAGTGACATAACAGCTAATATTAAAACTTAGGCTACATTTTATTAACGTTGGAGTAACCAACATTAGAAATGACCCTTTATTAGCATATATTAAGCAGATCTCACATCTTTTACTTGGTTTCAGTTTAAACCCCGGTGAACTTATCTCTTTGCTTTTAGCCTCCTTCTCGCCGAGCAGCAACACTGTTTCAGACACAAAAATAGACAAATAAACATCCAGGATGTCCAGCATAAAAAAAATACTTGCCTAAGATGACACCAAACAGGGTAAGGACCTGAAGCTTGTGCTGCAAAAACCCAACCAGAGCAGCGTTTGCCAGGTTCTCATTTAGGTTGCAGCCCATGTCTGTGCTGTGGACCAAACAGCCAGCAAATATGTCACACATTTAGAAGAATTTATGAAAATGTAACCAACATTTATTAAAACAACAAGCATTTAAAGGTCTTACTGTAGTCAAATGAACATGTCAAAATAATACCACCCGAGTTTGTAGAGTTTGGGTCTCTATGGTTCTGTTCAAATACTTTTTAGAATCCAAACGTTTTGTGTTGAAAAAGACTCTACCCATGTTATCATTTAATAATACTTCAAGTCAAAAATTGATGTTGAAAAAAAAAAATAATTCCTCTGTGTACAGCATGTCTATATTGTAAAATACAGTTAATCCCAAAATGATGAATACTCCTGGCAGATTTAGATTTAAAATGTCATTTCAACAAAGATGTTTGTTTATGATCGACATGATTCTCTTTAAAGATTAAACAATTATAAGCAAGAATCGAAACAAAAGTAACATATCTGTTTTATTTAAAGAAAATGGCATTTTGAAAAATAAAGTCACCGTTCTTAATAATAAGAAGTGGAAAAATATTACTGATAATAAAGCAGTTCATCCCTTCTTATGGTCAGCTTTTTGAATGTTTCCACTGGTATTCTGACTATTTATATTTAGTGATACGCTCCTTGTCTCTGAGCTAGGATGGCCTCCTTGCCATTACCCTAATCTTTAGCTCCCTCCACAGATTCTCAATCAGATTCAGGTCAAGCCATTAATATTACTTCAAGTCAGAAGAAACATGTTGGGAAAATCAAAAGATTACTTTAAACCTAAATCTGCCAGAAGTAAGGATTATTTGGGGCTTAACTCTGCACGTAATCTAAGGGTTGCTCAATGCCTGTAAAACTTTTAGGTTTCTTGGGGTCTGTCACTGGGAAACAGTCTGCTACTTGCTGTCCCTTTTTCCTAAAAACTCTGTTTTGAAGTTTACTGTGATTTTGTTGGCAGCCTATAGGATCCTGGTTACCTACCTATCTGCGTATCGGTGCATGAATGTGTGCGCGTTGGTGAGCGTGACTGGGTGAACTTGGACCTTGCGTTAGACGCTGCGAATGCCCAGACGACTGGAAGAGCACTGTATAAAGTCAGTCCATTTACCATTTAATATTCCTGATGAGGTTTTTACAGCCTTAACTAGGCTAGTAATTGATAACAGCACTAATTTTCATGTATTAATTAATTAATGGAAATATAGGCATGAGAATTAATAAAATATTATTTAGCTTTACCTACTGCCCTTCTTTTAAAAGTGTAAAAACTGTTTGTCTTTCTAATTTCTTGTCTAACTAAATCTCTTTATAGTGTTCAACGCATTAAACTTTTCAGTTATTTGAGATTTAAACATACAAACAGTCATTCTGAGTTTTAAAGCCATTTTTGTTCTAAAAACAGTTTTCTTCCATTGGGAAAACACAAAATATGCAGTAGTAAATAAGTTGCAACAGGGTACATTTGTACTGAGGTTTTTACCACAAAGGTCTAAAGCCTCTGCTCTGATAATGTTGCGGTGGCACACCAGGTCCAAAAGTCATAACAGAAAAGCAGCAAATTTGTAGAGGTTACCAGTGCCCTACCTGACCCCACCTTGGTGGCGCCACGTTATATAGATTATTTAAAAACAGATGTTTTCCAGCCTTTATTTCTCTTAATTATAATGATTTAGCCTCATCTGAACACATATTGTAATTTATTTAATATGATTATAATAATTAATTAACCTTTTTAATGGAAAAAAAGTCTTATAACGTGGATTTCTGTCAGTTTGAAAATGTTTTACCTAAATCAGTTTACATATCTCTTGTTTCTCTTTTTAATTTTAGCAGTAAGAGTAATTAAAGTTCTGAAGAGTAATTAAAGTCAAGATTAACTTGATTTTTGTGTTGAAAATGGAATGTGGATTCCTTCTAACCAAATCAATTAATAAATTCTGGCTCATTTTAGAAAGTGCTGTTTGGATCTAGAAGTCGTCCAACATCAGAACTGTCCCCTAAAACCTGGGGACATAGATTATTTTCCTATATTTAAACACAAAGGCCTTTTTATTCCAATATTCATCTACAGGATAACCAAGCTGGTCCAGTTATAGCCAGGAGCTCATGAGCTCATGGCCATGGTTTGGTTTGGTTAGGTGGGGGTGTTGATGGAGGAGCTTTGTTGGAGCTCTGACTTCACTCAGTAGATCAGAGAGGATCCAGTGCCTCTTCCCATTCCTACTCTCTCAGAGCCTGACTTCAGTTTAAGCTTCAGAACCAAGAAATTCTCTTTCACTCTCTCTAGAACTAGTTCCACCCGCCTGCTGTGTCAGCAGCCCTAAATCAAGCGCTCCTGCTAGACTTGGTTTCACTTTCTTCAGTTCCTGTTTTATCTGTAGAAGAACTTCCTCATTTGAACACAAGCGTGTTCTGAGTTCTTGACTGCAGGACAGTCAGCAGGAGCTTCTCAGCCTCCAACAGACCAGTTTGGTCCCAGAGCCAGTTTAATGATAGAACCAGTATGGTTGAAGCAGTTTTTTGAGAGATCCAGTTTAGTGAGAGGAACATGAACCTGGATGTCTCTCAGCTGCAGATCTGACCTCTGTTTTTTTCCACTCAAGGATCAGCTGCAAAGAACCGATGGCAGAACCAGGGAGGGGCTCTGAAGACCCAAATTACTTGGATCCGATGACTGCAGGTACTGCTGCTTTTGTCTTGTGGTGTGTTTGCAGTTAAATGAACAGTTCAGCTTCATGTCTGATTAGTCAAAGTTCTACAGGGTTAACATGAAGCTGTAGAACTTCTCCAGGTTCACAGAGAAGGTTCAAGTGTTAAAGAACAGCTGTAGCAGAACCTGAATGTTCTCAGTGATCAAGTGAAAGAAGAACCGAGACCGGTTCATCCAGCAGGTTCATAAAACGATCTTCATCATGATGACCTTGAGGACTACGTTTGAGCCCGGGCTTTAAGTTGGTTCTGTTCATCCTGCTGTTTACCAGGATGCTGGAGATGAAAAATTAAAATAAACATTTTTTCATAACTGCAGGAGATTCTGGAAGATAACTGCAGATCTGTGTTTAATTCAAGAAAAAGCTGCAAATATTTTCCTTTTGAAGCAACACATCAGCTCAAAGTTACTAAAACTGTGGCATCAAGAAGCTCCAGTTTGAGCACAGAATAAAACCAGTTTGTGCTGTTCTGAACAACGGAAAAGGTTAAAAGCAAAGCCGAAGAGTTTTCAGGGCATTTCCCCAAAAACCAATGAGGAAGGTGAATGTTGTTGATGTTCAGATGCTGCAATCATTCAGTCAGAGGAACAAACACATTTCACAAGCTCAACACAGCTTTCAGGTCCACAAACGTCCAAAAAGTTTATTTTTCAGCAAATTCACAGACAAAAACATCACAGCGCTGTAAGGAAACCCTATATAATAGCTTTTAAAATTAAGGGGCGAGAACAGAGATAGCTTCAGATTCAGAACAGCTTCACTTTCATATTTACATATTTGCTCCTCATGTTAAACAACTACAGACTCCACATGGAAGAAGTAAGCCCAGGTGTCTTCTCCCTGCTCTGGTGGAGCAATGAAACTTACCTGAGGAATGCCAAACCTGTGGGTAGCTGAATATCCCTCCATCATATCCGTCCGTCCATCCAAGGATGCCAGTGTGTTTCCAGGCCAGACAGGATAGCTTTTAAATTCGAACTCGTATTCGTCGTCTTCCGCTTTATCCGGGGCCAGGTCGTGGGGGCAGCAGACTCAGCAGAGACGCCCAGACGTCCCTCTCCCCAGACACCTCCTCCAGCTCCACCTGAAACACCTCCCGAGGAAGGCATCCAGGTGGCATCGCGTATAGATTCCCGACCCACCTCGACTGGCTCCTCTCGATGTGGAGGAGCAGCAGCTCTACTCCGAGCTCCTCCTGGATGGCAGAGCTCCTCACCCTATGTCTAAGGGAGTGCCCGGTCACCCTACGGAGGAAGCCCCCCTTTTCCGGTCGAGAACCATGACCTCGGACTTGGAGGAGGTGATCTTTATCCCAGCTGCTTCACACTTGGCTGCGAACCAACCCGGCGCATGCTGTAGGTCTTGGCTAGAGGGGGCCAGTAGGACCACGTCATCTGCCAAAAGAAGAGACGAAATCCACTGGTCCCCAAACCAGACCCCCTCCGGCCTTTGGCTGCGCCTAGAAATCCTGTCCATAAAAGTTAACCACAGGACAAAGGGCAGCCCTGCCAGAGTCCTACATGCACCCAGAACACGTCAAACTTAGTGGCGGCAATGCGGACCAAACTCCTGTTCCGCTTGTACAGAGCTTAAATTTCAAACAAACAGAATCAAACAAATTAAATTTTTTTAATTCAAAATCTGAAACTCTGAGGAGCAGGGTGGGAACTTGGAGAACAGCTCTTTGAGCCAACCATGATGAAGAAATCTGTGTATACCGCCCACTACAGGTGATAGTTATAATAGAATTTTTCTTATCAAAGTGGGAGAGAAATTAACTCACAATAAGAGAAAATCAGGACTTTGTCTTTATAAGTTTTATTCAAAGGCATTTCTGCGTTTGAAGACCCTGTCACTGACGAATCAGTGAAACAGAGGCCCTGAACACAGTTTACAGACAGTATTTAAACAGTATGTGGGTGTTACCTCAGCTTCAAAGAGTTTAACTTCATGGCCCCTAAACCCTTCCCAGGTTAGAGGTAAGACAATTATTAATGAGGACAGCCATCTGCTCTTCCTCAGACACAACCCTCCAGAATGTGTTTTAACCATTAAACTTCTGGTAATGGTTTAGAGCCCACAGAACACTAATAAAAACACAGAGGTCAGAGGAGAGAGGTAAATGAAAGTTCACAGCACTTTGGAATACTTTGGAGCACTAAATAAAAGAATTTCCATAACATGATCTAAGACACATCGTTTATATCCTGAAAACCTTCTGACTGATTTTTTAGGCCATATTGTTTGTTTGAATCCTGGTAAGCCACCTCTGCAGATCAGAAACAAAACTGCTCCAGAGTCAGATGAGAGGGTTTTATCCATTCTGACTATTGGGGTAAAACAGATTTCCTAAAACTGATTCAGATCTGTGTTTGTTTCTGTGTTAGGTGGAAAGTCTGGTTGTTCCGGCTTAACCACCAAGGAGCTTCAAAAGAACTTGAAGTTGGCAAAGCAAAATGAGCGACCTGTCCGGTTGCTGTTTGAGATCCCATCAAGTCGAGTTGTGGAGCAGCTACTGAACAAACACGTGGTGAGATAACCGGCAAAAACACAATTCAGTCAGGTCACCTGGAAAAATCAGGGAGACAGTTAGCTAGGATAGTCCGCCGGGACAGACAGGAGAAAGAGTCTGGTGGGACAGTAGACTGTGAGTCAGTTGCGACTGTGAGAAGAAAATGTCTAATGGGAGAGTAAGGCGCAGCAGTCAGGAGAGAGAGTTAGGTGGAACAGTCAAAAAGGAGAGGCAGGTGGGGCAATCAGGTGGAACAGCGAATGGGCATAGGTGACAGGGGCAGTCAGATAAGACAGTCAAGACACACAGTCATGTGGGACAGTCACCATGGACGGTCAGAGGGTATAGTTAGGAGGGACACTCATGTTGAACATCCCCCTGGGAGAGTCGCCTGCGACAGTCAGGAGGCTCAGTCCTGGTAGAACATTCATGTGGGATGGTCAGGACAGACAGTCAGAGAATGCATGCTCTTCTGGTTCAGAATGACAATCAGGTCAGATGGAGCTCAGAAGACAAGTCCCACAACAGTTCTCCTAAATTTTAAGATCAAACCGGGATCTCTTCCTGAGTGTGCCTTCTATAAAATCTAAAAAGCGTCCACAAACTGTATCAGAACTGGTCAGTAACCAGCTATTTGAGTCTGAACATGTTCACAGGATCTTCCTCTCTGTCTGCAGGTGTATCAGATCGTGGTGATGCGCTCTGGCAGCTTTGATTCCCGCCGTGTTTCCGTAGAACGCCGCTACAACGACTTCTTCCAGCTTCACCACAAACTGTTGGAGGAGTTTAATGAAGAGCTGGAGGATGTTCTTCTGCCCCGGAAACTTTTGACAGGGAATTTCAACCCTGAGAACATCTTGGAGCGGCGCCTGGCCCTGCAGGACTACTTGGCCAAGCTGTTCGCCACCCGCTGTGTCAGACACTCCGCTCACTTCTCGGAGTTCTTCACTGAGCACGAGCAGAAGCAAGCCCATGTGCTCCTGCGAGCGGGGCAGTTCACGGCGGCTCTGGAGCTGCTGCAGACGGTTTTGGAGATCCAGGAAAAGCTATTGCCATGGCAGAAGTCCACCCTGACAGTCCCCGCCCTGTCTGCCATCGCAGTGTGTTACCGGGACCTGGATGAGCCAGAGCAGGCGTTTTCAGCTGCTCAGCGAGCTCTCCCTCCAGTGAGACGCTATGGAATGAAGCACTACAGAGCGGCGCTGCTGGAGCTGCTGGTGGACCTGGGGTACCAGCTGGGACGTCCCGTGGCTCAGCTGCAGGACGAGCTGACAGCCCTCAGAAACAGTGAGAGAGGGGAAGTGTGCTTCCAATCCCTGAAGGAGGTGGTGATCCACAAGTTCATCTAATTAAGAGCAAGAACCCAAATTTACAGTACTTGAGGACCTGTAAAGAGAAAGTGTGGTTCAAATAAGAACCTTTTAACAGAATGTGGAAATGGCCTAAGAACCTGAAACAGGAGCAAAGACCTTAAAACAACATTTGAGTCCACTGAGATCATTAAATAGAAATGTTTCAAATACCTGGGAACCTAAACCAGGAATGTTAGAGTTCCTGATATGGGAACATTTGAATCACTGGAGAACCTGAAAGAAAGATGTTTGACCCAACTAAGAAGATGGAAATGAAGAATTGACTGGAAACCTGAATGAAATAGTTTTCTGCAGCTGAAACCTGTGAATAAAGATAATTTCTAAAACGGACCCAAACCCAAAACATCAGCTGTGGTCCCCTAGAACAACAGAGATATTAGGTGGTCAACAGGTCTTTCTCTTCTTCTGTTTGTAAAACAATCTAAAAGAGGAAATGGCTCCATCTACTGGACTGAGGTGTGAGTGTTTCCTGCCCATCCTGTTCTCAGAAGTTCTGTGTTCTGTTTCATCTGTCCTACACCTTCATGTAGGGAAGATTACAGAGATTCATCTTTGTGTTGTTGTTATCCCAGAGCTCCTTTAATATTTAGTTAATTTGGTCAATAACGATCAATCTGACCTTCGTGTTTTAGCTGGTTCTAACTATTGATTACTGGCGATATCAGCGTTAAATTTTTCTGAAAAAACATCCAGACATTTCTCTCATTTCTGAAATCTCAAAAGGTTAAGATCAACTTGGTATGAAGCACTTTAATATAATTAAAAACGACTTGTACTGATTATTGTTCTCCTTCCATAAAATACCTGTGTTCTACTGAGAACTGATGATAGAGCAATAGTTTTAGTTTACTTCTCATCCTGTAGCTGCTTCTGCCTGCAGAAAAATAAAGTACCTCATGATTATTTCACAGAAGACACCACAAAAACAAAAAAGCGTTCTAGTGTCTAAAACTCTTTTTTTGGCTTTACTTTAAACTGTTTCAAGAGAATCTCTGTTTTTAGACTGAATCTGACAGGAAAACTAATCAGATCTCCAACAACAAAACAGTTTATTCATTTTCATGAGGAATGTCTAGGTAGATTTAAAGGTTTCCAAATAATTCATAAACATGTAATTTTTTTTTTTTGTTAGCTGAAACCAAACCTCCAGGACCTGTACAGGTTCCGTACAACTGTTTTTGAGCAGGAAGCTATGATGTGAAAACCACACAGGAATGACTAGAAAATAAATTAAATTATAAAATATGTTTTACCAAAGAACTTCCATTCATTGCTGCATCCAAGATCAGTTCATACATACCTTTCTCTTATGATGGAATGGTAAATTTCATAAAACTGTAAGTGCAGGATTATCAGAATAAATTACATAAAAACAGTTGTAAAGTTCAGGAAGAAAAAAATTTATATTATTGCAAATTAAAGGTTTCAGTGTTCTGAGCCCACTGTTAGGAATGTTAACTGATATTTCTATAAAACTCTGCAGCAGACAGAGGTCCAACATGTCTCAGCATGATGAGATATAAATTCTCATTTCTGAGTCCAGCACCGGTTTTAAATGTTGGATTTTACATTTACAACTGGTTAAAAACTTTCCTGGCTCAAATTCTAACTTTTGGGTTGTTAAAGTGGATATTCCCACTTGTAATTGTGAAAGTCAGCTTCTGAATACAAATATCCAGCAGAACCTGTAAAAAAAAAACAGCTGATCAATGTTCATAGAAGTCAGTCAGTCAGTCATTTTCTATACCGCTTCTTCCAAAGTGGGTCACGGGGAAGCTGGTCCCCGTAGTCCCCGTAGTCTATGGGTGGGAGGCAAGGTGATTCATAAAAGTGAATTTCACAATTCTGCACTGTTCCATATAAACACTTTTCAGTTATTTCAATATGGTTTTGGTCCCAAAAAACTGTTGTACAGAATGAAAGATATTAAAACTCTAGAATAAAAAAAAACATTTAATTTGGTATTTTGGTAAATTTAACCAGCCTCCAATCTTGTTAGAACAACAAACCTTCGGTTCATTGGACGGTGAATGTCTGACGTCTTCCTTCCCAACATGGCGGAAGTTTTGACGTGTCGTTGGTAAAAGAATCGAGAATCTTCTCCTCCACATCAGAAGGGGGCGCTAAACACCAAGAACAACCGGAAGCTGATCGTGTTGCATTAAACCGGGCTGATAACCGCTGCAGGTGCTCGGGGCTTGATTCATCAGACTGAGCGGCGTGGTCCTCAGCTCTTACTGGTAGCTTAGCATCAAAACACCAAGAGTATAATTTAGAATCTAATTAGCTACGTTAGTTGAATTAGTTTGGGTTAGTTAGAGGTAGTTGATCTGCTGATCAAAGATGGCGGGGGACTCGGTGAGATTGTCTAAAAATCTGTTGAGGATGAAGGTAAGAGTCTGCATCCACAGTTAGCAAGATTTTTTGTATTAATATGCAAACTATACCGCGGAATGTCAAGTAGGACTTTACACACTATAAGTATCTTTTTAAGTAATATTTATCATTGATCATATTGACTTCTGTCAAAAGTGATAATAGTAAGAAGTGTTGAGCTTAAGTCTACAGATCATACAACGGAGCTGAACTGTGAAAACAGAAACAAGAGGAAACGATCTGCAGTCTCAATGTCTGAATCCCAGAATGTGCAGTTATTTTGATCCAGATTAAATCCAGTAATTGGCTAAAAACTGCTGAAAAATGCCGAGTTCTTTAAAATCAATGTTAAAACCCATTTGTTTAGACTTTCCTTTAGTTGTTAAACATTATTATTTCAATCTGTAATCCAACTTTCAGCATTTTCATTTATTATGCCATTGTTCCGTTTTTCTCTGTGTTTTATTTTCTTATGTTTTCATCTGTAAGAAGACAATACAATACTCTGTGTGACAAAACCTTTATTAAATTATAAACACTATTATAGGTTTTGGCAATTTATTTGCCATTTTCAAGAACTGAGCCCTAAAATGATGGTGTGATTTCAGAATTTCTGGTTCAGATTAAAGCTGATGATTAATTGATAATATATTTTAGATGAGAAATATTTCTGTCGTGTGACCTGGATGGAAACAAATAAATTAAAATCAGCCAACAGGACAGGACCTGACGGTAGGAACATTGACCTGAGATCCATTCTCCTTCTCTGACGGGCTAATGATGCAGGTTAATGTGGTTCCTACCTATTTCTTATTCTGGTTCTACAGGTGTGTTGGATCATAAATGTTCTATCTGAGATGTGAAGTTTAGGATTCCAGGTTGGAGTCAGAAGAGGAGAAATGTTCAGGGCTTTTCCTCCAGCTGTGTGCAGTAACAGATGACGCTCTCTGTTCTGTAGTTCATGCAGAGAGGGCTGGACGCTGAGACGAAGAAGCAGCTGGAAGAAGATGAGAAAAGGATCATCAGTGACGAGCACTGGTACCTGGATTTACCGGAGCTCAAAGCCAAAGAGTACGTAGCAGAAGGTCGGAGCTGCTGGTCTGAGATCAGCTTCAGGAGATTATTGATCATATTGATGATGTGTTTCAGGAACCTGATCATTGAGGAGAAGAGTCTGGTGCCCTGTGAGGACATGTTCTATGGCCGCCTGTCCTTCAGAGGGTTTAATCCAGAGGTGGAGGTTTGTGTCTTCAGATCAGAACCAGCAGCTCCAACAGAACCGGTCCTGGTTTTTATTTTATTTATTGTTGAATATGCAATGGAACTTACAAAATGTTTAAAAAAGAAGAAAAAGAACAAGGCAAAAGAAATGGTGACATTGTTAAAATTGGTGTTTATATTCCAGTGGTGGGAAGAATTAATTCAATGGGCCGCCCAGTTACCAGACACACTTTCATGCTGATCTGTTCCCAGTTACATGGAAAAAACTTCTAAATAATGTGCTATAAGTCATATATTTCCTTTCAGAAATATCTACATATTTACAAAGAATATATTATACATTATATTTACATATAAGCAACAATACTATTACGTCTAAAAGCAACAACAGCAATAATAATAATAATGTTTTAAGTATGGTATGCATTATAATCCTTGTTTATACTGTGATTTAAACAGTTTAATGTTTGGACATTGCTTGAGCTCCATTCAAACGATTCCAGAACTTCACCCCAATTACAGAAATGTAGAAAGTTTTCCTTGTTTTTCAGGTGATGGGCGTTCAATAATTTAAACCTCTTAACTCCCTTTGCTTAAACGGTTCATGAATGTTTTCTGGTAGCTGGTTGTTTTGGGCTTTGAACATAATTAGTGATGTTTGTAGTTTAACCATATCCATGAATTTTAATCATTTTGGTTGTATAAATAGTGGGGTTGGTGTGTTCCAGGTACCCTACCTTGTAAATTATTCTTATAGCCAAGTAAGATTAATGACTTTATTGCAGTTTTGTAATTGTTTCCCATAAATCTCTGCACAGAAACAGGGTAAAACATATGGTACAGAATGTGAATTTTATTATGATCTTTAACTACTTTAAAGTGATTCTCTGAGGACATGCTTCCTTCCCTTTGTCCCAGAAACTGATGGCGTTGCTGAACCCTAAAGATAAAAAGGAAGAAGAGGAGGATGATGTGAGCCACATGCAGACAGACGTCACAGATGAAGAAATGGCTCTGAGGTAAACTGAAGTTTTTTCCAGATCTTTAGTCTCCTCACATCCTTCACAGAAACGTGTCTGTAGGTTTGTTTTCTGAGCCTGTAGATGTACCTTCAGCTGGAAGCATTCAGAAAACACATGCTGATAGCTGACAGTCATCCATTGCTCTGCAGGAAGCTGCTGTCTATCTTTACTCTGATGTTTTATGTTGGTTGGTGTGCAGCTCCCCTGTTTCTTACACTCTTGAATGTTTTCAGAGCTTCCTCAGGTTCAGTCTGCCTGGTTAAACTAGCTGCTGCCACTGACAGGATGACCGTTGTATGGTTTAACCCTCATATGTTCATATCTGGAGGCTCCGCTGCAGTTCAAGATGAACTGGTCCAACATGACTCTTGATTGGTCAGCTCAGGTTCACAGCTTCCTGTTTCTGTGTTTTAGGTACGAGAGCTTAGTAGGAACCCTGAAGAAGAAGTTTGCAAAGAAGCGTGAGCGAGCGACGATGGACGAGGACGACATCAACCAGAACGTTGTTGAGAAAAACTCAAAGAAAGCCTTCCTGAAACCTCAGGACTGAAAAAAAATTAACTGGGGGAACAAACTGGGAATGCAAACTGAGGACTCTACAGAGTCCTGTTTTTAATCTTCGCCTCTGCTGTTACTGATCGAGTTTTAAAAGGAAGAGTTCAACATTTCTGCTCGTCTCACTGGAAGATCCACCAGTTCGCCTTCTGACCTGGAGCAAGGCGAGCTGCTTCACCCTGAAACCATGTGTGTGTTATAGATGCCGTGACCTCCAGAAGCTTCAAGAATTTGAAATCCGCAAACAGATGGGAGCTCACACTCTGTGAAACATTTGGACTCTTATTCTGACAGAATCCGTGGGACTGCGAAACAGAGGCGGGTACGGAAGTTGCTGGTCGATTTCCTGCATTACCAAAGCTTTGCAGTGAATCTCCAGAGGAACTAAACAGCATCTGATTGAGTTCAGGCGGCTTCAGTCAGTGCAGCTGGTTGATCCGATGTTATTCCCATGTGTTACAGTGAAGCTGTTTCAGAACCAGGCTGATTGCACTGAGCTGACTTCAGTAGTAATGAGTTATTCCTGAACTTAATCATTTTTTTAAAGAAATTTGCCTAAAACTTTTCATTTTTAAATCCCTGCTGCCACAACGCTTCAGGTTCTGTGTAGATGTATAAGGAAAAGAATATGAATGAAGCAGACAGAAGTCATTTTAAATAAAACCTAACATGATTTCTAAATGTTGGAAACCTTTGTGTGTCCTGAATGGAAGAGGATGGTCCAGAAACTTCCCACTAGGTTCTGACAGAACCCATCATAGCAGGTGTTGGTTTTTATCAGTAAGAAGAAGGAAGTAACCAAACGTTTCCTGAAGAAATGCTGATGGTGCCTTCATCAGAGTCCCTTTTTCTTCTTGCTGCTTCAGGCTCTTTATTAGAGAGACACATTGATCCAGTTCCTGTCAGGCGTTGGAGATACTCAGAATCTGGACTTTTTACATAGATATACACCGCTTTCACACTCCGACCAAGACTTGGGTTAGAGGCCGTTAGATTGAACTGAACCATGTTTTGTTCTACATAGAATGCTCCTGAGCTTGTCAAAATAAAATGACAGGAAACTGTTAAAAAGCCAACTATACATGCAAACTGCCAGATACCATTAGGGCTTCAACACTTCAAATTCCTTATTCACTTAACTGAATAATTGTGGTTCGAGTTCTGAAAAGATTTTCAAAATAATCCACAATTCATGTTGGTGTTAAACTGAAATGGAAATTTGTCTTAGGAGAGTGGTGTCCACAGTGGTGGAAGAGGTCAACGGCACCAGAATTGGATCAGACAGAATCGACCTGCAGCAGCATCAGTGACAGACAGGGCTTTTATTGTGAAAGTCTCAGCTATGAGTCAGAGGGTCCCAACAGGAACATGTGCACAGATCAACATAAAAAGCGACACCTGAAAACTCACTAACAAACAACGTGGTTCAGCCAATCACAAAGCAGGACAGACAGGTGGGCGGGGCTCAGGCAAAGTTCTGTTTCAGGAAGTTGATGAGGCCGTTGGTGGACGAGTCGTGAGACGAGACCGGAGAGGCGTCCTTCAGCTCCGGTTCGATCTTCTTCGCCAGCTGCTTCCCGAGCTCCACCCTGGGGGGGGGGGGATAACGAGTGTGACGTCACAGAACGTATAATCAGAGAGGAACAGACAACTGTTCCTGATGGCAAGAAACCCCAAAAACATTTTCTGCAGGGCATCAATGTGACGTTTGATCCAGTACAGAGGACAGTATGTGAAAATTAAACTTCAGACAGTCCTGGTTCTGTTAGGTTCTGGCTAAAGAGCCCGACAGAACCACGATCAAAACACTGATTTATTTAGCCTGAAACAATCAGGATCAACAGCTGCAGGAAGTCAACGTCTTTCAGAATAAAAGTTTCCAGGATCAGGCTGTGGACAGTCTGTCAGAATGAGGGTTAAAGACAAACCACCAACTAAGGACATCAGCTTTTAAACTCACCCCCACTGATCGTAGCTGTTGATGTTCCACATGACGCCCTGGACGAAGATCTTGTGCTCATACATGGCTGAAAAACAGAACAGGTCACGTGACCCTAGATCAGCTGCTCATTTAAACCAGGAAGTTTAGTGATCCGACCTGGGATGAGCCCGACCACTTTTTAACCCATTTTACATGATGACAAATTATAGAAATGTTTATTTCTTTGATGTTTATATAACTGATTTGAATTCTAAAACTGACCAATAAGCTTCTGGCTGCTCCAATCTGATTGGTTAAAACTCTGACTTCAGAGCAAGTTTAGCCAAACATCTGAACACATCTGTGTGGAGCTTCACTGGGCTCCAGGATCAGAACCTTTTATAGAACAAGTCGAATTCCTGAGTTCCCAGTACTCACCAACCAGTGCTCCCAGTATGAACGGAGTCAGCTTCCTAAAAACAATGGAGTTGCTTGGCTTGTTCCCTTGGAAAACCTTTAAAAGTGAAGAAAAGTCAGGTTATGAACCTTAAACTCAACGCTGAGACAAAACAACCAGCATCTTCACAGAGTAGGAAGATCTGCAGATGATAAACCTTAGATAAGTAGAACAGATGTGTCAGAATTACTTTGTGTGGCAGCAGATTCTCCAGAGTATCTCCTGACATTCCCGCTGCTTCCAGCTCTTTCCGAGCCTCCTCAGCAGTTTTTCCCTTCATCAGAGCCTCAGTCTGAGCCAGGAAGTTGGCCACGAGGATCTACAACAGAGACAGAAGGTCAATGCCTGGAAAGACACCTGCAGGGAACCACCTGGGGCCCTTCTCAAAAAGCTAGCGCACCAGACACATAGATGCTCAGAGGTAAACCTCTGTATGTAACTACAGCTGCTGAATAATGACAGCATTAGCTGATCTGGGAGGTGTTTATGACATTGAAATAAAATATTAATTGTGCTCAGCATTGAACAAATGCTGATCAGGCAGCCAAACCGGGATAATAAAGCAAACCAGCAAAGTTAGGGAAGCTGCACTGGGGGAAAAAAAAGGCATATAAAAAATATATATATATTTTTTTTTAACAGCACAAAGTAACCAGATTACAGTGCAGGGCAAACAGAAGGAAATATTTACGCATAAATAAATATGTAGTGATATATTCTTTTTGTGCAACTCAGTAACAAAACTGTTTAACAATACTAGTACTGCTAACATTAAAGTTACATTTTAAAAACAGATTTCCACAATGCGAAGGCGTGAAATTATACATTAACCAACATGACTCAGCAGGTTCCAGTTTCTCCCAGCAGGGGGCGTAGTTTGACCGGACCTGCTGTCTTCTGGCAGGGGAACAAATTCTCTCTGAAAGCTGTAAAGTGAATCTATAAAAAGCCTTTGTTTAACGTTCATAAAACTATTAAATTACATGTTTAAAGGCTGTAAAACATTACTTATTTTAGATCTACATGTCTTTTTAATAGGGACAGTGTCAGACATCTCACCAATTAAGTGTGTGTTGTATTAATTAGTTTAAATATTCATTTGATTTTTGGATGTTTGAGGGCAGCTGATAAAATGCATATCAAGTCTTTCTGTGGTTGTTAGAGCAGCTACGGGAGCCCAGGTGGACCATTACAGCACCAGGTATGCTAAAAGCAGGACAGGAAAACGGCTGCAGGTGGGCATGGCTTTAACAGGTTACATGGCATAACAGCAGCCTGAAGTACATTTAAACTCCCTAATTTATTCATTTTTCCATTTATTTAATATATTGAATATTTCCTGCCCCTGCTGTAAACCTTCCAGTCAAACCAGTGTCCGTGTTACCTTGTGGTGCAGGTTGTCTCTGATTGGATGCTGGGATTGAGCCGGAATCATGAAGTCAGCAGGAATCATCCGAGTGCCTGCGGAGCAAACATCTCGTCAGTAATAAATAGTTAGTGGCTACAGAGGAACCAGCAAACCCAGTAAACCCAGTCAGAGTCACCTTGGTGGATGAGCTGGTAGAAGGCGTGCTGTCCGTTGGTCCCCGGTTCCCCCCACACGATTGGTCCCGTGTGGTAATTCACACGGCGGCCGTCTTTGGTGATGTACTTCCCATTGGACTCCATGTCGCCCTGGAAACACAGGTGAGGCTGCAGGTCAGCAGTCTGAAACGGGTCGATGACACCGACCAACCCCGCAGGAGTAAAGTAAAAAACCCTAACGTGCCCCTGACCCTATGCTGGTGTCCGCAGAGATCTGACAGAACCTCAAACAGCTGATCATGATGCACTGACCTGCTGGAAGTAGGCGGCGAAGCGGTGCATGTACTGGTCGTACGGCAGCATGGCGTGAGTCTCGGCCTGGAAGAAGTTGACGTACCAGATGCCCAGAATGGCCAGCAGAACCGGGACGTTCTGATCCAGAGGGGCGTTGCGGAAATGGTTGTCCTGGAGAAAGGGGGGCAGGGCAGGGGTTAGAGAGCTGAAGCAGTTTAACCCCAATTTGAAATCACATTTATATTAAAAAAATAAAAACATTTTCCAAAATGATACAGATAGCGAGAACATTTATTATTTCTAAAGTTTTTATTCCCGACTTTGAAGAAAAACATTCAGACTAAGATAAACATAACATCCTGCTGCAATTGACCGGTTCTGGCTGAGAAGTTTGTCAGAACCACAGAGGAAGATTAATCAAGCTTTTTTCGTATGAACCAATCAGGATCAACCATCATATTTCAGCCCCAGGCTAATGAGGCAAGCAAGTGCTCTGATTGGCTGTGGCCGTCAGAGGAACCTGGACAGGTGAACTCAGACCAAAAAGGTTCTGGATCTTAGCAGCAATATGGAGCCATGTTTTAAAGCTGGAAACCCAATCATGTGTTCACCTGAAGTGCCCGTTCGGGTTTGGACCGGTCCATCCTATCAGTGTACAGGTGTCCTGCAACAGGGACCAAAAGAGTTCTGACAACTGTCAACTGCTCCTGCAGTCCCAAAACACCAGCCTGTTCTTCCTAAGCGAGACCCTTGGAGACAGAACCTTCGAAGGTTCTAGCAGTATAATCAGAACCTTTGATCCAAAGATCTGTCAGTTTTGAGTGACGAGCCAGTTTAAAGAATTTTTACAGCCCAAAACCATGTTCCTGTTTACTAATAAACCCCTACTTCATACAAAGTGACAAAGTGTTTTGTTCTGGTTCTAAAGTAAAGATCTTATTTGAAATATGTTCTCCTACCATCCAGTGAGCTCCTGACAGAAGCTGCTCGAAGTTCTCAAAGCCTAAAACACAAACAGAAGAAGATTGTTAGGATTTGAAGAACTCAAAATCAGAACACAAACAAGAACTTTAGACGGGAGACCTGAAGTGGGGACCTATGGCAGGAGACCTGAGGCGGGAACCTAAAGCAGGACACCTGAGGTGGGAACCTATGGCAGGAGACCTGAGGCGGGAACCTATGGCAGGAGACCTGAGGTGGGAACCTAAAGCAGGACACCTGAGGTGGGAACCTAAAGCAGGACACCTGAGGTGGGAACCTATGGCAAGAGACCTGGGACGGGAACCTAAGGCAGGAGACCTGAGGTGGGAACCTAAAGCAGGACACCTGAGGTGGGAACCTAAAGCAGGACACCTGAGGTGGGAACCTATGGCAAGAAACCTGGGACGGGAACCTAAAGCAGGACACCTGAGGTGGGAACCTATGGCAGGACACCTGAGGTGGGAACCTATGGCAGGAGACCTGAGGTGGGAACCTATGGCAGGAGACCTGAGGTGGGAACCTATGGCAGGAGACCTGAGGCGGGAACCTATGGCAGGAGACCTGAGGCGGGAACCTATGGCAGGAGACCTGAGGTGGGAACCTATGGCAAGAAACCTGAGGTGGGAACCTATGGCAAGAGACCTGGGACGGTAACCTAAAGCATTACACCTGAGGTGGGAACCTAAAGCAGGACACCTGAGGTGGGAACCTAAAGCAGGACACCTGAGGTGGGAACCTATGGCAAGAGACCTGGGACGGGAACCTAAAGCAGGACACCTGAGGTGGGAACCTAAAGCAGGACACCTGAGGTGGGAACCTAAAGCAGGACACCTGAGGTGGGAACCTATGGCAGGACACCTGAGGTGGGAACCTATGGCAGGAGACCTGAGGCGGGAACCTATGGCAAGAGACCTGAGGCGGGAACCTATGGCAAGAGACCTGAGGCGGGAACCTATGGCAAGAGACCTGAGGCGGGAACCTAAAGCAGGAGACCTGAGGCAGGAACCTCAGGTGTGAGGAAAAGTGATTCAAAATGACAATTATGCAGAACCTGCTAGCATTGGAGAACCTTTGTATCCAAAAGTATCATGCAGATCTCCATTATGATCTGAAGGCCCCCTATAAAATGTCTCAGTCTGAGCTGCTTTCAGACCTGCTTATAATCCGTCTGCTAATGATGTTCTGCCTCTTTTAGTCAGAACCCAGCCCCACCTGCTGATGTCTCTGAGAGGATCGAAAGAGAACCTTTATATTCTGCCCCTAAGGTCTGAAAGCAGCCTCAGCTGAAGGCCTTAGATTTTAAACCAGACCAGAATCTGAACCCCCCCTCGGCCCAGTGACGTACCTACGTGCAGAGCGATGGACAGACCGATGGCCGACCACAGTGAGTAACGACCTCCGACCCACTGAGGACGAGCAGACATGACAGCACACAGTCATTCCACTAATCAGAGCACAGCACCTCAAAATAAAAGCATCAGCAGGCTCAGTCCGTTTCAAACAGCAGTTGGTAAGAGCTCAGTGGCAGTCGGTGAATCTGAACCAGACCCGGATCGTCTCAAATGATTCAATCCCAGAAACTAATTATTTTATCCTGGATCAATAAATAGGAACCTGCTGACCCTGGGGGATCCTGGTGAGGTTCAAATGTCAGAGCTGCCACAGAGCCCGCCCTCTGGAGCAGAAGCAGAACCAGCACAAACTTACATCCCAGAACTCAAACATGTTGGCTGGGTCGATACCGAAGTCCTTCACTTTGGCCTGAAGAGACAGACAGACATGTATGCAAGAACTGTTCTGCTGACAACTAGAGCCACCAGGATCAATCAAAGGCAACAGAACTGATATTCAGGACTACAGTCAGAACAAACAGGACTGCTCAGAACCAGCAGGACTGACAATCAGACTGTGGTCCAGGAGGGTGTAACTGGTACTGAGCAGTTCTGCTGAGTTGAAACCAGCCTACCCATAAAACTTTGATCTGTGTGTGCAGCTGTTCGGCTGCATTAACAGCCTGGTTCTGGCCCGTTTACTCACCGCATTGGTGGACAGCGCCACAAAGTGTTTGGCCACGGCAGATTTCTGAGGAGCACAAACTCAGCGTCACTTAAAATAAAAACTGGTTAAGGATCAGAGACAGTTCTGGTTTCAGGTAACAGAACTCACATCACCGGCCGTCTGCAGGAACCAGTCCCGGGCCGACTCTGCATTGGTGATTGTCTCCTGGGTGGTGAACGTCTGAAATGGATCCAACAAACAAACATAGGTAACAGATGATCTCACACCTGGAGGTCAGGAGCCCACCCTGTACGTGTGCATGTGTGTGAGCGTGCACGGACCTTGGAGGCGATGATGAAGAGCGTGGTTTCCGGGTCGAGCTGCTTCAGTGTCTTGGCCATGTGAGTCCCGTCGATGTTGGAGACGAACCAGACATTTGGACCTCCGGCTGAGTAGGGCTTCAGAGCCTCAGTTACCATCAGGGGTCCCTATATAAACAACACACAGTCACATGACAGCTCTGAGGCACTTCCAGGTGGGTTAATCGGATCAGACGGGTCTGTATCAGAGTTTGGCTAAACCGAAGTGCTGACTGAAAAAGCTCGCTTTTTTCCTCCCAGAAACTTTAATTGAACAGGACAGGAGATTCTGATTGGTCAGGAGGGTATGAACACTGACTGTGATTGGTGGGCGGATTCAGAGCGTCATGTCTGGATTTACACCTGACTGATCCTCAGTGTTTACATCTCCCTGGAAACCAGTCTGGACGTATTTTACTGGGAATGTTTTTGGAAGCCGGAACGTTGAGCTGCTAAATTAAATAGTTTGGTGTCAGATCTGCGGAGGACATTCCATGTTTATTCCCAGGAGACGTTCAACGATCCAAACATCAGGTTTTACTGCTGCTCACCAATTAGTTAAAGAGGCGTTTCTCAATCATGCAACACAGTTTTCACTTATAGGAAGAGAGAGTGTGTGTGTGTGCGTGTGTGTGTGTGTGTGTGTGCATGTGTGTGTGTGTGTGTGCGTGCGCTCACCAGGTCTGATCCTCCGATTCCGATGTTCACCACATCTGTGATGCTCTTCCCACTGAAGCCTTTCCACTCACCGCTACGCACTTTCTGTAAAGGACACACAGATCAGGACGTGCACGTGAAACACACACACTGATGCACGTGCACGTAGGACCGGCACACAAACACACTCATGCAGGAGAAGTCGACGCACAGACAAGGAAGGGGACTGACACACACTGAAACACACTAATGCAGATGCATGTGTGACTAACAAGCAAACAGATGCTCATGCAAGTGGGACAGAAACACGGATCAGAACATGCACGATGATCCATGTACACGTCAGACCAATGCACGTATCAGGACGAGGGACTCTCTCTCACACACACACACACACACCTGGCAAAAAGCCTTCATCTTGTCCAGCACACGGTTGACTTCAGGCATCACATCTTTCCCGTCAACAAGGATCGGTGTGTTGGAGCGGTTCCTCAGGGCCACATGGAGCACAGCTCGGTTCTGGACACGGAAACAACATGTGTGTTAGAACCAACGCGCACGCATGGTATTAATTGGATAGGTGAAGCTCAGCACCTCGGTGAAGTTGATCTTCTCTCCGGTGAACATCTTCTCTCTGGCCTCCTCCACCCCTCTGGACTTGGCCTGAACGCAGAAGCACAGTTACACTAGAACCAGAACCGGTCTTATTTTCACAGCCTCCTGTTCAGAAGAACATCCTGTTTACAGCAGGAAAGACCCCGTTTGCTTCCCCTGGGTCAGTTCTCCAGAACATCTGGGAATCAACAGGTGAATGAGCTGCAGGACAACAGCTCCCAGCTTGCTTCATGTCCGACTAAAAACTGAGTTTTGACAACAACTAGTTGTGTTGCTGAACTGCTTGCTGGCTGGTTCTGATAAAGTGAGCTTCCTCTACAACTCGGCCGTTTTTACCCTGAAGGTTTTCTGATGGTTCCAAAGAGTTCATGATGAAAATTTCTGCCGCCTTATCAGCTTCCTGCTAAACCAAACGGAGTGAAAAACTGCGATGAAGTCTGAACAAACACCGAGTGGTGAAACCTGATTTCTCCATCACTGCCTCTGGTGATAGAAGGAAGTGGTTTCAGTCTAAGCTTTGTTTCCTCACATTTCACCCCCGTGGCTCAACATGGAGTGTCGTAACGTTCCCGTTTCCCTGAAGCTGCAGCCTCCATAGTTTATACAGCGTGTGCGACATCGACAGCTGAGCTCAGATAAGATGTGTTGGGACATTTCAGACATTCCTGCAGACCTCACACAGGGTCAAACCTGGTGGAAGCCGTCTGCTCCAAGGAGCAGGGATCAGATGTGTCAGGTTTATGGTCCAGGTTAAATATCCGTCAGGCCTAACATCTGTGCAGTTAAACATCTGTGAGGATCAGATTAAATCAGTCAGGTTTACTGTTCGGATTGTTCAATGATGGTGAAATCAGCCACAGATCAGAATCGTCTTCAGTGATCTTCAAGTCAAATTTATTTTCTTCTTTATGACATGAATCTAAAGTCTCCTACCGGTTTTGGTCCATAAACATGCCATCAAACATCATGCTCTCTGTTCTGAGTTCTGTAAAATGTAAAGAAATGCTGAGGACAGAGGCTTTGATCCAGAAACATGAATTATCGTTTAAAACCTTCATGTCCTGTTAGAGTCAAACTCCTCCCTCTATCAGAAGATCTGCAGTCTCTTTATACAGTCAATTTTTTATTCAATTAAACTGTTGAAACAAAACTAAATTAATTTAAAATATATATTTATGGGCTGCTTATAAAGGAATCCCAGTATAATAATTACTGCATATTTCTTGCCATTTTCTTCACTCTAGTGCCAACTAGTCAGGGCCTTATTTTTATTAATATTATAGTTTTTATTAGATGCAGGAATAGTAAATGAGCTTTTATTTATGTGTCTATTATTTATTATTGAGGATGAGGATTATGACTATGATGTTTTGAATGGATTTGATGCACACACATACACTTAAAAGTAATTATCTGTCATCACTCTATTCTGTAAAAAATGCATGGCTCCAACTTTAATTAATGGTTTTTCATCCGTTTATTTTTATTTTTCATTGTATTCTTTTAAACCTGGTACTTCCATCTTTATGATTTTGTCTGTGTAACTTCCCTCACATGTTTTGCGAAAATGAAAGAGTTTGGATGTGTTGCAGCTCTTAGGGAATCAGAATCCGGAGGACAGACCTCAGCATCGAAAACCCTGATGGGTGCAATGTCTAAGGGAAATATCAGTCTAGTTTCCAGCTGCAGAGTTCCTCACCAAGGCCAGCAGCATGGTCATCACATCCTGGTTGATCAGGTTCTTGGAGTAGTCCAGAAGGATGTCTCCGTCGTCCGTCTTCAGGGTCGTACTGTGGACAACCAGCGCAACATTGTCAGAGGCAATCCCAGATAAAATAGTTAGAACATCAGTAAAGCTGAGGAGAAACGTGACTAACAGGAACCATCCAGCAGCTTCATTAACATGCTGGTCAGCTCATCTGATAAGTCCTTATTTAGTTCAGATGGTGGAGCTCTGCAGCTTCTCCTCAGCTGGCAGTCAGAACAGATCATCAGCAGCTAAACTGAACAAAAGAGTTTCAGAAAACTGAAAATCTGAAACTCTCTACAGGTGTTTTTAAATCAAACTGAATCAGCTCAGGATGTGCAGATTCTGTCCCATGATTTCATTCATTCATTCTCCATCTGATCATTTTATTAATGAAAACAACCACATATCACCTCACAGCTGTCTGGGAACCATCTGATTGGATCAGAAACATTCCCTCTGAAACAGGATCAAGAAAGAAAGCTAAGGCCCAAACACAGACTCAGGAATCCCTGTAGGGGTTCTGGAGAAGTGTTGATCCAGATCACTGTAAGATTTCAGGGAATCCTGGATCAGGAGTTCAGGATTGGACTGAAGCTGAACAGTCGAACTGAGTCAGCTAAGCTCTGACATCATGGGTGTGTGAACCAGGATTGTGGACCAGAACTGTGTACAGACAGAGTCCGAACAGTTCTACCTGTAAGTCAGTTTAGAAAAGATTGCTGCCCAGCATGTGCTCCTCAGCACCATGAGGGCATGCATCCTCCTCCTCCTCCTCTTCATCATCGGTTAGCGCTCAGTCACGTCTGCAGCTGCATCCTCTCTGAGCAGTGCGGGTGCGCACGTAGCCGCCTCTCAGCGAACCAGGCTGGCCCGCTGCAGTCAAAGGCACTTGATTCTGACCCAGCGGCTCAGATAGAGAGGGTTTTAAACAGAACCACTGGCCATTTACAGACCAAGTCCAAAGCATTAGTTCTGCTCCGTAGAGAAACTGCTGAGACCCCGGGGGTCGGAGTTCATTTCTGCAACAAAAACTGGTTTAAACAGTCCAATGATTGGGTTAAAGAGTTCGGACCTGATTTCATATCCAGTTAGTTACTGCTGGGTTCGGAGGGCGCCAGATGGTCCAGTCTGAAGTTAACCTGAAGGTAACTATAGATTGGACCAGGAACAGGTGGGCGTATGGAGAATGATTAAATATTTAAAATAAATCTAAAACTGATCCGGACCCATTGTATAAAAAACCCCAGAACATTTCATGTTCGGTTGATGGCTCTAGTAATAAACCCATTTGGACTTCTATTAATTACGGCACCAGAACACGCCCCAGTCCGATCATGGAAGCTGTGACATTAGCACACAGGCTAAAGTTAGCCAGGTGGGTCCAAAAGTCCCAAACCGCAAGTTCTCCGGTTCGGGTCGATTGAATCCTGAGGGGAAGAATGCGGTTAGAGGGGACAGCTGAGGTCCGGACGGGACTGTCTATCTGGACCGGTATTATTGGGCTAAATCAGCGGCAGAGGAGTGACCTTGTGACAGCCAGTAGGAGCATCTACAGCGGCTCGGTGAACACCGGAACCTGAGTACTCTCTGTCAAGGTAAAACTAAGGTCTACTGCCGGGAACCGGGCCTTCCCAGCACCGGGACCCGAGACTGGTTATTAACGCCCCTCTCGTGGTCTCACCTGAACTTCCCGAACCGTTCCGGGTCGCTGTCGAACATGGCCCTCATTTTCAGGCTATTGGCATTGGTCCGGTACCATTGCTCGAGCTTCTGGTAGTTTGGGTCCGCGCTCAGGGCCATGGTGGCTGCGATGTGTTGGTGTTCGGATGTTAGACGACCTGGCTGTAGGCACCGTTCAGGCTGCTCTGACGGTCCAGCTGGCAGAGAAGTAAAGGCCTAGAACGCTCAAACTGATCTCCACCAATCATAGCATAGCTCTCACTACATAACCCCACCCACTGAGACTAAGCTCTGCTGTGATTGGCTGTATCACATAGCGTCAGTGGGCAGGAATGATGCATGGAGCGTCAAATTAAGGCTGAGCTTCAGACTTCAGACTAGAAAATTAACAGCCATCATTTTTACCTAACTAAATAATGTAACCAGTAAAAAACACACAAAAACCTACATATATTTGCGACCTATTACTATAATCGTGTTCAATTGAAATCAAAAATACATAGTATTACTATCCTACATGTATAGTTTCTGCAGTACAACTTATTTTGTCAATATGCTTATAATAAAATCTTAATTCTACCCTCCTTCATGCTGACGCAGCAGTCTGGAGGCTGATACTCCTACAGCTGAATGCATCTTTTTCTCCAATTTGTTTAGATTTGAACGGTCCAAATATCTGAAAACAGTTCAGTACATGTACTCTGAACCGCTCAGTTCGGGTGACCCGACCTGTTCAGCTGATGTTTTTCGAGGCGACAGCAGAAACTTCGGATCCACTCTGGTCCAATGAAGAGAACTCTCATTGAGATTTGAATGCTGTTCAGACGTGTTATATGATCTCTCGGGGTTCTGATGCTGGTAGAACAGAACCATTAAAGTGAAAAAACAAGAAGCAAACGTTTCTGCAAACTTAGTGTCTTTATTTCAGTTTTTATTGTACAATGCATCATTTAAAAGCTCACTTTTTGTTCCAGATGTGGGTCCAGACTGGAACCAGGACCTGTCACTGAGCACACCACAAAGCAGTTTCTCTGCAAATCCAAACCAACATTCAGTTAGGAACCTTAATGTCTCAAACAGTTCTTTCCATCTGAACAGAACCGCCTTTCGGACCAGTCCTCTCCCATTTCCTGAGCACAGTTTAAAGGTGGCTCTGCGTGTCGGATCATGGAAAGTCTTTTCAGGAGAATCTACAGGGTTGCCGTCTGAATCAGAATCAGAAAAAGACCCATGTCAAAGACCAAGCTATATACCGGCGTGTTCTGATCAGATCAGCTAATTGGATCATTAAATGTCATAGCGCTAGCTGGATGTTCTGATCTCTGATCACAGAAAACCATGAAAGATCCGAGCGAGCAGCAGCAACGGTAAAAGATGGCTGACATCTTTAACAGGTTCTGATCATGCCGCGATCTGGATCGGACTGTGCGGGGATCTGACCCATCAGGACCGACTCGGAGGCTGCTGAACATAAAGAAACCTGCAGTTACCAAACGCAGGAAAATTGCTGACTGACGTTGCTACAGTGCGCAGCTCTGTCCATCTGTGTGACATCACTTCCTGCCGGCCGGCCGGCGTGCAGTGCAGCGGGGCGAGGAATGAGGCCGGCCGACTGGCTCCAGGTTCGGAAGAGTTAAAGCGCAGGAGGAAAATCTGAAGCTTCCTGTTCATCTCTGAGATAAAAAGGTTCTGCTTCACGGCCGAGTTACGGAACCTTCTGGGTCCAAACTGGCCTCAAATTAAAACTGATCAGGAAATAAAGAGAGAAAATTTAGTTCTATAGTCCAATCCCAGTAGAAGAATTGTTCCTCTGCTCCTCAAGTCTGCAAATGATTTACTGGTTTACATGAATTTCTTTTAGTGATCTGAAAGATTTATTTCTTGCCAAACCAAAATCGTTTTAAAATGTCATTCAGCTGAACTTCATGGTGAGCAGATAGCTTTTGTGAAGATATTCTCCTGTTGGTTCCAGCATTCATCAGAGGCTTTAATGTAACATGGTTCTGGGGGGTAAATTCTGGCCCAAACATCTAAGAGATGAACCGAAGCAAACCGGAGAGTTCCTGCAGTAAGAAAACCAAACAGAGGAACGATCAGTGGTGAATCTGTGTGAACTGGGAGCTGGAAACGACCCACAACATCCAGTAAAACCAGTGATATTAGACAGGTGGAGGGGAGAACGTCAGAGCTACAAAAGGCCAACAACTGGAGGAGTGAGAAACAAGCTCAGCGAGTCACCCTGCGACCTGATATAATAGTAGAAAACTCCAAGTTAGAGCCTGCAGCGCCCTCTACAGGACGAATCCCGATAAAGCTACAGGAGCTCCACAGCTGAGGAACTAAAACATTTAGCGGGAATCACTTTCTCTAATAAACTGCATCGTTATCATGGTGGTCTGAGACAGACGGAACATTAAGCTGCATTCAGAGTCTACTCCAGTGCTGGTGACCGAAACAACGAGGAGACAATCTTCAGGAATCTAGTGGACAGAACGGAACCAAAGCTTGCTGTTTTCCCCTGGAAGAAGTTCCAGCTTCATGGAGCTTCCTCCTCCTGTCGACACTACGCAGCCGCTTTGTTGTCCTTCTGCATCAGAACACAGACACAGAAACAAGTCATATTAAAGTCTTTCTGGCTCTTTGGAGGTTTTTGAATACATTCAGTTTTTTTTATATATTTCGACAATTTAGAACAAATATCATTTGAAGGCACTTTAAAAAAAAACAGATCTAATTTATAGACGTAGGCAGCAGTTAGTCGTGTAGTGGCTTCATGCAGGAGAAAAACACGGCTAAACGGATAGGCTCTAAACCAGCAGTGGTGACAGCAATCTCTCAATGGCCGTGTCCAGGACAATGTGGGTTACATTGATAATTGGCGAACATTTTGGGGAAAACCTGGTCTGATCCGGAGAGAACGGCATCCATCCCACTTTGGATGGAGCAGCTCTTCTTTCTAGGAATCTGGCCGAATTATTAGTTCTCCAAAACTCTGACAACCCAGGGTTCAGACCAGGAAGCAGGGTCGTAGTTTAACACTCCTCTCTGCAGCTTCTGTACCGCTACCCACCCATTACCCTATTAAGACAGTGTCTCGCCCACGGCCAAAACTGAATAGATTAAAAAATAATCTAAAAAGAGGAAATCAGGAAACTCTCGTAAAAATAAACAACTCAGACTAAAAAGAAAAATAAAACAATTAAATGTGGCTTACTGAACATAAGATCTCTCTCTTCAAAGACTTTGCTAGTTAGTGACCTGATTTGTGACAATCAAATTGATTTATTTTGTCTCACAGAAACCTGGCTGCAGCAAGAGGATTATGTTACTATAAATGAGTCAACTCCTACTAATTATTTAAATTTTCAAATTCCTCGAAATACTGGGCGAGGAGGAGTAGCAACCATCTTTCAGTCCGATTTATTGACTAGTCCCAGACCAATCAATTGCTACAACTCTTTTGAATATTTAATCCTTAGTTTTCCTTATCCAAATTGCAAAGCACTAAAACCACTTCTGTTTGTTGTTTTGTACCGTCCACCAGGCCCTTACTCTCAATTTTTAGATCAGTTTTCAGACCTTTTATCTGATTTAGTGTTAAATACAGATAAGGTTATTATAGTGGGGGATTTTAACATTCATGTTGACACTGAAAGTGATAGCTTAAATATAGCCTTTAATGCTATCTTAGACTCAATTGGCTTTACTCAAAACATTAACAAACCTACCCACGTTTGTCTTCATTCTCTGGACCTTGTGCTGACATATGGCATTGAGTGTAAAGACATTACAATATTTTCTCACAACCCTGTGCTGTCTGACCATTTCTTAATAACCTTTGAGTTTAATTTAACCGAGTACTCCACACCTGAAAGAAAATTTCATTATAGTAGATCATTATCAGACGATGCTGTAACAACCTTTAAAGAATCTGTTCCACTTTTAATTTCCTCATTATTACTGAAAAACACAGTGGAGGGCAATAATTTTGTTTCTTCCCCTTCACAAATTGATTCTCTTGTTCAGAGTGTTACTTCATCATTACGTGGTGCATTAGACAATGCAGCCCCCTTGAAAAAGAAGGTAATTATTCATAGGAGGCAGGCTCCCTGGTTTAATTCAGAGCTGCGTACTTTAAAGCACAATGTTAGAAAATTGGAGAGAAAATGGCGCTCTACACACCTAGAGGATTCCTACTTAATCTGGAAAAATAGCCTACTGTTGTATAAAAAGACACTTCACCAAGCTAGAACAGCTTATTTCTCATCTTTAATAGAAGAGAACAAGAATAATCCTAGGTTTCTCTTTAGTACAGTTGCTAAACTTACACAGAGTCATAGCTCTGTTGAGCCATCCATTCCCTTAGCGCTTAGCAGTCATGACTTTATGGGATTCTTCCAAAATAAAATTGATTCTATTAAAAATAAAATCTTTGACATACTCCCGAAGATGGTTACTTCATCCTCAGCAAGTGAGACAACATTGGAAATAACTGCAGAACCTGATCTGTGTTTGGACTGTTTTGATCCTGTGGAGCTTCCTGAGTTATCAGAAATATTAGCTTCATCTAAACCTTCAACTTGTATGTTAGACCCAATCCCAACCAAATTATTTAAGGAACTGTTCCCTCTGATTACCAGCCCCATTTTAGATATGATTAATCTATCCTTAATAAATGGTTATGTACCACAAGCTTTTAAGGTAGCTGTAATTAAACCTTTGCTTAAGAAATCTTCGCTTGATCGAGATGACTTGAAAAATTACAGACCGATATCCAATCTTCCATTCTTATCTAAAATTCTTGAGAAAATAGTTGCTAATCAAATGTGTGAGCATTTACACAGCAATGACCTGTTTGAAGAGTTTCAGTCAGGTTTCAGAGCTCATCATAGCACTGAAACAGCTCTGCTGAAAGTCACTAATGATATTCTTATTGCCTCAGATAATGGACTTGTGTCTGTACTGGTTCTGTTAGATCTCAGTGCTGCATTTGATACAGTCGACCACAATTTTCTCTTAGAAAGGCTGGAATATGCTGTAGGGATCAGGGGAACAACGCTAGGCTGGTTTAAATCTTATTTGTCTGACAGATTCCAGTTTGTTCATCTAAATGATAAATCATCTTTAAACTCCAGGGTTAATTGTGGAGTACCACAGGGTTCAGTACTTGGGCCAATTCTCTTTACTATATATATGCTTCCAATAGGTCAAATTATCAGGCAGCATAGGGTGAATTTTCACTATTATGCTGATGACACTCAGCTTTACTTATCCATAAATCCTGATGAACCCAACCAGTTAGATAGACTACAAGCATGTCTTGAAGACATAAAAACTTGGATGACTTTAAATTTTTTGCTTCTAAATTCAGACAAGACAGAAGTTGTCGTCTTTGGACCGGAGTCTTTAAAAAAGAAACTGCTTAGTCAATCACATAACCTGGATGGCATTAAATTGACCTCCGATAATAAAGTAAAAAACCTTGGTGTTATTTTTGACCAGGACATGTCATTTAAATCCCATATTAAACAGGTTTTTAGGATTTCCTTCTTTCATCTCCGGAACATTGCCAAAATTAGAAATATCCTGTCCAGGATTGATGCTGAAAAACTAGTCCATGCATTTGTTACTTCAAGGCTGGACTATTGTAATTCTTTACTATCAGGATGTCCACAAAATGCAGTTAAAAGCCTTCAGCTGATTCAAAATGCTGCAGCAAGAGTTCTGATGAAAATAAAAAAGAGAGATCATATTTCTCCTATTTTACCTTCCCTTCATTGGCTCCCTGTTATATCCAGAATAGAATTTAAAATTCTCCTCCTCACATATAAAGCCCTTAATGATCTAGCTCCATCATACATCAGAGATCTGATTGTTCCATACGTTCCTAACAGAGCACTTCGTTCTCAGACTGCAGGTTTACTGGTGGTTCCTAGAGTCTCTAAAAGTAGAATGGGAGGCAGATCCTTTAGTTATCAGGCTCCTCTCCTGTGGAACCAGCTCCCAGTTTTAGTCCGTGAGGCAGACACTCTGTCTACTTTTAAGGCTAGGCTTAAAACTTTCCTTTTTGATAAAGCTTATAGTTAGAGTGGCTTAGTTTATCAGGGAGGGGGCCTTCCTCCCTCCATGTTGGATGGAGTAAGGAGGAGTCAGGTTTAGCCTAAACCGGCTCAGTTATGGCTGAGGTGCAAACACACCCTCCATTTCTGCTACCTGTATGACCCCCTCTCTTTTCCAATGGTTATAATCAGTCTGACAGAGAGAGGTATCCCAATCCTTGTGGTTTTTAGTATAACAATGGCCATCAGTGGGACCCTTTGTGGGGTGCCTTGAGATGACATTGTTGTAAATGAGCGCCGTTTAACTAAATAAGCTGAACTGAAACTATCTCTGTAGTTATGCTGCTATAGGCTTAGGCTGCTGGAGGACATAATGACCACTTTCAGTCTCTTCGCTACATTCTCACACTACTCTCCAATTTTGCATTATTTGCTGTTATTTCAGCTTTTAACTTTGTTCTCTCTCTTTTCTCTTCCTAGAAGCTACACCTGGCCTGACTCTGTGTCTACCTGTGACACCTTCTGGAGAGGGGCATCGTCCGAGCTTCTGCTGGCAACAACTTAATGCTCACCCTCTACCGATGATCCACATGGCCCTGTCTTTCAGTGTTTAACCCTTTCTCTCTCCTAGACATAGCTACTGACTGAGCTTTTACTGTGACTATCTCTGTGCTCTCTTCAGACTCTAAACTTGAAAACTGGCTCAGAGTTTATCTGTTCTTTCTTTCTAGATGAAACGACTAAAGGAGCTACATCCATTAACATTTACTTTTCCTTCCCATAGAAAGGACTCCTGGATCAGTGCTTCCTTGTTCTCTTTGTGTCTCTGCTCTGTTCTCTCTAACCCCCAGTCGGTTGTGGCAGATGGCCGCTCACACTGAGCCTGGTTCTGCTGGAGGTTTCTTCCAGTTAAAAGGGAGTTTTTCCTCTCCACTGTTGCTACATGCATGCTCAGTATGAGGGATTGCTGCAAAGTCAACGCCAGTGACTGTCCACTGTCTCTACATGCTCATCCAGGAGGAGTGAATGCTGCAAGTCACTGACTGGATGCAATCTGTTGGGTTTCCTTAGATAGAAAAACTTTTTATCCAATTTGAATAAATAACAGAATCTGATTGCACTGTTCAATGATTAAGATTAATTGGAATGTATGTACCTGACTTGAGACAACATGTGTTGTGAATTGGTGCTATATAAATAAACTGAATTGAAAAGTTAGGGTTAAACATAGAAGAAAGGGCAAATTCTCCTGAATGCAAGTTCAAAGCATGTCCATGATTCTTAAAGAAGAGGAAAACTGTCTCATTTTGTCAGATTATGCAGGTTTACTGCAGCTGCACTTTTCCCTGGATCTCCAGCATACTTCCCTGAATCCCCAAACCTGTCTCCCACCATTAGTGGTCAGACCTGGAATATAACAGTGAATTTCTTCCTAAAGGAAAGCCTATTGATCTCCACAGAAATCCCAGTGTGGCCCATCAAAGAATATTCCAACAGCAGACTTTAGATCTGGAAAGAAATCAGGTTTCCTAATATTTAAACATTATTGTTTCTACACCAAGTAAAACTCTGAAATCAAAGTCTCAAGGCTTTTAAAATCTGGATATCTGGTTGGACTTTCATTAAGGATGGGATCGGGGGAACATTATGTAACTAGAACTCAAGTAAATATTTAGGTTGGAAGCTGACAGGTTCATAAAAACAGAAGGATGAACCTCTACATTATAACAAACAGTACAGATCATGAATGCAGTGTGTAGGACCAGGGCCAAGGAAAACTCCTGATGCTGCAGAGTTATAGACAGTTCTCGAAGCCAGACTCACCCTGTACGGTAAGTTGGCGAATTCGCGCCCTGCCTGGTTTCCTCGGTATCCTCCCCTGAAGCTGCCGCCCTGAGGGGGCCCAAAGGAACCTCGGCTGGACGAACGTCCCCGCCCTCCTCTGAAGCCCAGCCCCCCACGGCCTCGGTAACCACCGCGGCCTCGGCCCTGACGCAAAGGGATGCCGAATGTCTCCGCGTTCATCCTCCTCTCCTCCGCCCAGGTCTGCCGACGCTCCCTGCAGAAGGAAAAGGAAATATTCATTCAGAGCAGAGCGTGGAGCTGCTTTTCAACGAGACCCACAGGTAGCAAACCCAGTTTAATCTGGTAAATCTTACTCGGTTATAGCTCCCTATTAAGAACAAAAAGCTGCTGATCTAACTGCAAAGATCTGCTGACAGAAGCACTGCTACTGTCAGAGTCCAGATCACAGAGATTCATGATGCAGCCTCCTGGATCAGTTTGACTCATTCGGAAATCACCAACATGTAGGTCCTGCAGGATGTCAGAAACTCACCGAGGGAAACCGGAGGCTCCAGACTTATCTCCAGCTTTCCTAAAACACACAAACACCAGTAGATCAGGATCAGAGCAGACAAGAAAACATGAATACGGGATTTACTCATCTGCTTCTTATTGACAAGTATTCCTGAAAACCAACTGGGACAACCTGAACCAGAACTACTGACCATGGGATCCTCATCGGGTCCTGTTCACTTAAGTCTTCTGTTAATGAATGAATGGTTCAGATAACCAATTGGGAAGAAAAGCTGGTTTATCAGTTCTTTAAATTATTTCTGATGGGTCTTTATGTGTTTCTGAGCCCCGATCTGATCGGAATAATTGATTTATAAATGTTTAGCTGTGTTTGAGAATCAGTTTAACAGTGATCGGATGGAATCTGGAACCAGTTCATGTATCCATTCGGATCTGTTTGGGAATCAGTTTAACCCAATCAGATCTCTGTTATCTACCAGCCCTGAGGCCTGACTCTAGGATGAAGGACCAACTTGAGGTTTTTACCTCGTGTCGTCACAGGAGATGTTGTCGAAGAATGACTTGGACTTGTCGTAGTAACAGTGCGGGCCCAGCGGGTCGCTCTCATCTTCGTTGTTGCCCTCACTCTTCTGGGTTTCCACTCCAGAGTCCGCCTTCTCTTCTCCATTCAGCGCTTTCTCCGTCTTCTCATCTGAGAGACAACAGAGTCACATGTCAGCTGCAGAACACCAACTTTGAAAGGAGCACAGTGAAAGCTACTGGAGTTTCCATCTTAGAGACTAACTCTTACTCCAGCAGATCAGCCACAGATACAATCCATGAACATGTGAAGGAGTTCTGCAGCAGCGGATTGAGGTCAGACAGAAACATCTCATTCAAGCCGCAAACCAACTCCCTTTGCCCTCCTTGCATCACTACATTACAGTCGTTCAATATCAAAACGTTCTACTGGAGTAAACACAGTTCTTTTAATTTTTTACATTTGTTCAATTTGCAGCAGTTTTATCTCCCAGAGATCTCCCTCAGATTTCCCAGTAAAACCAGTCAGCCCCCAAACCTTTCAGCTTCAGCTTGCTCTGAAACTCCCTCTCGATCTCCTCCTTGTTAAACTGGGCGTTGGCGCTCTCAAAGTCAAAGTCCTTCTCGAACTTCATGGGTCCGTCTCGGCGCACATTGAAGCGCCCCCTGCCGTGGTGCCCGCCCCCTCGGCCGCGTCGGTTCGCCGCTCCGCCTGCAGCTGCTGGAGACGGAGAGAAGCACTGCGTTAGCTGAGAGGGTGAAGACAAACGGAGCAAACAGAAGGACAGAAGCACAGGTGGTAGCACAAGAGGTGAGGATGAAGAGCTGCAGCGGGGCTTCAGGAGTTAGTGACACAGAATGATGGAGGAGATGCAGAGAGTCTCCATCATCCCTGTGGAGATGAAGTCTATAAGGAACATGTAGAGCATGCAGGATGGCTGCAGAGAGGAGCAGACTTTAACCTGTGGAGCGTTTACTGGGCTCCCTGCCTTCTCCTCGCGCCTGTTCGCCCTCAGCTCTGCCCTGGACGTCTGATCCTGGAACAGCAACACAGTTTGAATCTCCACACAGTGATCAGAGAGCAGCTGCTTCTACTGCAATTACAAACTCAGCCCTGAAACACTGAACTCAGCAGCGCGTCGAGAACATGGCAACAGACGTCAGCAGTCTGAGCTCAGGGCACTGATTGGATTCCTGCAGGAAACAGGAGGCAGTTTATTACAGCCTCTGTTGTTGTTGTTATAAAGTTTAACCCGTTTCCATGACCACCATGAGCAGCAGTCTGCAGCTTTTTTTTGGGTGTGTGCTGTCCCCACACACACCCAAACCTGCAGGCCTTGGAATCCTAATACCTTCACTTCTGCTCATAGCCCTAAATGAATTTAGGTGATTTTAAAGACCTATATGAACGGTTCTTTTTCAGGATCAGATGATTGGATAAAATTCAGCTGCAATATCCACACAAGGCCAGAATTATACACACAGGCTGAAAAACATATGCACCCACCTATTAATTTGTAATATATTAATATTTATAAAAAGCATCAACAAGATCTAGGCGTTATTCGGGCTGAATAGTTGGTAACTGTTCCTGGCAGAAACGGTAGTTCATTTAAGTCGGTTGGTGGGTTGGTTTCTAGTCACAGATCCAGCTTCAGTCATAATAAACACATTAGCATTTAGCTTTGACTAGGCCATTCCAGAACTTAAAGTCAGCCTGCTTTATTCATTAAAAAAAAACCCTTGGATGTGTGTTTATGGGGTCGTTGTCTTGTTTGAACACCAAGTGGCATCCAAGTCTCAAACACCTGTCCCAAACTGCCCCCCTCCAGATGAAAGGAAACTGGTTACAACGTTAAGGAACAATCCAGGAACCACCAAGGCTCAAGAGTTGAGTCACCAGTGGCTGTCTACAGTGAAGTCAGTGTAAAACCAGCCTGGTGTTCATGAAAAGGGTGTTCATGAAGAATAAAGCTCCTGCTCTAAAGTCAACACCTTCAAGAAGGACTGAAATCTACAGAGCCAAATGTCTGCTGGACAAAAGCTGTTGGTCAGATGAGAGACTGAGCTGATTGGACACAGTGATGGTACGTTTGGAGCCGTTTTCTAAATAAACTGTTGAACGCTGGGTAGCTGAATCTCACTTAGCATTGGCATACCTCAGGACTGTGTGTTGAGTCCACTCCTGTTCACCCTCAATAAACACAACTGTACACCCACCTGTCCCACCAATACCTGCATTAAGTCTGCAGGAGACACCAGTGTGGTCAGGCTTATCAATGGACGTCACAAAGCCTGTGTGACGTAAATGGCGTCATCTGTACCCCCCCATTAGAGCTCGCTTGCAGCCCAGATGGTTGTCACAGAACTGGCCGACATGGCAGCAGGGACAATGTTACTCCTAGTCACAGGGTGGTGCCACATGTACTGCAGATCGTGAGCAGAAGAAGAAAACAACAAGGACCTTTATTTTTAAGAAATACAGTCTCAGGGACAGCAAGGATCCTAGATATTGTGCGTTAGTGTTAAAGGCCACTGAAAACATCTGACTGTCCTTAAGGTCTATCATGTGTGAATGTAAATTCTGAATGGACCTACTGATGGACTGATGTTTTCCAGTGACTGTAAAAACCTGCAGAGTAGCTTTAATCTCCTTTCGTTTTCTTAAAACTGAATTATCAAGATGCCGCAGGGTTCAAATATCAAATCAAAGGTTTTTACACACAAAACTCTGGATCAGGAGGGATGTTCTCCACCTGAACCAGTTGGAGGAGGTTCTATTGGTTTATTACAGTTAGTCCACTGGGTATAATCAGCAGGGGAGTTTCCATCGGTGCTCCGATGTTTCAGATTGGATCCCTAAGCTTATATGTATTTAGCCGACTGAAAATAAACAGGGAGGGTTGCCCAGGACCATGTTCCTGCCAGCTGTCAGTACGCGAGTCCAGAGATGGACCCAGAGCTGATCAGTTAGAGACTACAGCTTCTCACCCCTCAGATTGTCCACTCCATCCTGCTGCTGAACCTTCTGGCTGCTCTGAGAAGGTCCTGCCGGGGCAGTGCGGCCATGGGCGGGGCTCCTACGTCCCAGACCGGGGGCTGGAGCTGTGGTGGTGGATGTCGGCACAGAAGGGCCACTCTGGATCACCGGATCCACAGTGGGACTCTTCCTGAGAGCTTCCAGACCGGGACTGCTGCATCCTGAGGAGAATCAGTGGAGAGAGAGCAGGGTTAAAGGTTATGACTTATCCCCAACAGAACCAAGCCAGTACGTCTGGTAACCCCAAAGACTGGACCCAAAACGGCTGGGCAAACCTCCCACCTGCTGGTTTAACAGAACTAAAAAAAGCTGCTGTATAGTTCCGAAGTAAAACCAGGACGGACCGAACCTCAGTCACTGACCCATTCTGCATTCAGGGTTATTACAAGTTATTACTGTTTTGGTCCTGGTCTAGAACCAGTTCCAAACTCCAGATCCAGTTACAACCGACACTCTGCAGGAAAAATGGTTCAGGTGGTCCAGGATGTTCACAGAGTCCAACCAGATGAGTTAAACTATACCCACTGAAAGCAGAAAAGGCTCTGGATGAAGCAGCAGAGGAAGACGAGCTCAGAGGTCTCTCTGAAGGTGCTGCTCAGCCAGCAGCCTTGGCGGTTCTGGTTTGCAGCAGAACTCGGACATGAAGCGGCACAAGCAACTGGATGAACTGCTGCTACTTCTCCCTTTCTGTAACTGTATCCACTAAAAACATGGGTCAGTCCTGAATGCAGCAACAAGCTGAATGGCTTCTGTTGGAGGCTGTCATCATAATGATCCAGCGCCGTACGTTTGCTCCATGACCACAGAACCCATCCCTGTAGAATAATGCTAATGTGTGCAGCACAGGGCATAAGAGGTCCGTTTGGATGAAATCAGAACCCAGACCCCATAAAAAATGTCTTTTTGTTCAGACAAATGTTTCTAACATCAGTGTTGGCTGGTTAACGGGTTAGTCCACTCTGTTAACTCTATACGAACACGGTGGTTTGTAGGAGGAAGACTTCAAGGGTTTGACTTTCTTTATTCACCTTATTTTTAAACGGAAATACGGACACAGTACATTGATGTTTTTTTTGTGCGGGACTTCCGGTCCCCGGCTAGCCGATGTCCTTTCGCTGTAGCGGCTAATAACAGTTTTCTTCACAACCAACTCATTGTTATGGGTCTGAGATTGTATGTGCAGTAGGAGGCCGTCATAATAACTGGTTCAAAAGAAAGGTTTACCTGCGCTGCTGCCCCGTCCTCCACATACATGCTCGTTTACTTCAGTTTGCCCCAATCCGAATGACATAATCAGAACCAGTGATTAGATGGATGCTAATCGGATTATTGATCTGCATAAATCACCCCTACTCAATAGGGAATAAGATTTCATTCCAACTGATCATAATATTCCAATTGGCGTGTTTACATGACGCATTTTTTAATCCGAGCGGCCCTTTTTCGCCAATACTTATGTAGATGTAAGCAAGGGGCAACAGTTAGTATGTTATGGCACTGAAGAGACAAATCATTAGCCTACCTTCCATAAGATCACCGCTGCGTGACTGCAGGATTTCCCCTGACCCGCGACACAGGAGCACCCAGCGATCTCAGTAATATCGGTGGATGTAGTCAGGACCCATGCAGAGTGAACGTCGGTCTTGCTTTGGCTTGGTTGTGCATCAGCCTTCATGAATCACAGGTAGTCGATGTTGTTACTTTTTAATACTTTGCCAACTTTTCCACTGTGGAGGTACCGCTATGCCTCTGTACTTTTGTAATTGCACACTGTAGATCCATCGGCACCAAGCGACAACACGAAATGGGTCAAAATGTCTTCATATGTTATATGAGGCCACTTCTTCATATCATCCTCCCACTCATGGATAGTTTGAGGGTGTGGCACTAACCTGCCATTTCGATTTTTCTGCGATTTTTGGAAATATTCCCACGACATAGTCCATAAATTTCGTCATGCTTATGTTATTTAGCCAAGGAAAGCGATGAAACAGAACATAAAACCGGAAGCTGGACACATATTTATTTCCGCAATCGAAAATAAGGTGAATAGTGTTTAAATAAAATCTGATGTTTGTGTTCTTCTTCCAGACCCTTATAGACACAGACCACTGATCCAGGAAGTACAGAGAGACACAAAGTTGGATCAGTGGGACCTACAGCGTCAACAGAAGTTTGTTAGCCTCCTGTCTGCAGTTTGTTTTGGTTGAATATGTGTTGAATGACACTGCGAAGCAGTGCAAGTAAGGAGGGATGAAGCAGTTGGGCTCCAGAATGTGGGGCAGCAGAACTGAACCGGCAGGATGTGCAGATTTCAGAGGGCAGCGGGGTCAGAGGCAGGAAGACAGTCAGGTGTATATTTACTGCAGTGGGAAACACGGCAGGGTGTTGGTGGGTCAACTCTGAGGAAATAAGAAGCAGGACAGGAAAACACCCGAGGACAGGCAAAGGCATCATGTTTTAAATTAACCATCATCCTCACGATTCAGTTCCTTTAGAGGGTGAACACAGATCTGAGAGTCCACTTCCTGCTGGTTTTTACCTTCAGTCAAAGTCCCCACAGATCGCGAGTCAGAACCACTCGGGGCAGGATGGGAGTTCACAAAGGAAGCCATGGAGTGCCCTGTATGGGAGAACAGCAGAGAACTGAGACTGGGAACACTCTCTGCAGAACACCTGGGCTGTGCCGATACCAGAACACGAAAGCTAAAGTCAGCGACAAAATGGAATCAAATCTTTGGTAAAACGGAACCAAGTTCAAGCTGAAACTGGACAGTCTCTGCTCTCGAAACAACCAGAGTACCTAACAGACTGAACCAGTTTGACTCTCACAGCTAGAACTGGACCCATAACCAAACCTAGAACCAAAACGAGCCACCGCTAAAACTCCAGATTCAGGTTTGGTAGGGTTACCGTCTAAAGTGAACCATTTCTGCCCTCAAACTCGACCCAGTTACTATTAAAACGGAACCGATTCCTCTCCCACAGCAAACACATCCATCCATCGTTTGTTGCAGATCTGATTATTCTGTATGTTCCCACCAGAACACATGGCTTTGTAGAATAGGAGGCAACTTCTTTATCCATCAGGCACCTCTGCTGCACGCTCAGGTCCAAGTTTGGGTCTGGCTGGTACCTGGACTAAAGAAATACGTTTCAGTTTGAAGCAGAAAAGCTGCAGATGAACAGAACCCACTGAACGTGATAAGAGTAAAGACAGACTGCAACCAGATGTTTCAGGTCCATCCTACAGGCGGTGCCCCAATAAAAGCTAAAAAAAAAAACAACAAAGTTCTGAATCTTTTTACAGTAAAAACTAGAACTGGATCAGCAGCAGAAACCGACTGGATGCAATTTATTGGACTTGGTTCTATCAGCACAGCCCAGTACCACCTCCTTTCCCCACAGAACCGGGCACAGAGCGCATCTCTGGTTCCTTTAGCACAGTCCGGTATGGTGCCGTCCTGTCTTTATAGAACCAAACACAAAATGTGTTGAGGAGGCGGCGAAGGTCTCACGCTGACACCTTGACCCGACGCCTCCTCATTTCCTGTGGCATGATGAACGTGGTCCAGAACCACTCACAGACTCTGAACCCTTGGATATCATGCAGAGCTGAGACTGCAACTCATTCCTGACATGCTACCTGACTTACCCACACCAACGGGTCCAAACTGGGGAGAGACCAGAGGGCTGGTGCTGAACTGGTTGTACGCAGGAACCGGAGCTCTGCTGAAAAGGCCGTAGGAGCCTGAAGACTGGAACGGAGTTGGAGCTGAGGCCGCCGCTGATGAGGAGCTGGTGCTGATGGAGGACTGGAAAAGAAGAAAACAAAAGATCAGGTGATTGTGAAGCTGGGTCAGAACCAGTTTTCTGTGATGGTCAATCAAAAAGTTCTGACTAGGGCTGCGTATTTGGAAAACTGGCGATGATGATGATGATGAATGCTTCCATAATGTATGACTTGTGATAAATAAGCAACATTCTCAAACTGTGGGGTGCGTCGGAACTAATGTGAATGTCGGAGGAGTTCTTTGGAGGCGACACAACAAACAACAAGCAGAGCAACAACTGAAACTCCTGGTTGGCCTTATAAGTGACAACATATGGACTAGAATAGGTGAACTGTGTCTGTGTTTACACCGATGGAGCACGGACCCTGGGGAGAAAACACCTGCCGGGGTTTTACCAAATGCAGAGTGGACGCATTGGGTCACTCACAGACAAGCACAAGCAGCGTAGATGATGTTATTCATGTGGTCAATTTTATCAAAACAAAATCCCTGAAAGGCCGACTGTGTTTCTGTCTTTCTGCTTTGGGTTCATAGCAAACACAGAAATACAAAGTCAACGCCAGTGACTGTCCACTGTCTCTACATGTTCATCCAGGAGGAGTGAATGCTGCAAGTCACTGACTGGATGCAATCTGCTGGGTTTCCTTAGATTGAAAAACTTTTTATCCAATTTGAATAAATAACAGAATCTGACTGCACTGTTAATGATTTGGATTAATTGTAATGTATGTACCTGAGTTTTGTGAGGTGCATTGAGACGACATGTGTTGTGAATTGGCGCTATATAAATAAACTGAATTGAATTGGTCAACTGACCACCTCTATACCTTTGATTATGTTGCCTTAAACACACGTCCCCAAAGGTTTCACAGGCATAGAAAGCCTGATGGTGCTCACTTAAAAAGCTAACGTTTAACGCTCTGCGAAAAGTTACTCGCAGAATGAATGTGCATTCATTAAAAATTACTACAGCAGCAAAGGTTTTCAGAGAAAGTTCTGGTTTTAGTTGCTGCGAACAGAAAAAGACATTTTCTAGGCCAGGGGTCAGATACCTACGGCTCTTTGGACCTGCCACAATGGCTCTTAAAAACTTTGGCTAACATCAAAGTTATTAACCAACTAATTATTCTAAATACAGATCTACTGAATAATTGCATTTTATTTCCACAGTACAGCGACACTAAAAGTACCAGTAATATCTTTTTAGATCTATTTTTCTTTGTCACTAGTTTGGAAACTATTGGCTCATATCAACATCCCATAGAAGAAAATGTACCCACCCTCTTGTTGCAAACGTTTCTATCTTTTTCTTTGTTTTTAAACCTAAAAAAAGAATTAAAATTGTGGTTCTTTAAAAATCACAAATTTCCTGTAGTAGATATTTTTCAAAAATTATAACTTGACAGGTCATGTAACATTAGCGACTGTAAACGAGTTTGATTTAGCTAGACTGCAGGTAAAATGTCTTGTTTCTATTCTAAGGGCTGCAGGACCCTGGCCTAGACCAATAAAATAGAAAACATGCGACCTCAAACATTAAAAGCTACACTTTTCTTTTATCCAGGCAAACTTCTGAGACCCTTTCCCGGACCTATAACAATTTGGTCTTTTCTACTTTGTTTTATTAAAATATTCCATGTTTAATGTACTGCTAAGCAGGTACAAAGATAAAAATTCAGTAAAGAAATTATGTTTTTAAAAAGGGAAAAAAGGCCCACCAGTGCTTCTTAAGTAAATTTTTCCTCGACAGGCAAAACGTATCGACACCACTGGCAAACAAAGACAATAAACCTGCAACATACTGTACAGCCTTATTTCTGACCTTCTGAAAGTTTCACAGTTCGAATGAAAAATACTTTACTAACCCCAGAGGGACCGAAACCAAAGAGAGTTCCCTCAATATTTAGTTTAAAGAGGACAATGAATTTCAAGTCTGTTCTCTAGCAGGAGGCTGTAAATTATTGCGTTCAGCAGAAATTCAGTTCTAATAAATAAAACAGTGGTTTGTTTAAGCCTGACCTGAAACAGCAGCATACCTGGACAATGGCGGGGTCCTGGGGAAGCGAGCATGTCGGTTTGGGCGGCTCACACACCGTCAAGTCCTTGATGTCGCTGCCCCTGAAGATGATGTACTCAAAGATGTCGTCTCGGGGAGGAATGGGCCGGTCCGTCGGGCGATCCTCGGTACCGAAGGAGCGGACTGAGGCGAAGCAAAGATCACAGCTCAGTGTTTGAATAAGAATGTGTCAGTAGAGGCTGTGGCTAAAACTCCACTTTCAGACTGAAGTATCTCTGAAACATCAACAGCACTGCAGTTCATGGCTCAGAAAGAAACACTAAGGTTCTGGTTCCCAACACTTTTGAAAAGTGTTTGATGGATCAGAGAATTCTGATGATTCTGGGATGATACAGGGTTCCTACACATTTTTCCTGAGGAAATTAAGAACAGCACAGATGGATGTACAAATAAATGAATCCACTAACAAGGAGCAAATAGATGGATGACTACAACTTTTAGACAATAATACAGTCATAATGTCTGGAAATAACTATTTATTTTATCATACTTAAACCCAATTCCAGGCAGTGTGGGGGCCCAGCTCAAACCTGCATTCTACACAAGTCCAACAGAACTTGAAAGAGCAGGAAACCCAGGAATCTTTAGAAGCTTCCAGAGCTCCAGATCTTTGATCAGAACCAGGTAGACAATGTTGCTCTGCAGCTGATCCAAAGATGGATCACAAGCTCCTGAAGAACTGAGTTCAGTTAGGAAACAAAACATTATTAAGTCGTTAAAGGCTAGGAAAAATCTTGAGTCATTGTTTTTACTGTAGTTAAATTTGCTGGCACCTCTCGGATGATTTCAGGTTTCTTTAACACGAGTGAGTTCTTTCAGAATCTGCTTTATTCGGCAAGGTTGCAAATGTGTTTGGTATCGATCTGGGCACTCTGACTGTTGAGTGTTCATCAGACAGACAGCCTGGGGGAAGAAACCATCTCTGTAGCGGCTGGTTTTCTGCAGACAGCGCTCTGTAGCACCCACCTGATGGCGAAAGTCTAAACCAGGGGTCCCCAAACCCCGGACTCCGATCCAAATCCGGACCCAGAGAGTGTTTTGTCCGGACCGCGAAGCATTTTCTCATTTACTGTGTACATATAGATATTTCATTCCTGCCGTGTCTGACTTTGGAACAGGCACGACGGGCGGCTATGTGGACCAGCGACATTCTGGCCCGCGCTCCAAACCAGCTGGTGGCGGTAATGCACCACATCATTGCATGAAAACCGCCAGAAAACGACAAAGAAGGAGCTATGCAGGGACCAGGAAACTACATTAAGTGGACTATGAAATTCGCACAGTTAAAGATGAATGGACAGAAACATGCGCTTTAATTTTAACTTCTGTCGAGTGTAAGGCCGGTCTGCCTGATAGGATCTGAATCAGTTGGACGTATAAAGAGTGGAAATCTAAAGAGACACTATGAAACCAAGCATAAGAACTACAACCAAACCAATCCACCTGAGTCTGATGGTAGGACAAGGTTAAATCAACGAACTGAGGGGACAGAATGAGCGAGCTGCACGGCTGATAACACGAGCACAAGAAGAGCAGAACTGTTCTACCTAGATGTACTGACCCAGCTTGACTGTCTCATTCAAAGTGCGTTCATTATTGGTACTTAAATTGGATTGGATTTTTCTGTTCAGCAGATGATGTCACGAACATATGAATATTTAATCTGTGGTTAAAAAACAAAAACTGTAGTGTTAATTAAATGTTAAATAAAAATGAAAGAAAATATGCTGGTCAGTTATTTACAATGTTTGGACCTCAAAGTGTTTGAATAATGGAGGTAGTGGACCTCCTGTTATTTTAATTGGGGACCTCTGGTCTAGACAGTTTGTGTCCAGAATGTGTGGGGTCTGCAGGGATGTTCTGTTCCTGACCCTAGACCTGTACAGGTCCTGGATGGAGGACGGACAGATGAATGATATTCAGATGATGTTTCAGTTTTATGTTTCTGTGTTAACAAGCAGGAATCAGCACATTTCATCTGAAACTCTTTGCTCAAACTGACGAAGTTTGAACCCGATTTGCAGCTGAGCCAGACTGGGGGACAGCCTGGTGAGGCTGGACATTGTCCTAAACGACGTATATAGTCCGAACCTCAGAGCAAGTCAGAGGAAACTGCAACTCCTGAACATCCCCCAACATCAGACATTGGCTGAAGCTAGCACAACAATGAAGTTGGCTTCTGGTTCCACTTTAAGTGGGAATTTCAGTTTTTAAAATCCAGATCAGTTTAGAGATGGTCCAGATGAAGAACCAAACTGTTTATACTGGCTGAAATAAAACCGGAATACCCTACAGACAGTAAAGAACGTTAAAGTCTTGGTCAGTATGCATGAGTGCCTCTTCTTTAAAGGTGTTTTTTGATTAGAAATCTGATGATTTTAGGATGAAAGAATTCCTATTTGAAAATTCTGATAATTTCTAAAATCACCATTGGATTTGTATGGGAATTGAATTTTGTGTGATTCACATTTTCTGGATCGGCACTTCAGTAATGGGTCATTCTGCATTTTTAAGGAATCTGCACTACCTAAAACCTAAGCCTTCATTAAAAATCGAAAATATTTGTACTGGTGAAACTGCACTGGATTAATCTACATTAAACACTGAATTTTTAAGTGAGTTTGTGATTTGTAAAACCTTTGTTCTATTAGTGGAATACAAAATAGTGACACCATAATGCGTTAGGGATATGTAGACCACATTAGAAAGGTCCATCTCAGACCAGTCGAACCTGGAGTGGACCATTGTTCACAGTACCTGTCCAGGTTTGACCAGTTTGACTAGCATGATTTTACAGCTGGTCATGATTTAAGGTGGTCCAGCTGCAAAAAACAAAAAACAAACAAACCCTAAAATCGCTGTTTGCTGAACTACCACAAACTGAATAACGTTTTTAACAAACTGTCACTTAAATAAATACTGCATGTTTTTTTAAGACGGGCCTATTTACATTACGATTAAAAGGTAAAAAAGGGACAGCTTTTGGACCGTTTTGTTTAAATAATTAAAATTAGGTTTCACAAACCTAAAATAGAATTTTTTGAAATATTTCTTCACTGTTTAGACGAGAGTTGATCTAAGGTTAAAATAAAAAACAGCAGCATTCCCCTTTAATGGAGGGACTATCAATAAGAAGCTAACTTCAGGCCGGCTCGGAGAAGTTAGCTAGCTTTAAGTTTCCTTTAAAAACCAACCGCTGCAACACAAAGCCTCCGCCTCACCTTTAGCCTCGGTGAAACGCTTACCTTTAGCCAGGGCCACGGTGGAGTTCTCGGTGTCGATGGTGTACAGAATCCCTTCGTAGCGAATCTCGGCCTTTGAGATCAGGCTGATCTTACTACCCAGATAAGGAGTTCCGCCGCTCATGGTGGCTCCCGCTTCTCAGCTCTGCAAATGGAAATGGGAAAGGGCCGGTGCCTCAGAGCCGCGCAGTCAGCAGATGGGTTCTGGGGTGACTCTCCCGGTGTGTTTCGGTTCCGTTGCCTCTGACACTGACGCCGCTTTGCAGCTACAACATGGCCGCCTCCGCCTCCATAGCACGGATCTGAGCGCGGGGGATAACGGGATTTGGAGTATCGCGTGACTTCGTGGCACTGTAACTCATAGATCTGTGTTGAATAGAAGTGATGGGGGGTTTTACCGAGCACACGCATTATAAAATCCTCTGCGAGTAGAAAGCTGAGTTTCCATTTGAACTTACTGGTGACTAATAAAACAATACAATGGGTCGTTCCTCTGCTGTGAAAGACTTATAAGACTAAAAACAAACTGCTTGAGTTTTTGTTTTGATAATAATAATAATAATATAATAATAATTTTAGTTTACTCACAGTTATGACCTGGTGTATCAAATTAATGTTTATTGAAGTCGGTTCCATTTAACACCTGGAGTGAAGTTTTTTTTTCGACCCTCTAAATAATTTAAAACCTGTTGTGTTATTTTGTAACATTGTAACTGACGTGTTGATCCATATAGTCTGATGTCATCAAGAAAACGACGTTACGATTCTGCTTTTCCCACAGATCATGAAACATTTGGTACATCTAGGTCTGTGCTCCGATTGCAGTCGGATCATCGGCGCATGCGTACATTCTAAAAAACGATTTGCACAACAGCGAAGCATCAAAGATGGCGGGAGCCCCCGATCCGCTGGAGGACATGCTGTCCACCGAGGTGGACGAGAAGGCGGTCAGCGACCTGGTGGGCTCCCTGGAGTCCCAGCTGGGCGACAGAATACCCCCCGCGGCTTCTGATCCAGACGGGAAGCGGGACGTGGCGGCGGCCGGCCACCTCTCAGGGAAAGCGGGGTCTTCGGAGCCTCAACAAGGGCACCAAACCGCGGGGTCGACCCGGGAACCCGGCGCCAACCAGCCTCTGTCCGGGCAGAACGTTCCCTCCTCTGTTACCGCCGGGGCATTAAGAAATACCGGAACCGGTTTGCAAACGGCAGGAGCGCCCTCTCTGACCGCTTTACCCGGACCGGTAACTCTGAGCAGCCAGCCCGCTGCTAGCTTCACCCGGGCTGCTGTCCTGGCTCCCAGTCCGGTGGAGGCAATCCGGACCTCCTCTCCCAGCTTACAGTCCCTAAACGGCAACGCCGGAGCCAGTAAGGTTGAGGGTTCGCCCGGTCACCCTCCACCCAGCGGGTCCATGGCTTCACAGCCCGGACTCCCTGCCCCTCAGTCCCCGGCGGGCTCCCCCGCTGTGACCCTGCAGGGACACCCCAGCCCTGTGATCAGCACCACCCAGAACGGTTTGGACCCCAAGGGCTCAACTTCCCTATCAGCCGCTCAGGTCCTGAACCACAACAACCCTCTAATGCACACCAAGATGCTTGTGACTAGCACCCCCCCTCCAGCTGCAGCCCAGGCCTCTATCATCCAGACCCAAACCGGGTCTGGCACACCGCTCACAGGGGCCAAATCTGCCATCAATGGGATGGCTCAGTCTGGTGTAGCAGTGGTGAGGCCCCCTGGTGCTCCTGTTGGGGCGGCCACTTCCATCCAGCCACAGCGACCCGGGCTGGTGACCGCTACAACCCGGGCAGCTGCCCCACAGACCACCCTTGCTGTTCGGCCTCAGCAGCAAACCACTATCCAGCTGCCCCCAGGCTTCACCATGCCTCCAGGTAAGTACACACACACATGATCATGGGTCATTGGTGTTGACTCACCAGTTGATGTGTTGGGGGTCCCCCGTTAATGGGTTGCTTGATAGTGTGTCACCTAGCAGTCGGCCCCCCGATGATTGGTCCTGGTTCAGGTCTCTGTTTGTCCTGTCTCAGGTTTCTCAGATACTTCGTGACCCACCTGCTAACTCATGTGACAGTAGTTAGAGCTTCAGTGATGAGCCAACTGATTGATGACCTGTTTATCAGTTTCTGCTTCAGGCAAAACAATCCAAATGTTCTGACTCATGTAGCGTCTCCTCCTGTCTTCCATGTTTGTGTCCTATTGACTGATCAGATGGTTTCGTCTCATGCTGGAGATTAGTACTTCTTCAGTTTGGTTGGATATCCAAAAAGGAGGCTGAAACTCAGAGGTTCATGTTGTCTTCAACTCCGAGCAGCTGCGAACATCTCATTTTGTGGTTATCAAATTAGCAATCAAGATTCTGACTGATAGATCAGCTCAGCTGCCTATGTGGTTTTCTGCAGTTTTTGAATTTTTATCTGATCACTGAGGTAACAGTTTTTTTTTCTTTTTTTATTTCTTCGCTCTTATGTAAAACAGGCTAAATGTTTTTCAGAGATCCACGATCAGCTGATCAATCAAATCAGGGATTTTTATCCCGATTTTATCCAGAATTCAACATTTGATGTTTTGTGCTTTTCGGATGTGAACAATTTTATTTTGTATGAACCAGTTCACTTAGAGCGGATTCTTTAAAGGCATAATTTTTCCCAGTTTCTCTGCCGATTAATTAATAGGCATGTTTAGGGTTCTGCGGGTGGTGCCTGGAGACGCTTTGGACATACAGGAAGTTAACTGAACCTCTTTTGCAACAGGTTTTCCCAAAAAGAGATGAATCTGACGACTATGTGGAAACTGCAGCTGCAGAAAAATTGATGATCTCTGTTAAAATCCAACAGTTTTTCCTCTGAGGCATGTTGAGGGGGAACTGGACGGGGATCCAGGTACGAACTGAGCTGCAACTGAATGGATTTTGGATGGAACAGCTGCCTCACTGATTCCAACCTGTCAGTTCCAACTCCAGAACTTTAAAACTAGACGTAGTTCTTCTCAGCATGAAGATTAAAGATCCTGATCCGTCACTGAGTCGGAGTGGATATCTTCCTTTAGGATGTTGTTTCAGTAAAGTTTTTCACTCTGTTCCCATTCCTTCTCCTGAAAGGTGAAAGCTACGCTGACATTGATGTTTCCAAGCCATAACAAGCTACAGGTGTCAGGTTGTCTCACTTTTCCTGCAAAAAACATCTTAAGCTGTCCAAAATTTCTAAAAACCCCTCATGGGATCAGCTTAGAACTGTGTGAGGGGCCGGTCCAACAGCCGTTCCTTTGGAACATGTTCAGAATATGGTTTTGGTGGAAAATACATGGGCCTCCCTGCCGAAGATGTGGTCTTGGACGCTCTAAATCGCTGCTGGACCTTTCTGCATTAATGCTGACATCATACAAGTGAAAATGAACTTTTCCCAGGTCACTGATACAATCCCATACCATAATACTACCCCGTATCATCAAAGAACCTTTCTGCAGGGACTGGCTCCTTTACCAACAAACATCTTGAATAGTGATCTATCTGATGCTTAGATGCTTCTAAGCCCAGAGAAGTTTGCTCCACCTCTGGACATTCTCCATGTGGTTCTGTCAGCTGTTGATGCGAGACGGTTCTTGATGATGTGTTGTCTTTAGTGACCACAGATCACTGCTGCCCAGCTTAGGCCTTTTCCCAGAAATTCCTCCAGATTCTTCAGATTGTTTCATAATATTCTGCCCCGTAATGAGAGAAATATGTAAATCTCTTCTGATCTTTGATTAAAATCAGTTTTGAGAAATTTTGATTAGAATCAGTTCAATCTTCTGGATTATCGTTCATTTTTCCCTGATTTTCAGCCCTTAACTGAAGCTGAGAACAACAAGGAATATTTTATCTTCATGCCTGACATGAAATAAAAATCTATTTTATTTATCCGCCCAACATTTTCCAATCTGTCCAGTTGGTTCTGATTTGGGTTGTGGATCAGCTGGACCTGGGACATTCCCCTTCAGTGGTCCTGATGAAGCTGTGGGGTTCCATTGGATCAGAGCAACCGGTTCAGGCTTCAGAATAACCTCCAGCTGTTCTGTTCTGTTTCGATCAATCACTGTGATCCTTCACCTGCAGGTATGGTTCTGGTCCGGACTGAGACGGGTCAGCTGGTCTTGGTTCCTCAGCAGGCTCTGGCCCAGGCTCAGGCCAAGCTGCAGCAGGGTCAGACAGTGGTCTCTCAGAGACCTGCGGCGCCACTGGCCACACCCACCATCCGGGTCAGCACTGCCACCACGGTGAGTTTGGTACCATCAGAGCGCAGTGTTATTCAAACCCTATGTGGGTCCATCAGAACTTGACTGAGATCATCATCATAAATTCTGAAAAGTTCATCTGTAATTTCGGTAAAATCAGAGTCGGATGATTTTATTCTGAGACAAACCATAACTCTGAGTTTTTTAACCCTCTTATGTCGTCTGCAGGTGCCCGGAGCCCCACAGACGGTCCGGCTGACCTCACCCACTCCCACCAGAATAGTCCAGTCTCCTTCCACCACCTCTGTACAGGTGAGTCCTCCTGCTGTGAGGTGGAACAGGTGAAGGGACAGATCAGACAGTCCAACATGAAAACAGATGCCTCAGAAAGAGAGAGTTTGTATTCATGAAACCGATCCACCCCCTGGTGTTCTAAGGAGAAATTATGGTGTTTTTACGGATGATTTGGATCAGCTGCTGATGTTCAGACTGCCCTCCTGGTTTATGATCTCAGTGAAGAGCTGCTGCTGCTGAATAGCTGAACGGACCAATCAAGCGTCACTTCCCGACCAGTTGGTCGAAACGTTGACAAAATTGTAGTTTAAATTTTTTTCCAGAGGGTCCAGCGGCCTGACTGTTGGGTTTGACATCACCGATCAATCTGTCACTTCCTGGTTAACTTAATGACATCACTGTTAGGTCCTACAGTGCCTAACGGGTGTCACATCTGCAAACTTCAGTGTGTTTTACTGGATGTTATGGGATGGACCAGCATGAAGTTGTGCATCACTGATACAGAGATGGAAAATGACTTTTCTCTAAAACCCTTTGGATAAAACAAATCAAGCATAAATATAATTTACAAAAACAAAATGAGTAAAGTGTGGAGTGCATTTTTTTATCCACCCTCCTTGAGTTAAGACTTTGTTGAACCACCTTTGGCTGAGTGTTACAGATTTTTTTGGGATATTTCACATCTACAGACTAAAATGTTTGCCCAATCTTTGCAAAATAGCTCAAGCTAAGCCAGATTGGATGGGAGGCATCTAAGAAAATGAATGTTGAATTGTACTGCCACAGGCTCTCAGTTGGATTTAGGTTTGGACTTTGACTGGGCCGCTCTAACACATGCATATGCTTTGATCCACACCATTCCATTGGTTGTATCTGGTTTGAAGTTTAGGGTCATTGTCCGGCTGGAAGAGGAAGCTTTGCCCCAGTCTGAAGTCTTTTGCAGCCTCTAACCTCTAATCTGAGATCTTCGGGTTTTTAGCTCCATCCCTTTCCATCCACTCCAACCAGATTCCCGTTCCCACAGCATGATGCTTCCACAAGCACGTGTCACCGGGAGGATGGTGCGTTCAGGGTCATGTGCAGTGTTAGTTTTCTCCACATGAATTGTTATTCAGGCCTTCAGAGAACAGCTGGATTTATACCGAGTTTAAATTACACCGAGACTGTTTCTTATTACTAATTAGGTGACCTCCCAAGACAACATTTTGCACTGCATGTCTTGAGCCCATGCTTAGATTGAGGGCCAGAACCGTCTGTGGGTCCCTTCAAGGCTCTAAAGTTGTTCTGACCATGTTTTTCTGTCTCCTGAAGCCCATCACAGTTAATGCTGCTGGGGCCGTGAAGATGCCGGCTCCTCAGAAGACGTCCACAGCATTCACAGCGGGAATGACGCCTGCAGCCAAGCCTGCTATCCTAACCCCCACCGCCACGACCACTGCCCCGCCTGGTGCCAGGGTCACTGTGGTGTCACAGGTCGGCTCTTGTCAGTTCCAAACGTTTCCAGCTGTCTCTGCAGGTTTCTCACACGTGTTTGTGCCCGACAGGAAATGCAGGAAAACGTGAAGAAATGCAAGAACTTCCTGTCCACGCTCATCAAGCTGGCGTCCCACAACTCCCCTTCCCCAGAGACGTCCAAGAATGTGAAGGCCCTCGTTCAGGACCTGCTTGTAAGAAGTTAAAATCCTGTCACTGCTGTCCTGCTGCAGCCATATGCTCCTCATGTCCTCCTCATTTCTCCATGGTGTTCTCCTTATGTCTTAATGTCCTCCTCTCTTCCACCTTATCCTGTCTTGCTGTGTCTTCATGTCCTTAAGCATGTCTGTCGGTGTCTTCGTGCAGATGCATGTTCACATGTTTTACCTCCGCACTACTTCATGTTTACATGCCAGAACATGTCAATGTCTTCGTGCCGTCATGTTTCATGTCCACACGTCTTTACGCCGTCATGATTTAACGTGTCTTTCTGCGTTCAGGACGCAAAGATTGAACCTGAGGAGTTCACGTCTCGGCTGCAGGCTGAGCTGAAGTCCTCCCCACAGCCCTACCTCATCCCCTTCCTGAAGGTACCGGTCCTGTTAAAATATCCGCTGTTAAGTCTTCCTGTTATAACTGCATTGTCCAATAAGGTTAACTGATGTTAATTACTGTGGTAATTAAACTCTGTCATCTACAGTTATTAAAGGTTAATTATGGTTATCAGAGCTTAATAATTAAAATTACTTCTTAATAACTGTTGTTATTAAACAGATATGGTTAGATAAGTGGAAGAGAAAGGATGCTACTGCTAACTACAGTCATTACATGTTAACTAATGTGTTATTCAGCATTAATGACTCGTTATGTGTTTATTAGACGGTAATAGCTGTGATGACCAGGCTTTGACCATGTTATTAGAGGTTAATAACCATAGTTGTTCCTAGGGGTGTAACGGTACACAAAAATCCCGGTTCAGTATGCATTTGGGTTTTAAAGTCACGGTTCCGTACATTTTCAGTATGATTTAATCAAGAAAAATAAATACAAAATGTGATTTTTTTTTTTTTTTTCTTTTACGTACTTTTACTGTCAGCAGTAAACAAAGATATATTTTTTTAACATTTCTGAAATAAAATAGATTTATTATGTTGTAAAACTTAAAACTGTTGAACGGACTGGCGATTTGGTTGGATATTTTTTCAGTGAGTTAAGTAATATAAGCAGGCATAGCCAATGCCTGGATAAATAGATTATACAACAGTTTAACCTCTTGGAAATGATCAATGTTGATGTTTAGAAGTTTTTGAATAAGACTGTGCCCATATCTGAGAATAAAGCCATGTTTAAATCGGTTTATAGTTGTTTCGATATTTCAACAAACTAGTGTTCCAGCTGTACCTGAATGCAGCCCGGCTGATGTTGGGAAAAACAACGAAGATTCATCCGACTGCCGTTTTAAACAATCTGATATTTTCGGTATGAATACATGTACCGTTAAACCCCTAGTTGTCAGACATCTCTTTCAGCCATTAGAAGTTAATTAAGGTAATAATAACCACGGTATTTGGTTTTATTACCTCCTTTTCTCTCCTGATAACATCAGGAGCCTTTATCAACAGCTTCCTGCAGTGATTAGCGTTGTGTATCTCTTTAGAAAAGCCTCCCTGCTCTGCGTCAGACTCTGCTTAACAGCCAGCAGTCCCTGACAACGGCTCCAGCCACCACCTCAGCTCCACTTCCGGTTGCACCCGGATCCGTCACCGCAGCCACCATCAGGCCGCGGCTTCCCGTCAACGCCACAGGAACCGCTGTCCGCTTGAACCCGCCCGTCACCAACACAGCGGCTGTGGTATGCTTAGCCTCTCCTGCATGTGATTTTACAGCTTAGGTGTTTTTATGTGTTTTAGCTCTGCTGTGGTCAGGACGGAGATTAATATTCAGACCACAGGAAACTGTGAATAATATAATGATGATGATTATTGGTTCCTGCTCCAGGCTGTGGGCAGAGCTGCAGTCCAGACTATCCAGACCCGGCCTCCTGTGGTCCTCAGTCAGCCGCTCAGGCATCAAGGTGAGGCAGGGAGCTCGGCTGGATATTGCTGTATGTTAATTGCTGATCTCTGTGTGTGCTGATATATTCAGACCTGCTCTCACCCTTGAGTCTTTCTCTGCGCAGCCACACTCTTACGAGGACCCTCAACCATGGCAGGTAAACCTGCTGGCCACCTGACGGCTCAGGCCAATCAGAAGAAACCGACTGACCCAGGGGGCGGGACCTTCCGGTGAGTCTGACGTCCAACCAGCACCAAGAACAAATCCATCGTATTAAACCTGGCAGATGCCATTAATCAGCTGACCTTTTAATCATTTGAGTACTTCTGAAATAGTGATGTGCACATCACCTAATGACAGTTAAATGAATTTAAAATGAACATCAATGAACTTTGTGATGTGTGTTTGAGCCGGTAACTGCAGGGTCGAAATTTCAGGGCAAAATATCAAGCCCACTCAGCATCAGCAGCTGGATAAGTGGTTACTTTAGTAACACCCAGCCCACAGTTTGTTTTATTGTTATTACACATTGTCTTTACCGTGCAGCTCAGCAGGTTCAGAAACTTCTTTTCTTTCTGCTGATGAGAATCATCTTTCTGCCGATTAGACTTTTGAGTTCAATCCAGCTGCATTAATCATGTAGAACCCATGTCAACCAGCAGATGGTAGCAGGTCCCCACACCGCTGGTCTCAGGTCTCCTTAAGGTCAGCTGGTCCCAGTTTAAGGTCTCAGGTGGTTTCAGCCTCAGTTTAAGGTCTCATCTCAGGTCAGTTTGAGGTGTTAGCAGTACTCAGATCAGTTTCAGTTTAAACGTTTTAGCCCAGCTTTGGGTCCCAGCTGCTCTCAAGTCAGATCAGGTGTTTCTGAAGTTTTAGCTCGGTTAATCTGTCAGCAGCGTCGTTTTCTCTGCATAATCTCTTCATCCGTTTCCCTTCTGTGGATTGTTGTTATATACAGTGGGGAATCTAAAACAAAAATCCAGAAAATCACATTGTGTGATTTTTAAGTAATTAATTTGCATTGTATTGCATAACATAAGTATTTGATACATCAAAGTTCTTGATGAGGTTTCCACACACTGCAGCAGGGATTTTGGACCACTCCTCCATACAGATCTTCTCCAGATCCTTCAGGTTTCAGGCCTGTTGCTGGGCAATACAGACTTTCAGCTCCCTCCAAAGATTTTCGATTGGGTTCAGATCTGGAGACTGGCTAGGCCACTCCAGGACCATGTTTTTATGTTTCCACCTCCATGCTTCACAGTGTTCTTGGGGTTGTGCTCATCCTTCTTCCTCCAAGCATGGCGAGTGGAGTTTAGACCAAAAAGCTCTATTTTTGTCTGATCAGACCACATGACCTTCTCCCATTCCTCCTCTGGATCATCCAGATGGTCACTGGCAAACTTCAGATGGGCCTGGACATGCGCTGGCTTGAGTAGGGGGACGTTGCGTGCTCTGCAGGATTTTAATCCATGGTGACACAGCTCTTTTCAGGTCATTGACTAGGTCCTGCTGTGTAGTTATGGGCTGATCCCTCAGCTTCCTCATGATCATTGATGCTCCACCAGGTGAGATCTTGCATGGAGCCCCAGACCAAAGGAGATTGACCGTCATCTTAAACTTCTTCCGTTTTCTTATAATTGCTCATACAGTTGTTGCCTTCTCACCAAGCTGCTTGGCTATTTTCCTGTAGCCCATCCCAGCCTTGTGTAGGTCTACTATTTTATCCCTGATGTCCCAAGACCAGCTCTCTGGTCTTGGCCATTGTGGAGAGGTTGGAGTTTGTTTGACTGAGTGTGTGGACAGGTGTGTTTTAAACAGATAACGAGTTCAAACAGGTGTAGTTAATACAGGTAATGAGTGGAGAACAGGAGGGCTTCTTAAAGAAGAACTAACAGGCCTGTAAGAGCTTGGAGTCTTACTGGTTGTTAGGTGATCAAATACTTATGTCATGCAATAAAATGCTAATTAGTACTTAAAAATCACACAATGGGATTTTTGTTTTAGATTTCGTCTCACTCACAGGTGAAGAGGACCTATGAGAAAAATGAAAGACTTCTACATGCTTTGCAAGTGGGAAAACTTCGTACAGCAGGAAGACTATATAAACAAATAAGAACCCGTCACACTGAGAAGGTTAACTGGGTTTACAAGCTCAGAGTTTCTTTGTTGTAGACGTGGCATTAAATTAAATATAGTAAGATCTGAAAGACCCGGATCTCTCTTACCTTCCACAGAGATGATGATGACATCAACGACGTGGCATCGATGGCCGGGGTCAACCTTAACGAGGAAAACGCCCGTATCCTAGCAACTAGCTCGGAGCTCGTTGGCACAAAGATCCGGTCCTGTAAGGACGAATCCTTCCTGCCACCGGGCCTGCTGCACCGCCGTATTCTGGACTCAGGTGAGTCCATCCACCAATCTACCCATTTGCTCACATATTTCTCTTCACCAACAGAGAACGCCAACAAGTGAGTGGTTCATGTTCATTTTATCAGTTCATTAATGGCAGTGTCATTGCTTCATCACTGGTCATTTTCATCATTGGCGATAGAACAATAAGAATAATTTCACTGGGCCACTCATGAGAGCAACTGATGCTTAATGGAGTTTTTCCACCAAATTGGGTCCAGTGGTAAACTGGTGCTGCTGAGGAGGATCTGGAGTGTCACCATCATCCTCTGCTGTTTGCCAGCTGCTTCATCTTCAGTGTCTCCAGTTGTTCATGTCTTTGCTTTTTAGCCGCAGATCTGCTGTCTTTCTGTTTGTGTTCATGCTGCTGGAGTGGTTCTGTTCTGATGCTTTTCATTTGGTTCTGCTCCTCAGCCAAGAAGCTGGGCGTCACCGAGGTGCCGCTGGACGTCGTGAACCTCATCTCGCATGCCACGGAGTCCAGACTGCGCTCGCTGCTGGAGAAGGCCTCTGTGATCGCTCAGCACCGCGCAGACGGAGCAAAGGTGAGAGCAGGCAGAGAGAACACAGATGTAATGCCCTTTGTAGTGGCCCTGAATTACAGGTTTAGCTCTTTTTAAAAGTGTTTTTATATGTCTTCAAAGAATTCCCATAACAGAAGAACATCGTTTTAAGAAATCACCTTCATGTTCAGACATTTTCACAACATTAAGCTAAAAAGCTCCATACTTTTCCACATCGTAACGTAAAGTAATATTAAGTAAAATACATTCATCCTTGTTTCAACACCTAAAAATCGAATTAAAATACTGACTCTTTAATTTATTCACAAAATAATTTGTTACAGGTGGTAGTTCTAAAACCTGATAAGCTAGATTATTTTCCATGTATAATAACGGCGCTTTGAACTTTAAACCCTGGTGACCCCTTACTGAAGGGATCATCAAAGATGATCTGCCAGCTGCCCTGTTCAAACCCAGGTCTGACCTGGGTTCTGTCAGTTCTGATTGTTTTTAGAGGAGGCTGCGGGTCTCTGTGAAAAAGCAAACCCATTGGTTGACTCAGCCAGCTTTTATAGCTCTGTTCACCAGGATGCTGGTGGCTCTGTTGGATCAGTTTGTGTCGGGGATCAGTAACCGTTCCACGGTCTTCCTCCTTCAGGATGAAGGAAACCTGACCTACGAGCAGACGTCGGACGTTCGATCCCAGCTGCGGTTCTTCGAGGCGCTGGAGCGGATGGAGAAACAGCGGAAAGACGAGCAGGAGCGAGAGATGCTGCTGAAGGCCGCCAAGGTACCAAACGCTCACACCACGACCAACATGTTGCTATGGCAACAGATGACCTGTTAAATTAAACCATCGTCTCAGCCTGACAGTAACATCAGGGGAAACTTCAGCAGAGACCATTTGTTGGTGTGAAGAACCTCCCATCAGAAGCATTTGGAGCTAATAAAAGCTTAAAAAACTTTTGTGTTTCTTTCAGAGTCGGGCCCGACAGGAGGATCCGGAGCAGGCTCGCCTCAAGCAGAAGGCTAAAGAGGTAGGTCTAAGTTCCACTGTCACCTTGATGTCAGGAGTCATGGGTTCCTGAGGTTCCTGAGAGTCCAACAACCCTCCTACAGTCCGTTGCTTTGCTTTGCAGCTACTTGTAGAAGAGCTGAGATACTAAAAAAGGGAGAAAAAACAACAAACTGTCTTTATAATGTTCTACCTATAGTTCAGAGTTCTGTTTGGACCTGGGCCAGAGAGTTATTCTGAGAGTAGATTTTTGCTGCATTATATTTGTTTGTGTAGGATCTAAGAACGGTATTGTACCTGAGTGTAGCGGGTTTTGGTCGCGAGTCCGAAATCAGAGGAAGTTCTTGTTTACTTGCTGTGGCGCTAACTACTGTTAGCACAACAAGATAATGACTACATATTTCTATCTGTGTTCAACATATTCGAAACAGAGGCTATTTAGTTCTGTGTGTATCGCTGTTTAATGAGATACAAACCAAAAGTGTTTATGAAGCACTTTCACCTTGTTTTATATGAGCTGCGGCCATGTTGGATTCTGGGGTCGGGGCTGCTCATAGACCCCTGACTTTTCAGAATTCAAACTTGTTAAATTTCCTACTGGGTACTCAGGAAGTCCAACTTTTGAGCACAAACAAAACGCACCAAAATATGCTTTTCAAACCACTGGAGGTCCTACAGGTCTTAACCTCCTGTAACTTCCTGTCCTAACAGCTGTAACTCCCGTCTCCCTGTAATTTCCTGTCCTAACTTCCTGTTCTAACAGCTGTTACTTCCTCTCCTCAGATGCAGCAGCAGGAACTGGCTCAGATGCGACAGCGAGACGCCAACCTCACAGCCCTCGCCGCCATTGGGCCAAGAAAGAAACGCAAGCTGGACTCAGGAGGCGGAGCTTCAGGGGGCAGCGAGGTAATCAGTCCCACAAACATGTGACGTTGTGATGAAAATGGAGGCGTATGTATGTAGTGACAGGAGAATAAGCCCACCCACAGCAGAAGAGGGTGGAGTCTAACCACTGGCTTTTGTTTGTTCTGAATGTAGACGCTCACTCAAGACCCCTCCCCCATCAGCCGCCCAAGGCGTATACTCCCCCTAACAGAAGGGGGTCAGAGTCTGCCTAGGGGACTAATGGGGGCTCATGAAGCCCTTCAGTCCCCATACCCTGGAGGCAGCTCTGCAGAAATGAGCTTGTGGCTGTGGGAGTGATGCTCATGTTTTGAGGGGGGGGGGGGCTCCTTATGCCCTAAAAACCCTCCCCTCTGCCCCTCAATTCAGGGGTGGGTGGTTCAGACTCACAGTAAGCAGCTGCTGGAGATTTTCCAATTCAACCAGTTAAATTCTGTTCAGTTTACCTAAACTGCAAGAATCAGCCTCTTTCACCATCCCCTCCTAACAAAGCTCTCTTCTAGCTGCTGATAAATAAAACACCTCCCCACAGTTTTCATTTCCTGCAAACCGTCATCATAAGTTGTTGTCCATCACAATCTGAGCTGCTGAGTAAAACAAGTGTTTAGTTAGGACCCGAGGAGCCTCATGAGGTGTTTACAGGTCCAAATGATCCACACGGAAACTCATTTATCTATCAGCGGGCCTAAAGGGGTCCGACTCTTTCTGTGAAGTCTAGGTTAACTGCCATGTAGTGGTAAAGATAGGGGAGGCAACCTTTTTACACCAATTCTCCCACTAGAAATGTGTGTCAGAGATAGATGGAACATCTGGAAACCTTGGAGTCTCTGCAGATCATTTTGTCTGCTTGAACATTTAATGGACTTGAACCTCTGTGGGTCGCGGTGGCATCAATGCTTTAAAGCCTGACCAGTCAGACGGCAGCTGCTGAAAATGAAAACTTCCAGTTCAGTTTCAAAGTTGCAGCACACAGAGGGAGTGGTGCCTCCTGATGAACACAGGATCTTTGTAGAGTTTCTGTTTTTGAGGTGATCATGATTGAACCCGGTTCCTCCAGGTGGAAAAACTCGACCTGGATCACTTTGTTCTGTTTGGTAGAAATCTGCAACCCCACGTTCACGGTTCTGATTGGTCAGTTCGTGTTCCACCTGTTCTGCAGAACGCCTGAGCTGATAGCTAAACCAGATAACTAGGAGATAACCTGATAAATTAAACCTGTTTGTGTTCGTCCTGCTTTGTCCTGAGTTCTGCCTACAGGCTGAGCTGAGTTCAGTAACCCCAGCATCTCTTGGATCACTCCTGATAAACGGGTCAGATATTTCCATCAGAGGAGCAGCTCACTATTATCCACTCTACAACAGTTTTTGCATTCAGCATTATATCCTGAAGACAACAAACCTCCTAACCATCAATTTTTCCTGGAACATCTTCAGAACCTCTCCACAGGGTCTTTGAGGCAGTCCTGTTGTGGTTCCAAGTCATCTGATTTCACACAGATCAATAGCTGATTATTTGAGCTCACAGAGTGGCATGGTCTGACAGAGGTCCGAAAGGAACAGGAGTGTGTTCCTTTGTTCTGGATCTGAGCTCACCAAGGTTCAACAGGCTAATTGGTCTCAGACGGCCCGGTATAATCCTCAGGCTGTGCTCCAGGAGAACAGAGAAACACAGCTGTTCTTCAGTTTTTCCTGGAACTGCTGCAGTGCGCTGGGTGGAATGGTGGGAAACAGGAACCCCGCGCCTGCAGGGCAGGGAGTCACCCGACCTCCCGCTGCTGACGTACCTGTACAGGAAGAGTCTATGATCTGCTGCAGATCCAGACTCAGGCTAAAGCTGAGAGAGAGACAGAAGAACGTCCTGATGATCCACACCCTTCAGAGCTTCAAGCTGGAACCTGCATCAGCGTCTTCACAGCAACTTCTTCAGGGAGTCTACACAAACTTTGATTTCCTGTTTTCATGGCAAACCGGAAAATCCCACACAGATTAACCCAATCTGGTGCCGCCCAGAACCAGGGACCACAGAGAAATTACTACAGTTTTTTTTTTGTTAACTGGTGGATCTGGTGACTCTGTGTCTACCTGTAACACCTTTCTGGAGAGGGGCATAGTCCGAGCTTCTGCTGGCAACAACTTAATGCTCACCCTCTACCGATGATCCACATGGCCCTGTCTTTCAGTGTTTAACCCTTTCTCTCTCCTAGACATAGCTACTGACTGAGCTTTTACTGTAACCAACTATGTGTTTTCTTTCAGACTCTAACCTTGAAAACTGGCTCAGAGTTTATCTGTTCGTTCTTTCTAGATGAAACGACTAAAGGAGCTACATCCATTAACATTTACCTTTTCCTTCCCATAAAAAGTACTCCTGGGTCAGTGCTTCTTTGTGTCTCTGCTCTGTTGTCTCTAACCCCCAGTCGGTCGTGGCAGATGGCCGCTCACACTGAGCCTGGTTCTGCTGGAGGTTTCTTCCTGTTAAAAGGGAGTTTTTCCTCTCCACTGTCGCTACATGCATGCTCAGTATGAGGGATTGCTGCAAAGTCAACGCCAGTGACTGTCCACTGTCTCTACATGCTCATCCAGGAGGAGTGAATGCTGCAAGTCACTGACTGGATGCAATCTGCTGGGTTTCCTTAGATAGAAAAACGTTTTATCCAATTTGAATAAATAACAGAATCTGACTGCACTGTTCAATGATTAAGATTAATTGGAATGTATGTACCTGAGTTTGAAGTGCCTTGAGACGACATGTTGTGAATTGGCGCTATATAAATAAACTGAATTGAATTGGATCTAGGGTTGACTTTCAGAACTTCTGTTTCCTCATGAACTTTGTTCTCCGAGGACTGAAGCCCCAAACAGGAGAACATTTGATCTATAACAGACTGTTTGATGTGTTCTGTAACGTTCTCTGTATTTAGCCCTGACTTCCTGTAGTTTTCCTTGTCTAACCCCGCCACACCCTACCTGTCCCCCCCTCAGGTTACATCAGGATCCGGTTCCAGCTCCTCTGCCGCCTCATCCCGGCAGCAGCTCCGGCAGCGGATCACTCGGGTTAACCTCAGGGACTTCATCCTGTGTCTGGAGCAGGACCGCAGCACCGCTCGCTCTCTGACGCTCTACAAGGCCCTGCTGAAGTGATCAGCGCCCCCTCCTGGTCCTCCAGCTACGACAGGGAGGGAGGCGGGTGGTGCAGATGGTGGTCCAGTCTGAGTCTGTTCACCTTCAGTTCTGCTGGTCCGCCTTCCATTACTCCTGACGGCCCAGTTACAGAGCACTGCTGATAAAGGAGCACTCCCAACCACCAGAACAGTTTCTGCAGTGCAGGAATGGAACCAGCAGCAAAGAGCTGAAGGTTCTGTTGGATTTTCCCTGTTTAGTTTGGAGATCTGAAGATAAGATGGTTCCACCTGTCAGCTGCTAATGGTTTCGCTTAAAAGAACCCAATGTTTGGTTCTGTTCTTAGCCTGACTGGGGAACATCTTTCTGGATAGAACCTGAGGCTTTTTGTCAGCCCGAATACTCGTTAAAACATTTAGTTCAGAACTGAACCAGAATCATGTCAGAACATAAATATTCTCACTCAGGGACAGTTTGGTTGTTTCTGATCGATCCGATCACTCAGGATCAGTCACGTTGATCGGCCTGATAAACTTGATTGATTCTCAGCGATCGTTCAAAGAACCTCTAATAAGCCTCAAGCATGTCGATTTAACTCCAGAACCCCTTTTGGACTGAAACTCCTCCAGAATCCCTGCCTCACCTGGGCACAGAAGAACCAGGTGGAGAACAGGTGAGAAATAATGCAGGTGTGGGGTTGAGCAGGTGGAATGCTCCTTTAACTGCAGCAGGTTTGTTGTAACTTCCTGCCATGTTGGACTGCGAGCTGTTCTGATTGGCTGCCAGCATGACCACGCTCCCTCCAGACCTCAGCGCTGTACCTGAACAGGTGCCTTCTGATTGGACGCTGACTGCTCGCTGTGTTTTAAATGTTCCTGATGCTCGGCCAGAGGAAGTTGCCATGGTTTTAGTGTGTGTGTGAGAGTGTGTGTGTGTGAGAGAGAGTGAGAGAGAGAGTGTGTGTGAGAGAGAGTGAGAGAGAGAGAGTGTGTGAAAGGCACAGACTCAAAGGTTTAAAGGAACAGTTCAAAAATTCACTTCCTGATGATTTCATCAACGATCTGCTGATCAGAAGATCAGACAGGAAATGATGGAGACCAATCGATTGGTTGTCAGGAGAAAATTCATTTATGTGACAAGTTGGAGCGTTCCCCTGCAGGGAGCTGGTTCTCCGACACACAGAAACTCTCTCAGGTTCTGAAGGTCCGACATTCCTCCATGGTCTCCATCCTGGCAGACTGGGACAGAGCTGACCCGGAACATGGAATCTGAAAAACTGTGTAGAACAGTTGGACTTTTTAAGCTTTAACAGCTTTTAGTTTGGATTCAGCTCCTGAGCTTCAGGACTTATTTATATTTCCTACATTCAGCCTGATGCAGTTTTACACTGTTTGTACCTTTGTTACAAAATGAAATAAAGAAAATGAAGAAGAAGAAGTTCTGTGTGGTTTTAGTTTTTATCTGCAACACAAACATTAAATACGAAGCTTAGAAAACAGGTCAGGTAACACGCTTGGGTAGAAAAAAACAACCCCTCGCAGCAGCAGCTGGTTCTGAGTGGGTCAGGTCGATCAGAACATTTGAGTGGGATGAGCTGGGCTCTGCAGGAGTATTTGGAAGCAGTATCAGTCCAGAGGCTCCTGTTTGATCCGGACCGGGGTGCTGCTGATGGACCGGCTTGGCCTCAGTTCTCGACACAGGACATACTCGCTAAACTGGGTCGAGTCGACACCGCCACCGCAGGACGCCTTGACGCTGAAGCCTTTGTGGAAGAGACGCTCTAGGACCTGCAGGACCAGATGGAGAGCCAGGTGAGGATTATTAATTTGATGCTCTGATTTGTTTTAGTTATAAAGTTCTAATCAGTTCTGATTCATTTCTGTCAGCACTGGTTCAGGGAGAACAGAACCAGCAAGTAAGTGATGGCCGTCTGTACTGTGATTGGCTCTGTGTGGACTCACCTGTACAGAGTTTAATCTGCAGTACCCATTAAGTGGGAAGCGGATGACGTGGGTCTGGTCCTGGTTCCAGCCGGCGTTTACAGAGTTGCACATGACGTCTCCAGTCTCTGGGAAGACCTCCTCGATCAGAACCTTCTCCCCGCTCAGGGTGATCCTCTCACCCAGATCCGGCATGACCCGGACCACCAGGCACTCGCATGGTACTGCTGCCTTTCGGGCCTCACACTCCACCTGCCAGCGCTCCAGGTCCCGAACCATTGGGGCCAGTTGGTAGAACCGGGCCTCCTCGTAGAGCTGGGGGAAGTCCTGAGGGGCAGAAGTTGCATCAGAGAGAGGAACACAGACAGCTCAACTTGCTGATTATCTGCTGGAGGAATGGAATCGGGTCAGGAATCCATTTATTAATCAGTTCAGGAATCTGTTCACAGGACTCCTGTGAACTCTGGAAAACTACTAAATTTGATTTTACTATTTTCCAGGTCTGGTAAAAAAGAAAAATCACTATCCCATTATCTGAATGTTGTCCATCCACCCTTTTTGCCTCTGTCCTTCCTTTTGTCCTTCCTTCCTTATTACCTTCCTATCTCCCTCCCATCCTACCTTTTTTCAGTCTTTTTTCAGTTTTTTTTCCCTGCCATGAGACCTACTTATCTTCCTTTCGTCCTTCCCTGTGTCCTCCTTCCTCCTTCCCTCATATCTTTAATTATTTTTCTTCTTTGTCAAACTTCACTTTCTTTAAATATCTTCAGTCTGCTGTCGGTTCTCCTTTCTGTCCCTTATCAGGTAACAGCAGCAGCATCAGTCTGCGTTCAGAGCTCTTTGTGGTTCTGATAAAGTGACTCGTGAGTTCTAATGGAGAAGAACTGTGGGTCCAGGTGAGTCAATCTGAGTCCATCAGTCCCTCATTTGGGTCAGTTTGACTTGAAACATGATTCCATCCATCGTCACCTCTCTGGACGGAAACTGAAACATGTTCTGACCCATTGAGAAAAACCATCTGATCTGAAGTCTGGCAAGCTTTAAAGGTTTTATCAGGTTTAAAGAGGTAAAAACAGCCCCACCTGTGACCTTTGGCTGGTCATGCGAGCTGTGAGCAGGTTTACCTGAAAGTCTTCAGGCAGCAGCAGCTTGCAGGTCCTCAGGTAGCTCAGGATGAACCTGAAGATGTCTCCGTCTCTGTCAATGAAGTAATGCTGCTTCAGGCTGTCCAACACGATTGGCTCGCTGCCGCTGAACAGGCGGCCGATCCTGCACGCAAAATCAGTTACTTCTCAGCATCCAATCACACAGCAGCTGATTTGTTTAGAGGAACCGAATCCGTTTTTATCTGTTCTCTACAATCAGAGCCTTCCTGCTGTTCTGCTTCAAACTGCGACCCAGTTCCTCAAACTGAGGCAGTTTCAGCTCGTCTTCTGTGTCACTGCGTGTTTGTTCCTGAACTTCACAAACCTAAATTGAACATTGCTGTAAACTGGGAAGTTCGTTTTTAAAGGATCTTTTCATTGTGAAGACTTCCTGTTACTGTCTGGGGTCTAATAAAGTTGGACTGAATTAATCCTGGGTGGGCAGGGTCAAACTAAAACTTTGGACTGGTTGGGTTGAACAGTTTTAAAAAAAGAGGGCCTGAATGAGTCATTATTGGTTGGAGCCGGGGTCCAAATTGGTGGAGACACACCTGACACTTGCAGGGTCAGGTTCTCTCAGGATCAGAGGTCAGACTCATTGACCTACAGAAAAAAATAGAAGACTGGAGAACATGCTGATTTAACCCAGCTGGATGGTCTGGATTGTTCTGGTCTGAATTTGCAAATTAAACTTTGTCTAAAAAGACTTTTTTTTTTTTTTTACTAAGTGGAGCAGATAGAAACTCCAGAACAGTTAAGAGTTCTGCTTGTGATGGGTGAAACATGATGACAACAGACAGAACCTACTGATAAAAACCCATTCAGTCCTGAGGAGTTCCTGCTCAGAGCTTCGGCACAAAAACAGAACTGGGAATCAAAAGTGATACTGGAAACTCTGAGTTCTGACAGCAGGAAACAGGCGACGGCTACACCTGTCCACTCAGTCTCACCTGGACTCGGGAAACTTGGTGAGCGTCGCCAGGCTGCTGGTGTACATGTGCCCGCCCACGTCGATGTGAACAGGGGCGTTGGCCTTTGTGAGCTGGGCGGGGGACGGGATGCCCTGGGCTGTCATGGGGGAGACAGGTGAGTGACTTAGAGACATCCTGGACAGGCTCCGCCCCTCCTGTTGGACACAAGTAAAAAGGTGGGAAGGAATCAGGTAAGCCTTCTGCTGCTGTGCATTAAAAACCCATGACACCAGGCAGATCAGCTTTTCTGATCCATCTCAGGTGTTCCAATGTTTCAATGAGAAATAATGCAGAACTCCATTTAGTTTGCAATCTATTTCTGATGGATTTACAGAGGAAAAACACCTGGATGGGAGACACACCTGCTGTTCAAACCTGACACAGACCAAGGATGTTGCTCCAGGTATCGAAAGGTGAAGCCAGGTGAATCTTCATGAGACTGAGAGCAGAACTAAATGGAGAGGTTTGAAATTTAAACCTCACAGATCGCAATAATAAACACAGTGGAAAAACAAACCATCAGGACTCTCCACAGCAGATCATCTGCCTACATCTACTGACCTGCATTCCTCAAACTATTATCGGGAGAAAAACAAACCTCTTTCCATTTCAGATTCTATTTATTATTAATTAAACACTAAGCTCTGTAGGCTGCTTTCCATAACTCTTCTTCTGAAGGACTTAGCTACAGCCTGATAAAGGTGAACTGAGCCTGAAGCATAGATTTACTTTCATCCTGAGGGAGATTATTGCATTTATTTCTAATCCTCTACTTGCTTTGAGAAGGACCTGCTTTATTATCATCTGCAGCAACATCTTACAATCAAGTAATCTGTAACAGGGGTGTACACCTGTGTAAGCTGATCTTGCAGACTTGTCATGTTTAACTAGAGTTGGCTCTGAGATGATAAAGCTAAGGCGATAGAGCCGTGAGTCTTCACATCCTTCACAGACCTAGACTCAGACGGACCAAATACTATGAATATAACTTCTATTCTAATGCTGAAATTTCTGGCACATGTTGCATTAAAACAGGCCAGAATACTGTAAACTATGTACCAAAATAGATACTGTGAGAATCTGGGGTCCTGAGTGGGCGAGGCTCACATTTCTGAACTCTGAGATCAATAACTTGTTTCCACAGCAGGAGATGGAGCTCCTCTCGTTTGTCTTCTAAGCCGACACTCATCATTGTCACATGAGGAGGAAGAAGGTGTGGCATCTGGTCCAGCAGAGCCTTCAGGTATCTCCTGCAGTTGGTGTTCACAGGAAGAGTAACTGAGTGCATCAGCAACAGCTCTGGGTAATAACGTAATAACAGAGGAGATACTAGCATGATGTCCTTGGGTGGGGGGGGGGCTAACTGGATTACCCCCTCTCGGGGGAGCACGAGGCTGTGAAGCATGAGGGGAACAGGAGGTTCAGTCTGGGCCCTGCAGCCAAACAGACCAACAGAGCCCCGCCCCCCTCCAACGCTCCCTCACTGCGTTTGCGCGTGCATGAGGTGCGATGTGACCTATAGAATAGAGCGCATGCACGGACAGAGTGACAGAGTTTTAAGGCCAAATGGGTTAAACAGAAGCAGTTCTTGGGCCTGATTCCAGTCTCCGTTTGGAAATCTGAACATTCAGGCTGCTTCTTCCAAGCTGAAGCTCTGCGAGCCACTTTGAGATCTTCTTTCAGCTGAGCACAGCTCGATGGGGTCTTTAAGTGAATTCGGGTAGTAAAATATCTGCCAGCAGGAATGTTCACTGTGTGATAAAGTGTCGCTTTAAGTAGCAAGCGCTGCAAATCTGTCAGGAAGAACATCTGAAACGACGCGAGTCAAGAAAAAGTTCAGTTTTAGTTTGAAAACCTACATCTTTAAAATGCGTTTTCAGTGCCGATGTTAAGCCTGGATTATTTCCTTAATAGATCATGTTGAGTTTGATTACATCGCTGCTATAAACAACACAAACAATCCAGAAAACCTAAAACTGGAGTTTTTTTTAATGAAGTCTGGTTTCACGTCAGACACACCGTAATATACTGAGACTAACCAGAAGGTGTAAAATATCAGGTTCAGACGAGCAGCACGTGTTTTATTCTCACCTGGGAAGATACGGACACGGAAGACATGGACAGCAGCTCTGTAGCTCCGGATGAGGTTCGGCTCACGGCCCGGTCGGCTCTGTGTCCGTCCTTTGGTGAGACTGAGAGTGAAGCAGAAACGAGCCAGATCAACAGAAGAGAGCAGCCTGCAGGACGAGTTTCGCCCGGGGCTGTTCAGACCCCGGGGCCAGGATTAGGTCCTCCTGCACAGACTTGTTGTGGAGCGGAAGCAGGAGCGCTGGGCTTCGGCTGTTAGCTCGCTCTGCCGTGGAGAACTGGGCTGTTCGGCCCGGTGAGGCTCACCACCATCTGCAGGGCTCAGACACTGATACACCCGGATAGGAGGGTCCAACATCTCCGTGGTTCCGGACTAAATGACGTCTGTCGTCATGCATCATGCCTCCCGCAGCCTGTGGCCAAATACGCCATTTCAATTATTGCACACTGATACATGGAGATCTTTGCCGCAGGGCAGAGCACACCGAGCCGTTTCATGGTTCTCATCAGTCGGCTCCATGCTCCGCCTCCTGCTGCTGCTACGAAAGCATCGATCTGCCCTCAAATTTAAAGCCTTGCACAAATGTCCTCCCCTCCTGCTTGCATCCTTCTCACACTCAAACCTCTTTCCTGTGGAGGTCAAGCCTCCTGCCAGCTGCTCCAGGTTCTATTTGTTCTTGCAACATTTGATTCGTCTCTTTAGTCAGAGCTGCGAATCACACCCAAGGTTCTAGTGTTTCAGTTGCAAGTCCGAAAACCAGTAAGATCTGCAAATTGCTGCGACACTAGTATTAGTAATACAAGTCGGTCCTAGAGTATTTCTCTCCATTTTATGTGTTGGAAACAGAAAAGGAACATGTCCACAAATATTTTTAGTATCATGTGTGCCAATGGGGTAAAGCAGTGGTCACAAACTGCAGTCTTCAAGGGGCTGGTGTCCTGCAGCTTTTAGATTAGTCGCTTTTTAAACTCACCTGAAACGAACAAATGAGTCATCAACAGGACTGCAGGATGCTGAGGAGATACCTCAGCCTTTTGAATTCAGGCGTTAGTCCGGGGACCCATCCTGCAGGACTCTGGCCCTGAAGGACAGAAGTTTGATGACCCGACTGCTTTAAAGAAACAAACCATGTGGGCGACTGGCTCAGCGGGTAGTCATCTTGCAACTGGAAGTTTGATGGTTCGATTCCAGTTTCCCTTTGTGTCACATATCGTTGTGCCCAGGGGCAAGGCACCCCCAAGTTGGCTACCGATCTGCGCATCAGTGTATGACTGTGTGCCATTGGGTAAATGTGACTATAGTCTAAAGTGCTGTATAAATTCAGTTCCTTTACTATCAGAGATGTTAATAATTTAAATTAAGCCACCTTCACCGTTTCCTGTTTACACAAGAGATATTGGCCACTAAACTCTGACTTTCCCACATGGAATTCCAACTTCACTTTGTTTTTTATATTTTTTTGTTTATTTTCTACTGCGATATGAAAAAAAACAGACTTTCCTGTGCATAAATAAACACACACCCCCTTACATTCTGTGCTATTAAATGTAAACCTCCCCTACAGCTTCCTATAAACACCACAGACACGTTAAAGGTGTTTCATCCAGTCTGTTTCTGATTCTTCGTCACGTTTTCTTAACTCCAGAAGATCAACATCAAGTGTTCCCTGACTTTAGTGAACCTGAATCATTCCAGCTGATTGTTTAAAAACTTAAAAGGAGACCTATTATACTTCCTTTTAAACATTTGGGATAGGTCTATGGGCTATACAAAACATGTTAATTACATTTTTTGCACAAAATCATTATCAGAAAATGAGATTTCACCTCAGTTTCCTTGCAGAATGAGCCGTTTTAGGGCTCAGCCACATTTATGCAAATTAGCGGTATCTGGCCACGCCCCCTACTCAATTTAATGTTATTGCTGTTGGTATTTACAGGCTGTTCATAGCAAGGTCCTGGGCTAATTAGTTTTTGTTCAATGCTATATGACAAGCACGTTCAAGCCAAACGGCAGTACTTAACTTATAAGACAACAATAAGTACTTACATTTCTGTCATCTGCAGATTTGCACGAAAAGTAGGGACTGAATTTTTCTTCAGTCTAGGACTTTCTGCAAATCCTGACGCGTTCTGATGTGAGTTCTCAAAGCAGTCCGTGGTGAAGTGATTCGCGCAAACTAGTACCGTCTTCAGCAACGTGACTGTAACATTGCCCTCAGTAAGCCACTGATCTCTGTTATCCGACGGGAGAACGGCATGGACACATGTGGGTCTTTGCAGCCAACAGCAGAACACCTGCCTTTGAGGGTAGCCATTGTAAAGCATAAGGTAAAACCAGCCGGCGAGCGTGATCCTCTATTGAACACTGCAGTTTTCAAGGGGCGGGTGTCCTGCAGCTTTTAGATTTAGACGGTACTAGTTTGCGAGGACCTAATCCACTTGATGTGGGTGGAGACCCATCAAGTGGGTCTCCACCAGTTCATGTTCAATAGAGGATGTTCAATACCGTGATCCTCTTTTTAGCACTAGGTGCTAATAACGTTGCACCTAGCAACGTTATTAGCACCCTAGTCAGGGGCGGGGCTCAGGTAACGTTGCTGGGTGCCAGTGTAATTGTGACGTCACAATTACACGGCTTTTGAAACGTTTTGCGTTTTCTAGAAAAAGTAAAACATTCATTTATAGCCAGATGAATGGGATTCTTTGCGTTTAGACTGTTCGTAGAAACATTAGAGACCCAAATCGAAGTATAAAAACGATCAAAAAGTGAATTTTGCATAATAGGTCTCCTTTAAATAACCCCAGGATGTATTTAAACGTCATCTTTAGGGTTGGATCAAACATTTCCTTAACTTATCTCTATTGGGAACAGATCAGACATCCAACAGAAAGTATCCAAATTGATCTCTCTTTATTTCCTTAACAGCAAACCAAAATCATCTTCTACCTCTTCCAGCTGCTCTCTTTAGAGGGCACCATCAGAACGTTTTAACTTCCAGTGTTTCTGCAGTGCTGATGTCATCTCAGTAAGTTCTACTGACAGCGAGCAGCTTCGTGTTGGTGCTGATGGACCGACCGCATCCAAACCAGTTGTTGTAGCCAGCAGCTGATGGGAAACTGATGAAGAGGAGGCCTTCTTTCAGAACTGAATCGGTACTTTGTCTTCATCTAGGATCACATCTTCTGAGATCACCTTCCATCTTCAAGCGGACATATGGTTTTAAATCCTTCCTTTCCCTATTTAAATCATTCACATGTGGTCTGTATAAAGTGGAACTGCAATGCTTTGGTTTGAATTTGTTGTTATTGTAGCTCCATTTTATTCATTTTTTAACCTTCCCTTTTGACCTTCTCGTTTTGCTGCGGTCTCTTTAAATACAAATGAGGCACTTCACACCCCGGACCCCTCCAGGCCTCCAGGACTGACTCTGGACACCTCTGCCCTAGAAGGCTACATGAAAAATGTAAATTCTTATCAATAGCAAAGAAAAATTAAGGAATTCACAGTAGTAACAAAAGCTGTACTCCTGTTACTGACAACATTTTTACACAAACTACATGTAAAATACCTTTTAAAATGTTAATGCTACCGCAAATTGAATGAACACTACTTTTAAACAAGACCCCAACATAGTTAACGAGTTAGCTAACGCTAGCATCAAGAACATCACTGAATGCATTTGGATCATGTTCCCCAAAGCAAAAAGGGCAACCAAACAGACTGCAAAACTGTTTAATATTGTTATTCAAAACACACAATAAGGTGGTGTCCTTAAGGAGCTAAAAGTGAGCGCACAGCGCTAACATTAGCAGGAAGCACGAAGCTGTACCTTAAGAACAACAGTCAGTAAGTTACATTCACACCTCAAGAATCAAGCTAGCCGCCATTTTACCGTTACCCGCAGGTAACCTCTTTGCTCTGTCCGTCACTTCCATAGACAGAAGGAACTGACCCCTCAGACAGACGGAGTCTTTCGGCTAAACCTCCTTCATACTGGCCGAGGTTGCTGAAACACTCCTCCCTGAAGTGCTTCGCGCAAACGAAGAGGACTTTACCCACCGATGTCGGCACGTTTCCATGAAAAATAAAATGTAACCAGCCACTCCGAAGAGGTTCTGATCCTGGGGGACGGTGTAATGACTGGTGTGGGTTCATACATCCGACAACAGAACATTTAGATTTTTCCGTTTGCTGCTTCGGCATCCTTCAACTTGAACTACAAGAATACTGCGAGAAAAAAAAATGGCGGATTCGCTTGATTAGCCGGAAGTCCATGACCATCTTTACAAGTTGCATAGGAAATACTGTGACGTAATAGAGAACGAAACGTAATAGAAAATGGAAAAATCTGACCAAATATGACCCAAAAAGCATCTAAATATATCATCGCAGGATCTGGAGTGACTAAATTAAAAATTTCAGAGACTTTCAGAGACTCCCAATACACAACAAAATGTGATTAAGAGCTAAAAAAGTGAATTTTTGCCTGATATATCTTCTTTAACTAGTAAGAGAAGCAGAAGTATCTTCATCGCTCTGATTAAACAAAAAGTTCCACTAAATAAAATGGGCACAAAAACCCTGCAGCTAATTTCATTTAATTACACACTTAAACATCTAAATATCTGCTAAACCCGCTGCAGGCTGCGGCTCACAGCGGAAGGAGGAGGAGCTGTGTCATAACCATGGTGATGTTAAAAAGAAAACACAGCGATAGTTCATGCAAAGAAACAAAGTGTTGAAGCAGCTTTCCTCTCTGATACACAGGGTGGTGATGGTGAACATGATCTCCTCAGACTGGATCTGTTCCAGAACAGGAGCAGAAACTTTTGTTCAGTCTGTGTGGATAAACACATGAAGCAGGTCCTGGATTTGTCTGTGGGGGTGGGGGGTGTCTCTGCAGGGTACCCTGGGGGGGTTGTCTGAGACATCACCAGACAAAGATGGGGGAGGATGGAAGTCTGCTCCCCCCTGAGGCATGAAGTGAAGGCAGACCCTGCCGAAATGCAAGGAGGCCGTGAAGTCCAAACCAGAACTTCATAGACCCTGAGAAATGATCCGTCACCTTTACACAAGCCTCGACACCTCCAACACACAGACTGATTCTCTGTCCTGATCTCCTGATTTACTGATGAGGACAAGGTTTAGATCTTCAAAACATCTTTTCTAACTCAGTTCAGCATCTTAAATAGATCATAAATCTATGTTACGTTTGGAGTCAAATTTAACACAGAGCTCCAGAAAAAGGAACATTACATGAAGAGGTCCACATAAATGGAAAATTCCTCCACAGCCCGAAGGCTCTCTGATGGACCCATCTCACCTGACAGGTGCTTCAGGCACATTCTGTGACACCACCACATCAACAAGCTTAACGCTTACGGCTGATGATCAGGTGATTCGCCACCCTCAGGTGATCCAACCTGATTACCAAAGTGTGATCCAACAAGATCAGGTGCTCCAAAACATTAACAGGATCACCTGAGTGACCTGAGATAAGCTAAAATAATCGAACCTAAGGTAGGCTAAAGTAAGCAAAGCTAAAATAAGAAACTAAACCAAGCTAACAGAAGATGTCCAAAGTGTGGTCTGGGGGCTGTATCCGGCCTTCTGAATGATTTTGTTTGGTACTTAACAAATCTAGTCTCCAGGCACAGGCGGTTGATGCTGATGGACACTTTTCATAAACAAATCTTGTTAAATTTAAATAAAATATTAGATCAACACAGTATTTTTGTATTATAAACCACATGTTTGCTTTGATTTTACCTTCGTAATAAATAGAACCCCAAACACCTCGCCTACTGATAAACCTTGGCCAAATACAGCAAGCGCTGACCCATGACCCATTCTTGTTGCTATGCGTAGGCAAACAAAATTAGCCCAAAAACAAAAACAAAGAAACGAAAAAAAAAAGACCTAAAAATGTGGAAATTAACAATAATAATTATGTGATTCTTTTTCTGTTTGCATTAGCAATGATTTACAGTTTCCTTTCCTATAGCAATTTAGACAAAACCCGGCATGTTTAGAATATTATTGGGCGAAAAAAAATAAAACAAATGTCACAAGACATTGAATTGTCCGTTTTTATTTCTTATAAATCGATTATTTTTAAGGCTTGCGAGTGATCTCAGTTTCACAATTTTGACCCTTATGGGAAAAGTTTGGACAGCACTTTTTGATATTATCTGCATTGTTATATCGTCATTTATAAGTCGCTTTGGAAAAAAGTATCTTCCAAATGCATAAACATAACCACTGCTTTATTTTTTATTTTATTCTATTTGCAGCTCAATAATCTCAAAGGAAAAAAAATAACATTAACTGTGCAGAAAGAGGCAAAAAGCCCACAGTGGGCTTATATGAAGCCTCCACCCTAATGGTGTAAGAAATCTAATCCAACAGTTGATCCTAAATTTATGAGATAGATTCATGTAAAAATGAAAACACCACATTCAATATTTGAACGGTGATCTAAACCATAATAGGCCAAGCTAACCTAATCAAATGATTCAGGATCCAGGACTGGACCAAAGTCCAAAGAAAATTTCTAACAGACCCTCAGAATCCCTGGAGAACCCTTGATTCCCTATAACTTTGGAGAACCAGAGTTTTGAGGACTAGATGAGGAATTTGAAACGGAACTGAACCACCAGCTTTATGTCTCTGATGGGCTGGCTGTGTTGAAGACGTCTGGGTGTTAAAGGCGGAGAGTTTCAGGATAACACAAGCTGCACATTTTAAAAACAGACTCAGGTCGCGTGGTGTTCTGACGGCAGTGTTAAAGCTGGGAAGAAACACGCAAACAAACAGACCGGGCTCAGACAGTTCTGATCCAGTTTTTCCATGAACTTTCTCAGGTTTCACCTGCAGTCAGATGTAAATTAGTCTCAGAGGAAGCAGAAGTGAACTTCACAGAACCCGGAGCAGCTTCATGTCCAAATGAGTCTGAACAGGCAGCACGCAGGTGGCTTAGCTCCAGGTCCAAACCTCTGAATCTTCCTGAAGGACACTGATCAATACCAGAACCAACCTAAAGATTCACAATTAAAGCCTAATGATCTCACAGCAACACATTCAGTCCAGATAAACACACAAGTCAGAGGCCCAATCCAAATTTCTGATCAGCTGATATGGATCAATGATCCGTATCAGCACGTTTAAATGGTTCATCGCAGCTTCATCAGCAAGTTTGGTTAAAAATCCATCCATCTGATCATCAACCTTTACCTTGATCCAGGTCCAGAATTGGAGCTGCTGTCAGATCGAACTTGCCTGCAAGTCACAGCAGACCTCAGTGCAGGTGTGGGAACATCTGGTTCTGGGCTCAGAGCAGGTTTCAGATGGACTGACCAGTCCCTGAAGGCGGACCTCTGTGCCAGTCTGGGTACAGTCTGGTTCTAGACTCAGACCAGGTCTCAGCCTGGACCGTCCCTGGAGGCAGACCTCAGTGCAGATCTGGAAACAGTCTGGTTCTGGGCTCAGAGCCGATCTCAGGCCAGACCGTCCCTAAGGGTGGAAATCAGTGCAGATCTGGGAATGGTTTGGGGTAGCTGAACATCAAGTAGTCCCTGTAGTAAAACTCAAAGACCTTCTGTCTCTCAGTGCCGTTCAGCTGGGAGAAATATTCCCGAGCGATTCTAGACGAGGTCCGTTCTTCCAGCGGGTTCCTATCTTTGAAGTCGGGGAAGGTGATGTTGTCCGGTGCTCCGATGCTGTGCAGCAGGAAGTTGGCATCCTCCTCCAGGCTCTCGAACTTCCCGATGAAGTTGTAGGGGATTACACAGGGGCTGCAGAGCTTGCTGACCTGCTCCCAGTGGATGTCCATCCCAACAGGCCTATGCACGTCCAGCAGGTACTGAACAAATTCCCTGAAAGTGACGCCGGCGCCGGTTTTCAGAGCAGACCCTGTGGCATTGGCCCGGTACCTTGAAATAATACTCCGTCCGAACACAGCATGGTAGTATGAGTTCGGACTCTCAAACTTGTCCCTGAAGGCTGAGACAAGTCGCTCGAAGGGCTCCCTGGCAAACAGAACCTTGGTGTATGATCGGAGTCTCTCAGCAATACCGGCCTGATCATAGCTGTCCAGCCGCCGAAGCTGGTTGCTGTAATGAGCCATATCATGAGGAATGTCCTGTATGGAGTGGGCTCTACCTCCCAGCACCATCAGTACCCGTTTCCAGTTGGAGCAGGCAGCTTTGGGCACCTCACAGTACAGCAGGCGGAACCGGTCCTCCACATAAATCCGGGATACCTGCTGCAGTGTTGCCCTCCATATCCTGTGGACCGGGTGGAACCTGGAGCAGGTGGCGGTCAGCAGGTGGCGCCGAGACTCCTGTGTCCTCCGCTGCTGCAGCGACTCCTCTCCTCCAGAGAGGGCGCTCTTCAGCAGCTGCTTCCTGCGGCGCTTAGTGACAGGCTGCTTGATGCCGACCAATGGGTCAGAACAAAGGCGGAGGATGGGCGGAGACATAGGGAAAAGTCCTGCTGGTATGTCATTAGCCTGCCGGGCTGCAACTGGAGGCTGAAACGCAGAACAGAACCAGAATCAGAACTACAGAATCCAGCTGCCTTTTGAAACACAGACACAGAGCGAGGCTGCAGCCAGAATCTAAAACACAGAACCAGAACCATTACCAATGTCAGAATCAGAATTAGAATCTGAACCTAAACCAGAGTGAAGCTGTAGCTGGAACCTAAAACACAGACCCAGAACCAAAACCCAATACCAAAGTTACAACCAGAATCTGAACCAGAACCAGAGTGAGGCTACAGCTTAGACCACAGAACAAAGAACCAGAATCAGAGCCAGAACCCCTATCAGAATCAGGATCTCAACCATAACCAAAGTGAGGCTGTAACTGGGACTGAAACAAAGAACTACACCAGAATAAGACTGAGAATCTGAACCAGAACCAGAGTGAGGCTGCATCTTGGGCCTGAAACTCAATAACCAGAGTGAGGATAGAGCTAGAACCTGGAATGCAGAACCAGACATCTGCTTTACATCATTTTGGTTATGTGAGATGGGATGGTGGTTGTTCAGCAAACAAATTCCTTTTTTGTGCTGTTTTTGTGTTTAAAGACTAAATTACTTTTTAAATTGATGAAAACAACCACAGGCTGTGTCCAAATTATGACAGGTCGTTAGGGACATTATTCTGAATTTGCTCTCACATGCACTACTGAAACAGTTTCACACATACTACTGAAGCGAGAGAGGGAGAAAACAGACATGTTTGAAGACATCAGAGTACTTTGCAAAAAACGATATCTTGATAAACCGAGCAGATATTTCAGGTTTACACAGCTACATTTGACAAAAAATAATTTAAAAATGTATTTTGTTTTACATGTACAGCTCAGAAACTGTCTTTATTACTACAAATCTAACAGGAATAGGCTAAGCGTGACTATCTTCCTTTGTTGTGTCTTAAAATAGGACTGAATGAAGTGATTGTAAACTAACTTACTCAATAACAGCAGTTAGCCAGCCAGTTACGACCAAAGCTGTGTGTCAATCACTCCTCTGTTCCTTCCTACTTTATGATCATTTTCAGCTCAAAAGGACAGATTATTTAAATCTGGTGTGGAAGTTGTAAGATGTTTGCCTTCTTATCATGGATTTGTGGAGAATCCCTGAGCTAAAACCGGGCAAGATGCTGGAAACGAAGGGGTGCTTCTGTGACAGATACACATCATGTTTATTCACACGATTCTTCAATCTTCAGACCAAACTTAACAAAAAAAGACAAACTCATATTTAACCCAAAAAACCAACCACTCCATAAATCTCATTCTGCTAGCAACATAGGTTTTGTCATCCTGTGATGTAATTTTGCACATTTCGTATGTTGGACGGTTTTCACCTCAAAATGTGGTTAAAAATTTTTTGACATCTATTTTTATCTATACTCAACCAAATTTTAGATCTGTGTTCATTTGATTTGTTCATGTCCATTTATATTTGTCCTGTGGTGAAATATTAGCTGGGAGAAGAACTTTAAGATTCCTAAGATTATAGATTTTTATATCTGTATTAATAGATAATAACCTCTATGTCTATCACTGTTTCCATCTTCATGTATTAGCTGCTGATGTGTGCTCTCTGTGTGGCTGCTGTAATGATGCAGGTGTCCAGCAGGTGACGCTGTGGTACCATACTCACCTTCTCCATAGGCCACTCAGGAGCCTCCAGAACAGGAACGCCTGAAACAGCAGAAGAGAGTGTTGAACAGAACCCATGGAAGAGCTGAACAACCAGCTGAAGGACATATGAGCTCAGAACTATTTTAGTTTCATGTATTTTCAGAAGTTCATCTCCATGGAGCTGTTTCCACAGTTGCTGCTGTGATTCTCCTCGACTGGGAATACTCCTCTACTCCTGCTCTGATCCAGTCCTCTGATTTGATCTGGGCCTCCTGCTCTGATCCTGGACTTGTCCAGTTTCTGTGTCTAAAAGCGTCTTTAAAGCCACAGCTGTGCAGAGTTGTAACTGTAGCTCTACAGATCTGTGTGATGGATGTTGGAGCATCTGTCTTTGAGGCCTCAGGTTCTGGTTCGGAGCCAGTGAGCCGTTTTGATAAAATAAAGATGAAGCTGCAGAGGTTCTGCTGCTTCAGTGATGTGATGACACAGAATCCCTGAAAGCTTCTTCACATCTCTCCCATGATACTTTCCACTCACACTGGCAGAGTGTCAAATATTAATGAGGTGAACATCAATAAAACATAGATAGAGAGGATGGTGGATACCTCTCATATTCCTCAGGAGGATTCATCCGGGCAGAACCCATCCACTCCAACAGTCCCCAGAACAACAGAACTACCTCCTCTCTTTTAGAAAGTCCAGCAGTGCCACTGATCGGACCAACATCAGAGGTCTGACCTTCATCACCCACAGGTTGTTCCACATGTTCCATCTCCACTAGTTCCATCACACTCTACATGCTCGGTTCTACATGTTCCATAACCATGTTCCAGCTCCACGTTTACCAGCTGCATATTTTAATTCCCACATGTCACACTCCACATGTTCTATTCCACATTCCTTGCTCCGCATGTTCCAGCTCCACTAGTTCCAGCTGCACATGTTCTGCTCTACTCTATACAAAATGTCCCGCACCCTGTATTATGGTCCACATATTCAATTTGTCACATTCTGCTCCAAATGCTCTGGTAGACCTGAACTATTCAACATGTACTGCTGCACATGTTCTATTCAACATGTTCTGCTGCACATGTTTCACTCTACATGTTTAGTTGAACATGTTCCATTCTTCTCTAGTCCACATATTCTGCACCTTGTTTTCTGCTCTACGTTCTATTTGATATGTTCTAATCCGCATGTTTTAATCCCTGAATTATGCTGAACATATTCTACTCTACATGTTCTATCAATGTGTTCTAGATGCACGTATTCAATTAGTTGCACGTGGAATAGAAAATGTTCAAGCTTCACATGTTCAGCTGCACATGCTCTTCTCCACATGTCCCAGCCTATGTCCCAGTTGCACATGTTCTGCTCCAAATGTTGTGTTGCACATTTTTGGGCTCCAGCACAAACCTGAAATACCGGGAAACCAACTTTATCAAAAGTACCAGGGTTAAACTTTTAGAAATATCTGAGAATCCAGTTTAAAGTCCAGGGGCCTCATGTACGAAAATGTGCGTAGCGTTCATATTAAAAGTTTACAGTAGGGAGAAATTCAGAAATTTGCTGCGCACAAAAAATCTGTACGAAACTGTGGGTAGACACATCACTGAACATGTAGCCTTCATACATCCTAATTTGCAGTGGATTTGATGTAGCTGCACATGGCACTTGGACCGCCCAGTCCCCGCCCCTAAATACATATGCAAAGTAGTATAAATAGCTGAAAGTCACCGATCACGTCTGCAAATAACCATGGCAACGATGCAGTCGATTACAGAAGATTTAGTAGGTTGTTGAACGTAAACTTGGAGCTCAGATGTTTGAGGACCCTGAGATTTTGGACTACGACTGATGCTACGACTGATTCATCGTTCAGTTCCAGCTCGGGGTATTTTCAGCTCTGTTTCTTTTCCCGGTCCTACTCTGAGTTTGCGGACCTGCTGATATATCTCATCCTCATCATGCCAGGTAGTTTATCCTCATCATCCTACTCTTCATCTCTCGCAGCATTTAACTAACTAAAATAACGAGGTGGAGAAGAGAGAGTGTGATGAACTTTTAGAGTAAATTAAGAGTTCTGGTTTTGATTGGACTCAGCTTGGAATCAGAGACAGAGCTGGAGCTGCAGGCTCAGGACCATCTGCTGCAGCAGCTTCTTTAACCGTGAAGATATATCCTCCCTGCAGCTGCTCGGCTCGCCTCCTACACCTGCTGAACTCGGGCTGAACTCTAGCTGATCCTCCTGAAGTCATCCTGCTGCTGTCAAACCACATCTGTTCTGGTGATTCTTCATCTTCTGTTCATTGCTCAGCTCCCAGAGGACCAGTAGCAGCTTAGAGGTTTTAGGTTTATCAAAGCTCCAGCTGGAGGACGTAAATTCATCTTCTGGAGGTTTTTTAACCTGCTCAGTTCAAAATGGCTAAATTATTCAGGTCTGCTGCAGAGCAAGAGTATGATGGTTCCTGTTAAGTCCAATTTCTGATTGAGGACACTAGTTTTGGTTCTCTTTGCAGATAGTAGCTCATGCTTCTGTTTTATAGGTCAGATCTCCTCACCTTAACCTCCGTCTGTCCCACATGATGCTCAATGTTACAGCTGAATCCACACCCAACTAAACACACTCACACCTCCGTGCTTTACCCCTGACCTCAGGGGTTTCTCTGCTCTTGATGATGATGTTCCAGATGAAGTCTGTGGATGTTGACCAACAGCAGGAGGTATAAAGCTTCTTCTTCTTCTCTCGTTAAGATGAGGTCGGTGTCCATACGTCCAGGCCGCTATCTCCAAACCGACTGGTCAGCACAGGAAGTGACATCATACAGATTAAAATGCTGGTGAAGAGAGGACGGGATGATGTAGGTCACAGAGGCGTCGTCATGAAGAAGACCTTCACCAGCTGTATCAGGACCGAACTGTGAATATGCGGCGTATGAATTGGCCTTTAATTAAGAAACATGAAACCTAACTTCTTAATGAAAAATAACAAAGGGAAGTGGGAATGAAGGTTTAGAGTTCCATTTTCTGAAGAAAGATTTATCAAATGTCTCTCTGTTGCTCTAAAATATAAACTTAAGGAATGGGTAGCTGTTTTCCTTTGGTGGGTTGCCGGTGGTCTCCATGCTGACCGTTATGGGTTTCTGATTAGGTTGCACCAATTGCAGTTTTCTGGCTGATCACTGATTTTTAAAAAGTCTGACCAATCACCAAAATTATTTTATAACTTACACTGTCAGGTGTTATAAGGTCAAAATACGCCATCAATGTCCCATTCTTATTTTATTGGAAAACACTGAACAGTAAAACAAACATGTTTTAACTGCAAATGAGGCAATGCTCTCAAACATACATGAAAAGTTTGGATCACTGCAGTGCCTTGAGTCTTTCATTTTTCACATATTAAAAACAAAAAAACTTGCACAACAGGTTAGACAAGGAGACTTGCAAGACTAGATACTTGCAAGTATCGGCTCATCACCCAAAATTAAGGAAAATGGGGCCAATCGATCAGTGTTCCTATAGTTTCTGATGGTACTTTACTTTGAACTGCGCAAAGGTAATTTTGCAGGAGATGAACTGGATCTGCAGCAGATACACGAAGGAAAGAAAAGAAGGAAGCAAGTGAATTTTAATCGTGTTCGCACAGGACTGATAACATAGACTGAGCTCTCACTTAGTGCTGGTTCCTGCCTCTCCTAGTCCACCACTGAGAGTTCCCAGGCATTAGTACAAGTGTGTTTGTGGCATATTTCCATACCAAGGCTAAAAGAGAATTATTATTCTTCCACAACTTAATAACAAGGATCCAGTTATCTTTTTGGCTGAACTGAAAGTCAGACATTCAATCAAATATCAGAAGCAGCAACAAGCTCCTACTTTAAAAAACATGACTTTGAAATGTATTGACACGCCTTTTTACAGTTACCGGAGCTCAGTCTGTGGAATAAAGGATTATTTTAGCTCAATTTAATGAAGACCTTTTCAGCAGTCTCGGTCAGGGTGTGAAACGTCAGCAGACAGGTCAGATTACTGAGGTCAGTCAACATTACAGTGAACCTGAGTACAATTTGTTTCTGATCAGTTCTTAAATTATTATTTTTTTAAATTGCGACACATGTGTAGCTGTTTGAGATCTTTGAGTCAATTTCAGCCAATTTAAGACCTGGCAGTTCAGCTCAAAAATTAGAACATCATGAAAAAGTTCAAGATTCTTTGTCACTCATTTTAGAAAGTGAAAATTACATATCATAAGGATTAATTACACATGCAGTGAAATATTTCAAGCCTCTATTTCTTGTAATTTTGATGATTATGGCTGATAGATAATAAAAAACCCAAAATCAGTCTCTCAAAATATTTGAATATTACATAAAATCAATGAAACATGATATTTTAAACATAAATGTCAGGCTTCTGATATGTATGTTAATTTCTATGCACTCAATACTTGGTTGGGGGTCCTTTTGCATGAATTACTGCATCAATGCATGTTGCATGGAGGAGATCAGCCTGTGGTTCTACTGGAAGCCCAGTTTGCTCTGATAGCAGCCTTCAGTTCATCTGCATTGTTGGGTCTGGTGTCTCTCATCTTCCTCTTGACAATACTCCATAGGCTGTCTACGGGGTTCAGGTCCGGCCAGTTTGCTGGCAAGTCGAGCACAGGAACACCATGGTCACTGAACCAGCTTCTGAAACCTTTGGCAGTGTGGGACGGTACCAAGTTCTGATGGAAAGTTAAATCCGCATCTCCATAAAGCTCATCAGCAGAAGGAAGCATGAAGTGCTCTAACAAGTCCTGGTAGATGGTTGCATTGACTATGGACTTCAGAAAACCTAGTAGACCAGAACCAGCAGATAACATCAAACCCATTGCTTGCCGTCTATTCATTTGCAGCTGTCTATTGATTTGAAACTGATTGGTGAGTTAGGGGTAACCAGCCGATAGATGAAAAGACAGATTATGGTGTACAACACGGCACCTCAAATCATCACTGACTGTAGAAAATTCACACTGGACTTCAAGCAACATGGATTCTGGGCCTCTCCACTCTTCCTCCAGACTCTGGGACCTTGATTTCCAAATGAAATGCAAACTTAGCTTTAATCTAAAAAGAGAACTTTGGACCAAACAATCCAGTTCCTTGTCTCCTAAACCCAGGTCAGACTCTTCTGATGTCTCTGGTTCAGGAGTGGCTTGACACGAGGAATCCAACATTTGTAGCCCATGTCTAGGATTCGTCTGTGCGAACTGGCTTTAGAGGCGCTGACTCCAGCCATTCTTGAATGGATTTTGCTTGACAATCCTCTCAAGGCTGCGGATATCACTGTTGACGCTGCACCCTTTTCTTCCATAGTTTTTCATTTCAGTCAACTTTTCTTGAATACGCTTTAAAATGGTTATTTACTATATTTTGATTTTCTGAGACACAGGATTTTGGGTTTTCATTATCTGCAAATGATAATCATCAAATTACAAAAAATAAAGGCTTGTGAATGAATCTAAATAACATATGATTTTCACTTTCTGAAATTAGTGACGAAAAATATTGAACTTTTTCACGATATTTTTGTTAGATGAACCTGTAATCAGTCTGGGTGAGGCTGGTATTACTGAAGCCAAATAAATGTGTTTAATTACAGTTATTTCATGATTTAACAGGGGGGACAATTATTTTTTCACATTAGACCAGGTTGATTTGGACAGCTCTTATCCCTTAATAAATTAATTTTGCATGTATTAGCTGCTTTTTCCTGTTACTTTTGGTCACATTTGTGTGATATAAAAAAAATCTGCAAGGGGTAAATGACAAATTAAACTAAAATAAAAAATCTGTAATTAAACAGGACGGTATTTTTTTGCCAGACATTAGAACAAACTGAATGTTTACGTATTAGAATTTCTCCCTGTGATAAGGTTCTGACCCGGGTGCAGCAGAAACACGTTCTGTTTCTGTTCTGAGAGGAAACTTTGTGTGAATCTGCAGCAGCAGATTAGGAAGCAGCAGGTTGCTGTGGGCGTCCATCTGCTGCCTGAGGACAGGTCAGATGTTTGGAGTTTCAGGATAAGTGGAGGAATCTTTCTGATCAGACGTGAGCTGATAACCGTTTCAAAAACTGAATGAACAGCCAACCAATCACCGTCATGCATCTGAAGCTGCAGTTTTCTTTCAAACAGAACAAACAGCTGCAGTGTTTAACAACGATCGGCCGCCCATGCTTTATTGGACCTGCAGACTGTTCCAGAGTGAGACGCTGCTGCAACAAATGCAGCACAAACACGCAGCTTCACATACCACCACCCTGTTTACTTTCCCCCGGATTACTGGCGTCTTGTATGCAGTCCAACTCCACAGAGGGAGTTAGCGAGTCATTGTTCCATTCAGGAGAGAAAACTGGGAGTTCAGGGGAGAGTTCAGGTTTGAACAGAGGAGGCTGGAGCTGGAGCTTAAAACACAGGTAGAAACACTGACCTGCCAAGCTCCACACTGCCATCAGATGGCCTACTTAAAGAGCTTAGAAACTTCTGTTGCAGCATCAGGACTTCCTTGAGGAGTCTGTAGTCCTTCAGTCTGTAGCTCTGATCTGAGAAGCACTGAAACCACCAACCTCTGAATGCAAAGCAGAAGATCTTACTCAGACTTCTGCACCTCCTTGTTTACCTGCATCACACAGTCATTTTTTATCAAACAGTCTAGCATCCAGGATGGGAACAATCCTCCTGCATTTCCTCAGGCTTTGAATGACTTGCTTTTAAAATTAAGAACTGCCCAATTATCACATGTAAGGCCCTGCAGCTACATAAATAAAAGAACTGGTTATATGGAGAATGTGTGCTGACTGGTCTCTCTAAATTGTCCTTAGGTATGAGTGAGAGAGTGTTTATGGTCATTTGTCCTGTGTGTCTATGTTGCCCTGTGATGGACACCTGGCAACCTTTCCAGGGTGCATCCTGCCTCTCCACCCAATGACTGCTGGAGATAGGCACCAGCCCTCTGTGACCCTCGACAAACAAGCGCGTCTGGGTAGACCAGGAACACCTTGGACCACGATTCCAAGGTGTTCCCGCTCAATAAGAGTTGCTGCAGTTTGTTTCATACACCATCTTTACTCTTAAAAGATCACCTACAGATGCTCTCCTAGATTTCATGCCTCTAGATTGATGCTTATTGAGTTCCTGTATGGATCTGAGTGTTGTTTTGGTCCCATCTGAGAAGACATGTAAAAACTGTTTTCTTTTTAACACAATAGTTAGGATGATTCTAACTTTAGCTTCTAGTTTAAGCTGCTGGTGCTGGATCTAAACCCTTGCTTCTGTTTCTGCCTGTTTTTTGCTCTTATGAGAACCAAACTGTGTGAACTCCTACAGATTTTCTGAACGTCAAGAGGAGGAAAACCGTCAAGATGTGATGAATCTGATGATCCAAACACAGATCCCGTTGAAAAACAGAGACACTGTTTAGCAGTGATGTTCAGACATGTACAGTACAGACCAAACGTTTGGACACACCTTCTCATTTAAAGAGTTGTCCTTATTTTCATGACTATGAATATTGTAGCTTCACACTGAAGGCATCAAAACTATGAATTAAAACATGTGGAATTATATACTGAACAAAAAAGTGTGAAACAACTGAAAATATTTTTTATATTCTAGGTTCTTCAAAGTAGCCACCTTTTGCTTTGATTACTGCTCCGCACACTCTTGGCATTCTGTTGATGAGCTTCAAGAGGTAGTCACCTGAAATGGTTTTCCAACAGTCTTGAAGGAGTTCCCAGAGATGCTTAGCACTTGTTGGCCCTTTTGCCTTCACTCTGCGGTCCAGCTCACCCCACACCATCTCGATTGGGTTCAGGTCCGCTGACTGTGGAGGCCAGGTTATCTGGTGCAGCACCCCATCACTCTCCTTCTTGGTCGAATAGCCCTTACACAGCCTGGAGGTGTGTTCGGGGTCATTGTCCTGTTGAAAAATAAATGATGGTCCAACTAAACGCAAACCGGATGGAATAGCATGCCGCTTCAAGATGCTGTGGTAGCCATGCTGGTTCAGTATGCCTTCAATTTTGAATAAATCCCCAACAGTGTCACCAGCAAAGCACCCCCACACCATCACACCTCCTCCTCCATGCTTCACGGTGGGAACCAGGCATGTAGAGTCCATCAGTTCACCTCTTCTGCGCCACACAAAGACACGGTGGTTGGAACCAAAGATCTCAAACTTGGACTCATCAGACCAAAGCACAGATTTCAACTGGTCTAATGTCCATTCCTTGTGTTCTTTAGCCCAAACAAGTCTCTTCTACTTGTTGCCTGTCCTCAGCAGTGGTTTCCTAGCAGATATTTTACCATGAAGGCCTGATTCACACAGTCTCCTCTTAACAGTTGTTCTAGAAATGTGTCTGCTGCTAGAACTCTGTGTGGCATTGACCTGTTCTCTAATCTGAGCTGCTGTTAACCTGCGATTTCTGAGGCTGGTGACTCGGATGAACTTATCGTCCGCAGCAGAGGTGACTCTTAGTCTTCCTTTCCTGGGGCGGTCCTCATGTGAGCCAGTTTCTTTGTAGCGCTTGATGGTTTTTGCGACTGCACATGGGGACACTTTCAAAGTTTTCCCAATTGTTCGGACTGACTGACCTACATTTCTTAAAGTAATGATGGCCACTCGTTTTTCTTTACTTAGCTGCTTTCTTCTTGCCTCAATACACATTCTAACAGTCTATTCAGTAGGACTATCAGCTGTGTACTGTATCCACCTCCTGCAAAACACAACTGATGGTCCCAACCCCATTTATAAGGCTTGAAATCCCACTTATACCTGACAGGGCACACCTGTGAAGTGAAAACCATTTCAGGTGACTACCTCTTGAAGCTCATCAACAGAATGCCAAGAGTGTGCGGAGCAGTAATCAAAGCAAAAGGTGGCTACTTTGAAGAACCTAGAATATAAGACATATCTTCAGTTGTTTCACACTTTTTTGTTCAGTATATAATTCCACATGTGTAAATTCATAGTTTTGAAGTCTTCGGTGTGAAGCTACAATATTCATAGTCACGAAAATAAAGAAAACTCTTTGAATGAGAAGGTGTGTCCAAACTTTTGGTCTGTACTGTAGATGCCCCAAGCATGTGCACTTGCACAAAGCGAGCATGTGGATGTGTAGTGTACAGATTTTCCTATGCAAGTACAAAGTACAGGCATCATATAGTTATAACAGCAGAGGGAGATGATGGAGCAGGAAATAAATAATTTAATAAACATGAAGAAGTTTCAGATATCACAGCCCCACTGAAACTGACCCCAGACCAGCTGTCCCAACTGATCCGCCAACACTGACCTGTGTTCTGCTGCGGCACAGAGTCGGTGAGGTGTTGCAGGTGGACCAGAAGCAGCAGTGATCCGACTCCAAGGAGAAGAACACACCAAAGGAAGCAGAGCAGTGAGTTGGGAGGCTTCATCCTCCTCAGAGGCCTACAGTCCAGCCGGCTGGTCCCAGATCAGCTGCAGAACCTGACGAAACAAGAGGTAGGAGGTTACAAATGGATCACATCATCCAAACATCAGAGAGTTGGATCAGAGGACTCAGGTCAGAGAGGAGACGTGGCTGAATGTCTGAGCAACAGTGTCACAGCCTTTTCCAAAATGGATTAAATTCATTTATTCCCTCAAAAATCTCCACACAACACCCCATAATGACAATGTGACAAAAATATTTTTGAAATGTTTGTTTTTTATTTTTTATATTTTTGCAAAGAACTCACATGTAAAAGTATTCACCCCCTTGGCTTTTTTTACCTGTTTTGATACATTTTAACCTGTAATTCTATCTTATTTTATGTAATGGGCCTGCAAAAAATTGTCTAAGTAGGCAAAATAAAATTAGAAAAATATATATACTAAAAAAACTAAACAAAAACTAAATACTGGCATGTGCATATGTAGCACCATCAAATCCATTATCTTCAAATTTAAAGCACATGGTACCACAACAAATCTGCCCAGAGAGGGCCGCCAGAACTCACAGACCGGTCAAGGAGGGCATTAACCACAGAGGCAGCACAGAGACCAAAGGTTACCCAGGAGGAGCTGCATAGATCCACATATATGTAGGAACACATTAGGGGGGGCCTATTTGTTGTTTGGTTCACAATAAAAAAAAATAATACATCTTCAAAGTTGTAGACATGTTCTGTAGGTGAAATGGTGCAAACTCTCAAGCAGTTCATTGTACTTCCAGGTTGTGAGACAACAAAACATGAAAAAATGCAGAGGGGATGAATACTTTTGCAAGTCACTGTTCATACAGTAAGTATTCACAGCCTCAGCTCAATACTATGTTGTTGCACCTTTGGCAGCAACTACAGCAGTCTTCTTGAACATGATGCCACCAGCTTGGCCCACCTCTCTTTGAGTAGTTATGCCCTGTTCCTCAAGCTCCGTCAGGATGGATGGGAAACATTTTCAGACATTTCAGATCTCTCAAGAGACGTTAGATCGGATTCAAATCTGGGCTCTGGCTTGGCCCCTCAAGGACATTCGCAGAGTTGTCCTGAAGTCGCTCCTTTGATATGTTGACTGAGTTTGGGGTCGTTTTCCTACTGAAAAACACACTAGACCACTGTTACACAGCTTTTAAGGACTCATACCATGCTGTTACCAGGGCTGCTCTGGGACTTTTGGATCATTGCCTTATCCACCTCATCCCAACTTACAGACAGAAACTAAGAGCTTCCAAACCCGTGGTTCACACTGTTAAAAAGTGGACTGAGGAATCAAAGCAGATGCTACAGGCCTGCTTTGAATGCACAGACTGGACTGTTTTTGAAACCTCAGCCACTGATTTAAACGAACTAACTGATGTGGTGACATCATACATCAGTTTCTGTGAGAACATGTGTGTGCAGACCAAGACCTTCTGCACCTTTGGGAACAACAAGCCATGGTTTACTCCACATCTCAGGAATCTGCGCAGGGACAAGGAAGAAGCTCACAGCAGTGGAGATTGGGCACGGTACAGGCAGGCCAGGAACAGACTTACAAAGGAGATCAAAGCAGCCAAGAGAAGCTATAGTGAGAAGCTGAAAAACAGCCTTTCTACTGGTGACACTCCGGCTGTATGGACTGGTCTGAGAAACCTGACTGCCTACAGAAGCCCCACCACCCTTCCTGAACAAAGTCCTCACCTGGCCAACCGTCTGAATGGCTTCTACTGCAGACATGACAAGAAGCCATTCACACCTCAAACCAACTACTCCACATCCACGTTCTCCACATTCAGGAACAGGTTCCACCAGTAAAGCAACCAACCCCCTACCTTCAGATCCTCTGCCTGCACTAAAGATCTCTGAGGATGATGTAAACAGGCTCTTTCAGCGCATGAAAACAAAGAAAGCTGGAGGACCTGATAACGTCTCCCCATCATGCCTGTGCAAATCAACTCGCTCCAATCTTCACCCGGATCTTCAACAAGTCACTGGAGAAGTGTGAGGTCCCCTCCTGCTTCAAACGATCCACCATCATCCCAGTGCCCAAGAAACCCACCATCCTAGGATTAAATGACTACAGGCCTGTAGCCCTGACGTCTGTGGTCATTAAACCATTAAATCCTTTGAGCGGCTGGTGTTGAAGCACCTGAAAGACATCACAGGCCCTCTACTGGACGCCCTGCAGTTTGCGTACCGAGCAAACAGGTCGGCAGATGATGCTGTTAACTTGGGTCTACACTTCATCCTGCAACACCTCGACCACCCAGGGACCTACGCCAGGATCCTGTTTGTAGACTTCAGCTCGGCCTTCAACACCATCATACCAGACATCCTCCACCAGAAGCTCACCCAGCTCAACGTCCCAGCCTCCACGTGTCAGTGGATCAACAGCTTCCTGACGGACCGACAGCAGCAGGTGAGACTGGGGAGCATCTTCTCCCGAACCAGATCAATAAGTACTGGTGCCCCCCAGGGGTGTGTTCTATCCCCACTCCTCTTCTCCCTGTACACAAATGACTGCACCTCAGCAGACTCATCCGTGAAACTCCTGAAGTTTGCAGATGACACCACTGTCATTGGACTGATCCAGGACGGTGATGAGTCTGCATACAGACAGGAGGTGGATCGGCTGGTACACTGGTGTAGTCAGAACTGCCTGGAACTAAACCCACTCAAGACTGTGGAGATGGTAGTGGACTTTCGGAAAACACCACCTCCATACACCCCCCTCACCATCCTCAACAACACCGTGTCGGCTGTGGATCACTTCAGGTTCTTAGGAACCACCATCTCTGAGGACCTGAGATGGTCTTCACACATAGACACTGTTCGGAAGAAGGCCCAGCAGAGACTGTACTTCCTGAGGCAACTCAAGAAGTACAACCTTTCACAGGAGCTGCTGGTCATCTTCTACACTGCCATCATTCAGTCTGTCCCGTCTTCATCCATCTCCGTGTGGTTTGGTTCATCCACAAAACAGGACAGGTCCAGACTGCAACAAACAATCAGGACTGCAGAGAGAATCATCAGGGCTGACCTTCCCTCCATCCAAGATTTATACAGGTCTAGGGTCAGGAAAAGAGCTGCTAAAATCTCTGCAGACCCCACACACCCTGCACATAAACTGTTCAGAGTTCTGCCTTCAGGCCGACGCTACAGAGCACTGTTCACAAAAACCAGCCGCCACAGAGACAGTTTCTTCCCCCAGGCTGTTTCTCTGTTGAACATTCAATAAAATACAAAACAGCATACAGATGTTGCAAATGCACATTTTTATTTATTTATATATGTGTATATTGTACATCGTAAATATGTATATTCTGTAGTGCAAAAACAAAAACCAAAGAGCAAAGTGTACCGGAGTCAAATTCCTTGTTTGTATGTACAAACTTGGCAATAAAGCTGATTCTGATTCTGAAAGATTAACCTTTGCCTTTGGCAAACCTCAGGCTTTACTAAGGAGTGTCTTCTATCTGGTCACTCTACCATACAGGCCTGATTGGTGGAATGATGGAGAGATGGTTGTCTTGCTGGAAGGTTCTTCTTTTCTTGAAAGAGCAAGGCTGGAGCTCTGACAGAGTGGCCATCGGGTTCTCCATGAAGAGTCCTGGTTGGTTGAACCATGTCTTCCATTTACAGATGATGGAGGCCACTGTACTCATTGGGATCCTCAAAGCAGCAGAAATGTTTTTGTACCCTTCCTAAGATTTGTGCATCGAGACCCCTGTCTAATGGGGTCTACAGACATTCCATTTGACTTCATGCTTGGTTGTTGCTCTGGACCTAAGACAGACAGGTGTGCACCATTTCAAATCCATTCCATTCAACTGAATTGACCACAGGTGGACTCCTGTTAAAATGTAGAAACATCTCAAGTATGATCAGTGAAAACAGGATCCACCTGCCCATAATTCTATGCTTCAAGGCAAAGGCTTTAAATACTTCTGTACAAGTGATGTCTCCCTTTTATTTACATTGTGGGGTTTTGAGTGTAGATACTTTACAGACTTTAAACTCCAGATCCGAGCCTCATTTCCGAAGAACACAAAAACAACCGCTGGTCAGCTGGTCGGCTGATCCGCTGTACCTCCTGTTAGAGATAACGAGCAGATAACAGACACACAGCAGCAGCTGCAGGAAACTGTTGATCATATCAACACCCACCCATCAGATCCGCTGCCATCAGGAGCTGATTTGTTCAGATATATGGAGGGTGAAAGTCAACTGACTCCTAATGTCTTCATTATTCCACCTTCTTCTGTTTGTCCAGGAATCCCTCAGCATAGAAATTCCAGGACTGGTCTCCAGATGATCCGTTCCCAGGCGTTCCTCTGCGTTTCCGGCTTTCCTAGGTCCGATAAGATTTAAAGTTCTTCCCAAAACATTGGTTCTATCCCTGAAACTGCTCCCAGATACACTGAGGGCGTTTCTTGTGTTTTGTGGAGCTTGTTGGGTGGACCCTGATTTCCCACCCAATCTCCTCTTCGGTCCAAAAGCGGTCCTGGCTGTAGCTCCATCAGCTGGAGTGGAGCCCAGCAGGGACATATTTATAGATCAGAGTGTTTCAAGTTATTTTTATCCGGAAATACAGAAAAGGAGGAGCTGAAATCTGATCCATGTGCACATCGCTTCTGCAACCTGGCCTGCAGTTGTTAACCATTAAATCTGCTTAAATGGACCTTTAGTCTGTCCTTACAGTCCAACTTCAGCCTGAAGATTCCCGATACTGAAATCCAAACCTTTTACCATTGAGGAAAAGGATGATCACAGAAATCTGATATTAAAGCAGATTTGTATGCATGGGCTCAATTTCATAAGTTAAAATCTGACAGAAGTCAAACAGTTATTTTAGTGTTCAACCAGACGGACAGTTAAAAATTAAAAGATAAATTACTGCAGAGCTGGAGCCCATCACTGATCAATTAATTGAAATAATTCCTTTCCTTGCATTTAAACCAAACATGGACCATGGGGAGGTAGTTACTCCTGATAACTCTAAAACTTACCATCATCATCATCAGGTGTTGGTGTGTTTGGATCAGGATAAACTGAAGCTGACAGTTTCCTCCATCCTGGAGGAGATGTCCTCCTGCAGGAATTCAAGGTGTCTCCTTCATGGATTATTGATGCTGCCTTCCATAAATGGCCAAATAATCTGATAGTGCAGGTGGAGGGGGACTCGGTCTGGGTGAGGGGATCAGGTTTCTTCTGGATCGTCACCGAGACAATCAGCTTGAAGCAGCAGCAGCGAGAGGAACCAGTTCAATTTCAGTTAAATAAAGCAGGTTTACACTCCTGTCTTGTGTAAGAACGGGTCTCCTCTGGTTTCAGTCAAAGAAGGAAATAAGACAGAACCTGTCTGGGGTTCTGGATACATGAGACCTCCAGTAAAAAAAAACGAAAGTCCTATTATAGACAAAAGACCAGCTGACCTTTAGGCTGTGAATCAGAACAGGACTCAAAATCTTGGCCTGAATCTGTTCTCTGCAGAATCAAGGCCTGCAGAAACATGTTTGCAGTTTGCAGAGCACCATGACGACGTCTCTCTGATGAACGATCCCATAAATAGGTCGGATCATGTTTCACTGAGACAAACAGTCAGTGAGGAGAAATTATCCGCCTGAGGAGTCCTGAAGGAGCTGAGTTTATTCCTTTGAAACAGGACAGGAAGCCTTCTCCTGTGTTTCAGGGAGCAGACAGAGAGCTTGAGATGTTCTGAGCCGGGTTCACCTGAGACCACCTGCTTAACATGAAGGGCAACACAGACTCATATTGTGGAAGTTTTTCTGCTGAGAGAAACTGCATCTCCTTTGAAACTCAGCAGGAACTCTCTGACAGGTTCTGTAGAGCAAACTTGTGCCTTGGTTCTGGTCAGCAGAGATGGACCATAATCAGGTCTGTCTGAGACATAAAAAAAGAAAAGGTCCACTGACTTGGAAACAGAACAAACTGATTCCGGATGTTCTGTTCATGTGTCTTAGAAGGGTCAAGGGTTCTCACAGCTGATCTGATGTCTGCCTAGATATCAGAAACCCTGTCTGGATTCTCTGAGCTCCAGTAAGTTCTCACGTCAGCAGGAGCTGTGAGGTGTTCGGGATGCTACGTAATTTTCAGCTGTGAGGAGAGAAGATCCTGCTCCTCCTGCATATCATCCTCCTGGCTTAGACCATTTCTTCTTCCATCTATCCAAAGCTGGTGATGACGCTGTGTTTCAGGATGACCAGGCTGTGTGGAACGGAGTCCGAGCTTTTTATCAGGAACGTTGTAAGAGAGTCAGCTGCTAAATGTGTGCAGATGATCTACAGAAAGCCCTCAGGCAGCAGCACACACATACTTTCTGAGCCGCAGCAGCTCCAAAACAATCATCTGACCCTGAACACACCAGCAGTAGGTTTCTCCATAGAACCAAAAGGTAGATGTTGGATGGTTTGGGACAGAGGCTTTAGTGTTGCTGCTCCCACCCTATGGAATGATGTCCCGTTGCACATTAGACATGCCCCCTCACTGTCCATTTTTGAAACTCATCTGGAAACGCACTTTTATTCCTTGGCTTTTGGCAAAGTCTGAGACTTATTGTTCTTATTGCTTTTACTCGGTCCTTTAACTTGTTTATGTTTTAAATGTTAATTTGATTTATGTGTGAGGCGTTGCAGCTGTGGTTGTTCTAAAGTGTCTTATAAATAAAGTAGTAGTAGTAAAATAACACCAAACCCTGAAATGGTCCTCTTGTTAAAAAAAAAAAAAAGAAGACTTTTGTTCCTCACAGTTTTATAAAATATTTCCATTCAACCTGCTAAATTAAAGCCAACGTTCTGCACTTTAACTGCATCTGAATGGTCTCATATAGAAGTGGCACAGCGCCAAAGGCAGAGATTTTCTCACCCATTATTTCTCAGCTGGATTCCAAAACCAGGTCTAATCCTACCCAAAAACAAAAAAATACGTGAACCTTTAAGAAGTTTCTCTTTTAGCAAACCTGCTTTAAGTGTCTGTTTCTAAAATAAACTGAGCTGGTGAAAGGATCCAACAGTAAATTCATGACAAGCTGCAGGTCAACAGAATTCAGAACAATGTTCACAGTGGGAGAAGCACCAGAGTAACACCAGAGGAACATCAAAGAAACATTAGAGGAACATCAGAGGAAAACCAGAGAAGCACCTGAGGAACGCCAGAGGAACATCAGAGGAACGCCAGAGGAACGTTTCGCCATCAAAATAAAAACTTTCTGCTTCAAGGTCCTGAAGACACAAATCAGAAGCTTCAGCAAACATATCAACTTTACTTTGGAAATAATCACCATGGTGTCCATTATTATTTTATCCTGTTATTTATAATATATTTTACCAGTTTCATCAGCAGTCTACTGGTGTTTATATTCTTTGTATTTTAGGCAAGTTATGTGTTTCTGTTTGGATCCTTAAAGCCCAGCCAGGGACAAGGGTTGTTGCTGTTACACATGAAGAAGTATTTACTGCAGCTGTAAACAAATAAATTCTCCAAAAAAAAAAAAGGCAGATTGGTTTTTTGACATGACCAGCATTAGGTCCGAATCCCATACCTACTGGCACACATGGTGCATGACGTGGCTCCATCCTGCAGGCTGATCAGTCAGACTGAGTGCTGAGACCTGAGACTGAGCATTTCAATAAGTTTAAAGATCACTGACAAGTTCATTCAATTCAAAATGTAAAATTCATACAAGCATTCATTAGAGTGAGATATTTTAAGTGTTAAATTATTTTAATTTTGATAGTTAGAGCTTACAGCTTAGGAAACCCCCAAATTAAGCTTCTCTTGTAATCAGAATCTTAAATAAGACCAATAATAAGGATTCTAATACAGAAATGTGGGGCTGCTTAAACGTCTGTCCATATACTGTTCAGTATATGCACTCGACACTTGGTTGGGGTTTCTTTTGCATGACTTGCTGCATCAGTGCATCGTGGCCTGAAGGGGATCAGCCTATGGTTCTGCTGAGGTGTTCATGAAGCGTCCAGGGTGAAAACTTCACTCTGGACATCAAGGAACCTGGATTCTGCGGGTCTCCACTCTTCCTCCAGACTCTGGGACCTTGATTTCAAAATGAAATGCAAACTGTCAGGTGTGGTGTAGCGGAGGACCCCGGAATGCAAACGAGCAAGAGGCATCGGTGGTGATTAAATAGATTTAATTAATATAACTCACTTCAGTAGGTGGCTGCAAAAAAAAGGTATGAACAAACAGGCATGACAGGCTTGGCATGAACGCAGGAGATGACATGACGAGAGAAGATGTGATCCAAAATGTTTCCACGGCGAAAGAACAGAATGAAGGTGTATAAATGGAGCATGGTACAGGTGGAAAACAAAACTGATTAACATTGTACAGGTGGACCGAATGAGGCTAATTGCAAAACAGAGACAGAGAGAACAAAACGTGACGAGCAAAACAGAAATTCAAGGATACAAACTAATCAGGAAAACATAACGTACAGAACATGAACTAGAACACAAGAAACTAAAGCACAGCCGGGAAAATAATAAACAGAAACAAGATCCAAAACGTAAACTGAAAACAAGAATAACTAGAACCCAAACACCCTCAAATCATGACAAACTTCACTTTCATCTGAAAAGAGAACTTTGGACCACTGAGCAACAATCCAGTTCTCTGTCTCCTTAGCCCAGGAAAAACACTTCTGACACTGTCTCCAGTTGACCAGTGGCAGCAGTTGCTCATGTCCAGGATTTGTCCGGGTGTGACGGACTCCAGCTGCAGTCCACGCCTTTTGAATCTCCCTCAAACACTTAAAAGTGGTTAGCTCTACGACTATTCCAATTATTTAATTTTTACGCTTTTTACCGTCCTTCCACCCAATTTTCCATTAATATTCTTACAGCACTCTTTGATCAGTCTTCTTGATGCGTTACTGTCAAGTTGGCTCTCTTCCTGACTTCCGACTGTTGTTTCTGTATAACTAAAGCTCATTTTGATGAAATATTTTAATCGGCGGAGAAGGAGGCTTTTGGGGTTTCATAAAACTCTTCAAATATTTCACGCTGTGATTAAGAAATGTGTTTAATTTATGAGTTTCAATCTTACAGAAATAAATTACCGACAGAACCACAGAGGAAAGGGTCGTTAAACAGCTCAGAATCGAACCGCAGTAGAACACCTGGCCAGAGCTGACACTCACCTTAATCCGGATCAGTTCCAGCTTCGGGTCCAGCATGGACCCTGCCCGCAGAGTCCTCAGCTCCGGGTCAATAATAGAAGAATTAACCCCGCTTTAAGCCTGATAAAACCGGAAGCAAATCCAGGAACCGGTGCTGACTCGGTGCAAAGCCCACTAGTGCCGAAATGATAAAACCCAAAGTTTCGAACCACGATTAGAGTTCAGCAGACCAAACTGATCATCAAGTTACAGAGGAGAGGACGACACTGGCCGGACGTTTACGAACAGGGCCTTCAAAATAAAGGTCGACAGGTAGTTTCCATCAATCTGCAGCAGGTTTAAAACAGTGAGACCTCAAGATGGTCCAGAATCTCTCAGAACTTAGAACGGTTTTCAGGTTCTCCTCCTCTGGTCCATGGTCCAATTCAATACCCACTGCTGCCTGCAGGAGAAGCTCTGGGTCTGCAGTAGTTCTGAAAAGGTGAGACCAACAGATTGCCCAGAATCATTTAAAAAAAACCCAAAGAGCAGCTTATGTTCCTCAGGTTAATTCTCTTGTTCTCCATAAAATGACCCAGTTCCTGATCTTGCCTCCAGAAGAAACTCTAGTACTGCTGCAGTTCTTGAACAGTGGGACTTAAAGATGGGCCAGAACCTAACTTTACTGAACAAATCAAAGCAAAAAACTGATGTCTCTGAATTAAACCAGGTTCGTGCTGTTGAGCATGAACACCTCCCTGCTGCAGATCTTCTCCTGCTCTTGGTTTCCTTTCTGTCAAAATGTTGTAAATTGGGAGGAATAAGTGACATCAGAGCAGTGAGTGATTATTAATAATAATAATAATAAACTTAATTTGTATTTGACAAAACACCTTGTTTATTCTGTAAATACTATACTATAATAACATACAAATTAAGGTTTATTTTCTTTTAGTTTGAACTCAGATCAGGGTTTGTTATGACACTCCGAATCAGCTCCCAGATCCAAACCAATAGGAGAACCTCCCTGAAACCTTCTTGAAACCGTAAACAAGCTTCTGAAGTTCAGGTAGGAAAACAGTCAACTGTTCAGGCTTTTATTTTGTAAAAGGAGCCGGAAACGCAGACTCTTAATGCAGTGAATTGACTGCAGCCTGAAGCAGATGACGTTTCTGTTTGTGTGTGTGTGTGTGTGTGTGTGTGTGTGTGTGTGTGTGTGTGTGTGTGTGTGTGTGTGTGTGTGTGTGTGTACTTGACCAATGGGTTTTACTAGGGACTAACGCCTGGTCCTGTTCAGGTGGACCAGTATTTTTGTATGGTGCTAAGATGTGACCTGAGCTCAGGTAAGATTTAGGGTGAGTGTCCGGTTAGCCGTAAATGCAGTTATTCAAATGAATAGAGTTCATTACAATGTCCCAACAAATGTGTGTACAAGTGCATCCTGTCTACTGCTTCTCTTTGCTGCTTCTCCCCAGGGCCCTGTGTGTCTGCCTGGTAACAGAGCCACTGGGAGCTGGCTGCAGGTGTGCAGGGAGCTGGGAAGCAGGTGGAGGTTTCAGAAGGAGAACAGCTAGGAACAAAGACAGAACCTATGATGATTCGATCAAGAGGCTTGATCTGATCAGATCATGAGACCCTCTGATGAAATAACAACACAAACTACCAGGTTTTAGCTTCTGAAGAAGCGTCTGTAAAATCTCTTGTTTGAGCTGATTACAGGCCCAATCAGAGTCCTGACCTGAATCTGATGGAGAATCTGTGGAGGGAGCTAAAGATTAGGGTAATGGCAAGGAGGCCTTCCTAGCTCAGAGACAAGGAGCGTATCACTAAATATAAATAGTCAGAATACCAGTGGAAACATTCAAAAAGCTGACCAGCAATTATAAGAAGGGATGAACTGCTTTATTACCAGTAATATTTTTCCACTTCTTCTTATTAAGAACGGTGAGTTTATTTTTCAAAATGCCATTTTCTTTAAATAAAACAGATATGTTACTTTTGTTTCGATTCTTGCTTTTAATTGTTTAATCTTTAAAGAGAATCATGTCTATCATAAACAAACATCTTTGTTGAAATGACATTTTAAATCTAAATCTGCCAGGAGTATTCATCATTTTGGGATTAACTGTATTTTACAATATAGACATGCTGTATACAGAGGAATTATTATTTTTTTCAACATCAATTTTGACTTGAAGTATTTATTAATGATAACGTGGGTAAAGTCATTTTCAACACAAACGTTTGGATTCTAAAAAGTATTTGAACAGAACCATAGAGACCCAAACTCTACAAACTCGGGTGGTATTATTTTGACATGTTCATTTGACTACAGTAAGACCTTTAAATGCTTGTTGTTTTAATAAATGTTGGTTACATTTTCATAAATTCTTCTAAATGTGTGACATATTTGCTGGCTGTTTGGTCACAGCACAGACATGGGCTGCAACCTAAATGAGAACCTGCAGAAACGCTGCTCTGGTTGGGCTTTGCAGCACAAGCTTCAGGTCCTTACCCTGTTTGGTGTCATCTTAGGCAAGTATTTTCTTTTACTGCTGGACATCCTGGGATGTTTATTTGTCTATTTTTGTGTCTGAACAGTGTTGCTGCTTGGCGAGAAGGAGGCTAAAAGTCAAAGAGATAAAGTTCAACCTGGGTATAAACTGAAACCAAGTATAAGATGTGAGATCTGCTAATATTTGCTAATAAAATGTCATTTCTAATGTTGGTTACTCCCAACGTTAATAAAATGTAGCCTAAGTTTTAATATTAGCTGTTATGTCACTTTCACTTAAATGTTATTCAACTGGAGTCAGTCTTACTATTAACTGTAATGTTAGCTAACGGTTAACAAAATGTAGCTTGTTTTTTATATTTTTATACCTTTATTGTTTGTACTAAAGTTAAAATTTCCTGCTAAAATGATAATTAAAAATTTTTGTCTTTTTACTATCAGGTGTAAAGTCAGTTTTGATTAATGAAATGTAGCTTAAAACTGTTATTTTTTCTACAGCTAAAAAATTAAAAAAACTGTTTTATTATTTACAGTAATGTCAGTTATAGCTAACTGTTAAATGAAAATTTAGCACATTTTTTTTAAAATTTTTCTCTATGGTCATTAAAACAGCTAAATGTTAAAAAAAAAATATTTCCTAGCTTTTGAATATCAAATGTAAAGGGGGTGAGATATTGCTAGCAGTTCAAAAATGTAATTTTAAGGGGCCTATGTTTGTAATTTGTAAAAAGCCAGTTATAGCTAGCGGGGGCTATGTTGCCAAAAATTTTTTATAAAAACGTTAAAAAGGTTTGAGCCATTATTTTTAAAAGGGCTCAAAAATTTTAGTTTAAAAGCTAAAGTTAAACTAAAAAAAGGTTTCCAATGTTTTATTTTCGTGGCAGCTAAAAGGCTAAATTAAAAAAGTAGCTGCCCTTTTTTTTTCAATTTGGGAAGGTCAGCTTTGCTAATGGGGGAAATTTTAAAAAGGTTTGCCCTGTTATTTTGAATTGAAAAGTTACAAATTCCGTTAAAATTTTTCAGTTTTTATTAAAATTTTTTTGATGTTTTTTTCGGAACCCGGGGTTAAAAAAAATGTTTGCCCCGTTTTTAATAAAAATTTTAATTTCCCGTTCGAGCTTAAAAAGCTAATTTTTACCCCGGGTTTTTTTTAAACAAAAATTTGTTGGTTTAAATTTAATTTCCCCTTAGATTTCCCTTGGAAAAAAAAAAAAAAAAAAAAAAAAGGGAAAAAAAAAAAAAAAAAGGGAAAAAAAAAAAAAAAAAAAAAAAAAAAAGAAAAAACTATTTGATATTTTTATTTTTTAAATTTTTTACATAATATATTTTAAATTGGAAACTTTTTTATCTTTTTTTTTTGCCCAAAACCGTATGTAAAAAAAAGGGGGAAAACAAGAGAAAAAAAAATGTTAAAATGTCAGTGAGTTAGGGGGCCATTTGGGGGGGCATAAAAATTTTTTCTGACGCTATTTTTTTTGAAATTTGCTACTTTATAAAAAAAAATGTAAATTTATTAAAAAATCAAAAATACTGAGAAACAAAAAATCCATTTTTTTTTTTATGACTCCTTAGCTGGGATTTTTTTCCAAACCGATCATTCTAAAAACCAACAACCTATTTTCCCTTCTGTTAATGCTTTTTGTTGTTTTTTTTAATACCCGCATTTTTAGGGAAAAACAAGATATGTTTTCTTAAAAAAATATAAAGATAAAGGAAACCTTGTTTAAAACCCCAGGCAGTAATGGCTCTTAAAATTATATTGGGAGTTAAGTTGGGGTTGTTGTTGTTCTTGCTTTTTTGGGATTAATTAAAAATCTTGTTTTGGAAATTTGGGTTTTTTTTTTTGTTTAGAAAAAAAAAAAAATAAATTTTGTAAAAATAAAAAATTTGTAAATTATCTCTGAATTTGTAAAAAAGGGTAGGGGTTTAATTTTTGTTTATCCCTTTTACCAAAATTTCCCCTTTGAAAAATGGAAAAAAAAAAAATCTAAAAAATTTAAAAATGGGGGCTTAAATAATAAAGAAAAGTGTTTTAAAAAAAACCTTCCCAAAAAAAAACTAAAACCCAGTTTATTCTCTGTGGCTCTTTAAAAATTTGGCATTTAAACCTTTTTTCCAAAAACGCAAAAATTTTTTCTATCTTAAGGGGCAGCAGTCATCAGTCAATTTTTTTTAAACCCCTCCTTCCCTAGTGGGGGCGGGGGGAAAACTGGTTGGGCCCATTTTTCCAGCGGGGCTAAAGGGGAGAGGGAGCGTACCCCCCCGGGGGGGGGGTCCCGGGTCCCCTTGCAGGGCAACCCCCACAAAAAAACCCCTTTCCCCCCCTTTATTCATTTCACCTAAGGGGAAAATTTGGGGGTTACCAATTTTAAAAACCCAACAAGGGGAAGGGCTTTTGGGGGCGGGGGGGAAGGAAAACCCGGGGTTTCCCGGGTTTTATCTTTTAAAAATTTTTTTTACAAAAATCTTTTGGGTTTTTTATTAAATTTTTTTTTTAAATTTTTTTGATATTTTTTTTATTAAAAACTTTTTATACGGGTTCTCATTGAGGGGGAGTTTCCCCCATTTACCCAAATTCCCGACCTTTTGTTTTGGGGCAAAAAATTTCCAATATAAAAATTTTTTTTTTGGGGGGCAAGCAATTGTTTTCTTCCTTTTATTTTGATTTTTGAACTCTAATTTCCCTAACGAAGGGGTTTTTAAAAAAGGAAATTAAAAAATGCATTTCAATGTTTTTTTTTTATTTTTTACTTTCTAAATTTTTTTTTTAGTTTTCATTTTTTTCCCGGGGGCTGGGAATCTCTTCCCAAACCAAAAAAAAATGGGGGAAATTTTGGGCACTAAATTTATTGGAAAATTTTTTTCCCGGGCCCTGCCCCTGTTTTTTTAAGTCATTTTTTAAAAAATTTTGGGTTTAAAGTTCCCCTGTGGCCTTTTAAACCGGGGGGGGCCAGTCAATTTTTTCCCAAATTAAAACCCAAAGTTAAGTTAATTTTTTTGTTTACTTTGGGTTTTGAACCACCCCTTTACCCCTTTTGGGTGTAAAAAAAAAAAAAATCGGGGTTTTACTTTTGGGAAATTTAACCCTAAAAAATTTTATAAGGGGGGGGCCCCAATGGTAATTTAAAATTTTTTGGAAACCCTTTAAACCCCCTTTATTTACTCCAATTTTTGATTATGGAAAATTTTCTCAAAAGTTGGGCAGTTGGCAAAATGTGTATTTAAGGGTGTTTTGCACTGAAAGGGCCCGAAAAATGGAAAAGGGGTTTTAGCTACTGAAGGGGGGGAAATTAAAAACCTTTTACCCCATCTGAAGGGGGCTACAAACTACCCCGCTGGGACAAATAACACTTTTTTCTGAAAACCCCCCCCCGGGGTTTTTTTGGTTTGGGAAAAATCCCTTTCGCCCCTGCCCATTTGGGCAAAAAAAAAAATCTTTTTGTTTTTGAAGGGGGGGGAAGAAAACCCGGGGGGTCTGCAAAATGTTTTTGAAAAAAGAAAAAACCCAAACCGGGTTTCCCACCTCAGTCGCTGTCAACCTAACTACTTTTTTGAGTGGAAACAAGTCCTTAATGTGAACGGAGTCCGCCCCCGGGCTAAAATGTTGTGGTGCCTCAAATAAAAGGGGGGGACGGGGGCCACATCAAATTGCGGCCACCCCTTTTTAAAAATTTTATTTATAAGACAAAAACAGAATGAACATAAGCCCCCACTATAAAAATTTTACAATTTTTAAAATAAGTGATTTGCTTCTCTTTTTGATTAGCTTTTTAAAAAAAGTACCCCTTTCATATTGGGAAAAACCCCCTCTTGTATAAAAAAAACTGGGTTTTTTTAAGAAAAGGGGCCCATTTATTAATTAATCGTTAGTTGATCAAAAAACAATCTACTTTAGTTAACTCATTAATGGATAACTTGGATCCCTATTGGGGCCTGATTAAAAACCACAACCATGCCCAAACTCATTCAAAGGGTTTGGGAGGGACGGGTTTTTCCCCAAATATTTTTGAAAATTCTTCCAATTGCTCAGATAGTCAATTAGGTGTAGAGTCCTCTAACATCCATTTTTAGCATCTTCAACGCTCTCAATTGGATCGGGCCCTGGATTAGACTAGGCCATTTAAACAAAAATCTGTTTTTGAGAAGCAGGGGGTCTTCAACTTAAACCCTCAAGAGCTCTAAACCGTTTTTTTTGATGCACCCCTGCACCAAATAAAAAAGGGCGCATTACCGGCCTCTGCAAACTTGGGGGGGACATGGGAGGAGGGTAGCCCGTTTTTTGGTTCAGTTTTTTTTTGGAGGCATCTAAACATTGCGGGACATAGCTCTTGGGGATTGGGGGTTGGGGGGGACCCTATTAAAACCTTAAACTGTAGCTCTGGGGTGTTTTAGGGGGTGTCCTGCTGGAAGGGGGAATCTCCACCCTTTTCTCAGTGTTTTGCACCCTCTGACAGGTTTTTTTCCTAGATTGTTCGGATTTAGCTTCCCATCATCTCTGTCCCTGCTGAAGAAAAAACAATTCATACACATGTGGATAATTGGATATACAAAATTTTTCTATGGGCTAGAAAAATGAGAATACACAGAGAATTGTTTAGATTGTTGTTTTTTAGAACGATGAAATATTTTCTTTCCTCTTCACAGTTATGCACTAATGTCTAAAAAAGCTCTAGGAGTAGGACCCAAATGCAGACCGGGAGGCAGGAACAGATCAGTCAACTGAAAAGATTTAATTATAAAAACAAAAACCTAAAGCTTGGCATGATATGGCAGGAGCAGACATGGACATGAACAACTTGGCATGGGTGTAGCAGTCTTCTTCTTCTTGTTGGTTTTATTGGCAGTTGGCAACAAAGTTTTGGTAGCATTACCGCCACTTACTGGTATGGAATGTGGTTCCTGTCGGTCTATCTATTTATATATATATTTAAATTCTACAAATTAAATAAATAAATAAATCCTACCTATATATATATATATATATATATATATATATATATATATATATATATATATTATTATATACTTACACATTACTTTGTATTCTACCCATATATATCCTCCATATTTTCACAAATGTATCTACTATAATCAAATTCTATGAAATAATTTCGTTTTCTTTAAAAACCGATTCACTATTTGTATATGTTTACTTCCTAAAATCTTCCACAAAATATCTAATAAATTAACATTTTCCTTAATACCTTCAACCTCTCTCCTCATATATCTTCTTTCTCTTTCATATTTATGACATTTTAACATGTTTTATTGTTTCATATTTTCCACAGTAATCACATTTACCAGCATTATGCTTTTGAATTTTAAAAAGTGTATAATTACGTCCTGTATGCCCAAATCTTAACCTTGTTATCACTTTTTCCTCCTTTCTGTTTCGTCTTCCATTTCTTCTTTCTCCTACGATCTTCTGAATTTTATAAAACCATCTTCCTGTTTTTCCTTCATCCCACCTTTTTTTGCCATTTTTCCATCAGTTTTCCTTTAACAATACTCTTTCCCTCAGATTTACTTGTTTTAACTTTAAAACTAATAGAATCTTGAATTACCCTCTTTGCTATTTTATCTGCCCTCTCATTTCCTTCTACTCCAATATGTGCTGGAACCCACACAAATATAACTATCAAGCCCATTTTTTGTATTCTGTATAATGTATGAAATATTTCTAATAAAATGTCCATCCTACTATCTGATTGATTATATTTTAAACTTAATGCAGACCTTGAATCTGAGCAAATTACTGTTTTTAATGGTTTTATGTCTTCTAACCATTGTAAAGCTAATAATATTGCCAACATTTCTCCTGTGTATACTGATAAGCCGTCTGTAATTCGTTTTCCTATTTTTATATTGAATTCTGGTACTACAAAAGCTATTCCTACTTTTCCATTTATTTTTGATGCATCTGTATATATTTGAATATATCTTAATAAATTTTTTAAATGTATCTGTACTGAATAACTATCTACGATGTAAGATTTATCTTGCTTCTTTTCCATTATTGACATATCTACTGTTGCTTCTGGTAGAATCCATGGTGGTATAATTGATATTGGTGTTGTTTGACTAATTTCTAAATCAATTATTTTAAATTCTTTTATTTTCTTTTCAATTGTCCATCCGAAACTCTTAATTTCTTTCTTTCTTTTTCCCAACATGGTTTTAAAATTTCCCAAACTGGATGATCCAAGTTATTACCCTGTAAAATTTTAACCAATAATTTTATTCTAGTTTTATTCTTCTTAACTCTAACGGCATTTTCTCCCATTTCTATTTCTATTGCTGCTGTTGGTGTAGTTTTAAATGCTCCAGTACATAATCTTAAGCCTGATGGTTGGATAATGTCTAATTTAACCAGATGTGTTTTTGCTGCTGAACCGTAAACTATACAACCAAGTCTATGTTAGATCTTTATCAATTCCTGTGTAGATCTGTTTTAGTGATTTTCCTATCTGCTCCCAGTCACTGCCAGCCAAGCATCTCATAATATTAAATTTTCTTACATTTATCAACACTTTTGGAATATGTAATTTCCATTTTAGGTTTTCAATCAAACCATAATCCTAAAAATTTTCTTACACTTTACTTGCTCTAATTCTTGGTTATATAATTTTTTTTTATTCGCGTGTTTATTTTTCTGGTTAAATATCATTACTTTGGTTTTTTCAACTGAAAACTTAAATCCCCATTGTAACGCCCATTTCTCTACTTCAGTAATAACCTCTTGTAATTTCTTTCAATGAAATCTACATTTTTCCCTCTTTTCCAAACAGCTCCATCATCTGCAAAAAGTGAACATCCCATTACTTTTCCAATATCTTTAAAGACATCATTTATCATAATTGATAACAGTAACGGACTTATAATACTCCCCTGTGGAGTTCCATATTCTACTATATATTTTCCTGAGATTACTTCCCCAATTCTAACTTGTATTTTCCTATTTGTTAAAAAGTCTTTAATCCATTTAAAAATGTTCCCTTTAATACCCAGCATGCGTAATTTAATTAATAATCCCTCCACCCACATCATATCATATGCTTTTTCTATATCAAAGAATACTGCCACTACACTTTCTTCATTTACCTGTGCTCTTCTCATTTCATGCTCTAAACATAGCATTGGATCATTAGTATTCCTCCCTTTTCTAAAACCACTTTGATATTTTGACATATATCCTTTATTATTTAAATAATATACTAGTCTACTATTAATCATTTTTTCCATTATTTTAAATAGATTTGATCATAAGGCTATTGGTCTATAATTTCTGGATTTGAGTTAATCTTTTCCTGGTTTAGCTATTGTACTATAATTGATTCCTTCCAGTTTCGTGGTAATTTTCCCTCCTCCCCAATTTTATTGTATAATTGTAATATTATATCTTTTGATTTTTCACTAAGTTCCCTTATCATTCTGTACCAAATTTGATCTTTACCTGGTGCTGTATTTTTTATCTTCCTAAGTGCATAATTCAATTTGCTTTTTGTTAACTCAACATTTAACAAATTATTTTGTTCCTTCACACACTCGTAATACATCTTTATATATACGTTTTGTATTTTCTCTTCCTTTTCTCCCCCTCATTAATATTATTTGAACTTTAATTTTACCTAATATTCTGCCATATTTCAACTTATCTTCATCTTTTATTACATTTATATTATTTAATTTTTAATATAGGATATTCAAACTCTCTCTTTATGCCATTCATTCTTTAATTATTTTCCAAATTTTTCTATTTTTTGTTCTTTCCTATTGTGCTACAGAAATTTCTCCAATATTCTCTTTTTGGGGGAAGGGCCGTCTTAATAGTTCTCCTTACTATTGTTTGCTTTCTTTTATAATCAATTAAATTCTTATAATTGGATTTCCTTTTAGTACCTTAAATGCTTTATTTCTTAACTTTATTGCTTCTTCTTACATTCATTTGTCCACATGGTACCATTTTCTTATTACTTTTACACCCTGCTTTCTTTATAGAATTATCTGCTGCTTCATGATTATCTACAGATATTTAATTTACATCATTTATATCCATTCTCATATCTACTTTCCCCTAAGTTTATTTGACTCAGTTCACTAATTTTTCCATCCTGCCTTATTAAAATTTAGTTTTTTTATTGACATTTTATATTCTTATTATTTAAAGTTAATCCTACTCTTATTGTAATGGGATAATGATCGCTACCTGTTGTTGAATTTTTATCAATGAACCACTCACACCACCAGCTAACCATTTGAAAACCATTGTTAAATCAATAACTGATTCCATCCAGTTTCTTACATTGATTCTGGGTCCCCTCCCATCATTAATACATACTAGAATTTTTTATTTCCATTACCTCTATAACTTGTCCATTTTTATCATTACATTTCCCAATGTACTATTTGCATAAAATCCCCACACCAAATTACGTTCCCTTCCAAATATTCATTTAACTCCTCCATTATTTCAATTGACAATGTTTTACATGGATTATAAAAATTATTTTTTTTAAATTTACCTTCTTGTTCTCATTACTCAATTACTATTTATTCAAGTTATTTCCCTTTCCTAATACCTGATATTGTGTTCTTGCTTAATAAATATTCCACATCCCCTCCTCCACTTCCCTCCTGTCGATCTCTTCTTACACCATCATATCCTTTTATCACAAAATCCAATGTTGGTTTTAACCATGTTTCCTGAACACAAATAATTTCTGGTTGTTCTTCAAGACTATCAATATAACCTTTAAGTTCTTGTCCGTTAGCAATTAAACTTCTTGCATTCCATTGTAATATTAACATGTACTACTTTCATCAGATGGTCCTTGTCTCCCATCTACCTCCACTTTTTATTTATGTTCTCCCTGATCCCTCCTTAAACCCCAAAACATTTCAGCTCCTCTCACTATTTTATCTTCTCATTTTTTTATGCTTGGCTTGGTCAGTACAGTTGATAACATATGCTACAAATAATATTATTTTTCTACTGATATTGTAACATTTTCTTCTGACTGTACTTTGCTTTGCTGTGGAGTTTGACTCGCTATTTGTTCAATCTTTCTGTTTTCTGTTCCTTCATTTTTAACTGCTTCTGCATAGCTTATGTTTTTAGTCATTTTAATCTGTATGATTTCTTTTGCCTTCTTCCTTACTTCACATCCTCCATACGTAACTCTATGTTGCCCTCCACAGTTACAACTTTTTCTTGGACTTCTTTAAATTCTTCTAACTTGTGATCTTCACCACATTTTGGACATCTCTGCTTCTCTTTACATACTGCTGCTATGTGTCCATACCTTTGACATTTGAAAACAAAGTGGTGGAGGGATATAAGGTCTGACCTGAGAGCTGAGATAACCTATTTTGATGTTTTGTGGCAACTCTTTTTCATCAAATTCAATGAGGATTGACAGACTTCCTACTTTTCCTCCATTTATTGTTTTTGACAATCTCTTCAAGTTATTCACTTTTGCACCTATAATACTTCTCTTAATTTTATCAAGATCTTCATCTAGAGGGATCCCATAAATCACTCCTCTAATTTTTTTATTTTCTCCCATGTTTTTTCCAACACAGTTTTTTGCAGATATTATCCACCTTTAAAGCCTTGTTCTTTGTATCTCATTTTTACAGACTACCAATAAATTTCCATCTCTCAAATCTTTACCATTTCAACATCTCCAATTTTCTTTTTTATCTCTCTTGACACCACAATGGGCCTGATGTTATCCTGTTCTTCCTCGTTCTTAAGTTTTAATATTATTTTAAATTCCTCCCTCATAACTTCTCCACCACTATCCTTTCTTCTTCTGAACTGCTTCCTTCCAATTCTCGTTTACTACCTTGACTATCACCAATTCCCTTTCCTTCATCTATTTTATTTCTTCCACGTCCTCTCCCTCTTCCTCTCCCCGTTGGCATCCACCCTTCTAAACCCATGTCTTCCTCATTTCCTGTCTCCATTTCCAACCGAACCATTCACATACCAGTTTATGCCCAAATCCACCTTTTCCAAATCCGATATATTTCTTTGTTTTGTTTTTCCCGCGCTGCACCAAAACCGTTTTTCTTCGACTTCCTCTCACCGTGCTACAGAAACGTCCCGACAAAACCAAGAAAAAACCATCAACCGGGTGTAGCAGTCTTGGACAGGCGTAGGCCAAACAGGACCAAACTGAACAGAAGGGTAGATGTAGAGCGAGGCACAGGTGAAAACAGTAAGACTGATTACATGAAGCAGGTGGGCTGAATGAGGCTGATCTCAGTGGCAGAGAAACATGACTGGATCAAAACAGAAATATAAGGACACAATCTAACCTCAATAAATGTTTTATTGATTAAACAAAACTCAAATACACCATAAACAAAATACAAGGAAAGGTAAGAAAATAAACATAGAGATATAACTAGTAGAGCATCACCTGGAGAATAAAACAAAACTCAAAAACCTACAAATCAGGACAAATACTTCACAGGTTTATGGCCTTAACATGACTTGATGTGGGAGCGTGGTATGAATTCTCTAGCAAGACTCTGTACTCCTACAATATTGATTTTAGAGGATCATAGCCAGGGTGTTTGTGTTGGTTGGCGCAGAATGGCACAGAGATACGACTCACCAGCAGCTATGTTGCTGGAGCCAACATGCTGGGACTGATCATTTGGTCTTTCATCATCGGCATCCTGATGATGAGGAATGGAGAAAAAGCAAAGACCACTGTGGATGCCATTAAAGCCTTCACGAAGCCATAAAATCATAGTTACCTGGATGTTGTGGTAAGATCAAACCGGTATATCATTTTCACTGTTTTATCAAATTAGAATGATTTTAAGTGTACAAACAGGCCTTAATTAGTCAAACACAGGGGTAAGTCACTGGTAATGTACCATTAAAAATTAATTTCTGTTCTTGTATTTACATAGGACAGCTGTTTTCTTTCTTTCTTAACAGATCTTTTAAATAAATTAGAACACCCTTCATTGTTTTTAACTTCTTCAATTTGACTGACTTTGTTTCAGGTACTTGCCAATCGGAGTTCTGTTCATGATCGCAAGCCACGTGGTTGAGGTTCAAAACTGGGAATCTGTCATTAAACTCGGAAAGTTCGCAGGGGTGGTTATTCTTGGGTATGTCCACCTTCTCTGTCTGAGCCTTGTTGTCAGATTGGCCACTGCTCCTCAGGTAGCAGCTTTAAAACTCCACAAGTGGACACCAAAGAAACACTTGTTTTTTGAATGCATGTACAGAACCGTAGCACTGATTTCCTACTTCTTCATGTTCAGAGGGTGAAAATGTTTTATTTTCTTGTCTGAAATGCAACTTTTGTGAATACTGTTCTCTTCATTGCAAAGTGGAGTATAAATGTGAAGTGAAAGAAAATGATAGATGGTTTCAAATTTTTTAGAAATAAAAAGTGCTGCATGCATTTATATTCGTACTTCCTTACGCTGATTCCCCCAAACATCCAGTCCAGTTCTGAAGTCATGTTAGGGCCTCAGAGGTTTGTTAGAGAACATTAGTGAACAACAAGCATCATGTAGAACCAGGACAGGTCAGGGAGAATGTTGTGGAGAAGTTTAAAGCAGGTTAGGTTCTAAAACAATATCCCAGCATCTCACAGAACTATGTTCAATCCATTATATGAACATGGAAGAGGATGACCCAACTACATATCTATCAAGACATGGACATCCAACCAACTGTGGTTTGGGGGCAAGAGAAGCAGCCACAGACATCCAGACTCCTCTGGAGGAGCTGCAGAGATCCACAGCTCCGTAAGAGAAATTCACTGACAGGACCTTGCACTCCACAGATCTGATCTCTACCAAAGAGTGAGAAGAATATGTTCACTTTTGAAAGAAAACAAAAGCTTAGTTTAAAATTTTCACACAAACCACTTTGGGGACACAGCAAAACATGTGGAAGGTCTTCTGCTCAGATGAGAACAGATGCAATTTTTCTGCCTACCGTACAAAATGGAAAAAAATGTGAGTAAAAACTTTAAATCACCCTGAACACACCGTCCCCATGGTGAGACATGGTTGTGGCAGCATCATGCTGTGGGAATGCTTTTTCACCAGTAACAGGGAAGCTTGTCAGAGTTGATAGGAAGATGTTTAAGCTTCATAAAAGTCAGTCCTGGAATAAAATATGTTAGACACAGCAAAAGACTTTAGACTGTGGTTAGATTCATCTTCCATCAGCACGACTCTAAACATACAGCTAAAGATCAAAGCTTATTCCTGTGTTAGAATGGCCAAGTCAAAGTCCAGATCTAAATCTATTTGACAGTCTGTGGCAGCATGTGTACATTTCTGTTTACAGACACTCTACATCTAGTCTGACTGAGCGTAGAACTTAACTCATACTCATGTTTTGCGTAGAAGAAAGTGAAAAATTGTCATTGTATGAAAGAGCGAAGCTGGAAGAGACATAATTCCAAAAGACTTGCAGCTGTAACTGCAGCAAAGGTAGTTTCTATAAAGTATTGACTCAGGGAGGCTGAATTTAAGAGCACAAAACTCTTCTCATTTTATTGTGAAACCATGCATCATTTCCTTCCACTTTACAACTACTGTCTGTTAGTCTATCGTATAAAATCCCCCCAAAACAGATAAAGTGTGTGGGATTTAACGTAGCAAAATGTAAAAAGTTCAATACTTCTGTAAGGCAGCACATGTCTTTAATACTAGCGTGACTTTGTTGTCTCTTTCAGGCTCTTCGTCCACTCATTTATTGTTCTCCTTGCTTTATTTGGTGTTTGTCAGGCGAACCCTTTGTGTCTCTTCAAGCAGGTTAAAAGCCCTGCTGACTGCAGCTATCATCTCGTCCAGGTAAGGATTGTTCCTTCGTTGTCCAAGGAGTGACCTTTTAATTTTCTTATATGAACGCGGCTCAAGTAAAGGATTGCTTTTGTGCCAAAGCTCCGCCACTCTGCCTGTAACCTTTCAATGCTGTGAAGAGATACTGAAGGTCGAGAGAAAAATCAGCCGTTCATGCTGCCCATCGCCACCAGCATAAACATGAATGGAACTGCTCTCTATGAAGTGTTGCCGCCATTTTCCATTGGCCAGCTATGCGACATCAAGGCGGAGTTGGCCCAGATAATTGCAGTCGGGTACGCGGCTTCCTATAGGTGCCAGTAACTGAGAGAAGTCACGTGCTGAGGGAAAGGCATGATATGTTATGTGTTAATAGTTGAGAAAGAATTGCTTGATTTGCAGTGTGACTGCTTCCATATCCAGCATTGAAGCTGCAGGGATCCCAGCAACGGAGCTGTGACCACGCTCTTGATTTTGACAGCGGTGGGACTGCCTGCAAACGATGCCTCCCTTCTGGTGGTGATGGAGTGGCTCCTGTAAGTTTGCTTCGTTGGTCACAAGCTGTTACTTTAACCATCAGACCCTAGTTTAAATTATACTGGTCCAAACATCAGAAATGTTTTTTAGCTTGCCTATAAGACAGCTTTTAATTGATTCTCCTACTTTCATCTGCACAAAATAATCAAATGCTGTGGAGAACCTGTGTAACAAAGATGGAAAAAACCCTCATGACTGACGTGGCCGGGAAAGGTCTGAGCTGAAGAAGAGCTGGTGCATCATGTTTTAGACGAAGAACCCTTTAAGAGAACCAGAGTTGAGTCTAACTGCATGTTTGTTCTTTTCCTATGTGCCCCTCAGAGACCGCGGCAACACAGTGGTGAATGTGCTGGGAGACTGCTTTGGTGTGGCTCTCATCAACCATCTGTTCGAGCAGCAGCTGAAAGATCTGGACATTCTGACGCCCAAGTAAACTGTCTAATTTAAGGAATTGATTATAACTTTTGTGCTACTTTGCAGAGACACAATATTGCCAAAGTATTCACTCCCACATCCAAAGTGATCGAATTCAGATGTCCCAGTCACTTCCATGGCAACAGATGTAGGGAACCCAGCAATGAGGCTCCTACAGCTTCTACAAACATATTCTATTCTGTTCTATTATATTCTATTATATTCTATTATATTCTATATGACTCTGGTTTCCAGGAGAACAGTACTTGCCCTTCAGCTTTTTTTCAAGTGTAAAGTATGGCGGAGGGGGAATTATGATGTGGGGCTGCTCTTCATTAGTTGGGCTCGGCCCATTAAAGGAACCTTTAATACTTCAGCATACCAAGAAATTTTGGACCATTTCAATTCAATTAAAAAATTCAATTCAAAAATACTTCATTAATCCCAAAGGGAAATTAAATGTTGTAGCTCATATGATGCAGGTTTCTTCAAAGAGCCGTTGTAGATGCTGATGGCTGTGGGCAGGAAGGATCTCCTGTGGCGGAATCCTTCTTTGCACAATGAACTCCAGAGGTTCCACAGGAGTCCCCAGAACAGAACCAGCCTTCTTTATTAGCTTGTTGAGCTTTTTTAGGTCCCTGGCTCTGATGCTGCTTCCCCAGCAGATGATGGCAGAAGAGATCACACTCTCCACAACAGACTTATAGAAGATATGCAGCATCTTGCTGCAAACCTCGAAGGTTCTAAGCTTCCTCAAGAAGTACAGTCTGCTCTGTCCCTTGTAGACAGCTTCACAGTTGCATCTCCACTACAGTCTGTTGTCCAGGTGAACACCGAGGTATTTATATTCTTCTGTAAGGCAGCACATGTCTTTAATACTGAGCGTGACTTTGTTGTCTCTTTCAAGCCCTTCGTCCACTCATTTATTGTTCTTTCATTTATTATCTTATTCTTCTTCCCTTGTTGGATGGAGTAAGGGGGAGTCAGGTTTAGCCTTAACCGGTTCAGTTATGGTTGAGGTGCAAACACACCCTCCATTTCTGCTACCAGTATGACCCCCTCTCTTTTCCAATAGTTATAATCAATCTGAAAGAGAGAGGTATCCCAATCATTGTGGTTTTTAGTATAACAATGGCCATCAGTGGGCTCTAGATGGACAAACTGTCTACTTTTAAGGCTTGGCTTAAAACTTTCCTTTTTGATAAAACTTATAGTTAGAGTGGCTTAGGTTATCCTGAACTATCTCAGTAGTTATGCTGCTATAGGCTTAGGCTGCTGGAGGACATAATGACCACTTTCACCCTCTTCGCTACATTCTCACACTACTCTCCAATTTTGTATTATTTGCTGTTATTTCAGCTTTTAACTTTGTTCTCTCTCTTTTCTCTTCCTAGAAGCTACACCTGGCCTGACTCTGTGTCTACCTGTGACACCTTTCTGGAGAGGGGCATCGTTCAAGCTTCTGCTGGCAACAACTTAATGCTCACCCTCTACCGATGATCCACATGGCCGTGTCTTTCAGTGTTTAACCCTTTCTCTCTCCTAGACATAGCTACTGACTGAGCTTCTACTGTGACTAACTCTATGTGCTCTCTTCAGACTCTAAACTTGAAAACTGGCTCAGAGTTTATCTGTTCCTTCTTTCTAGGTGAAACGACTAAAGGAGCTACATCCATTAACATTTACCTTTGCTTCCCATAGAAAGTACTCCTGGATCAGTGCTCCTTTGTTCTCTTTGTGCCTCTGCTCTGTTCTCTCTAACCCCCAGTTGGTTGTGGCAGATGGCCGCTCACACTGAGCCTGGTTCCGCTGGAGGTTTCTTCCTGTTAAAAGGGAGTTTTTCCTCTCCACTGTCGCTACATGCATGCTCAGTATGAGGGAGGAGGGAATGCTGCAAGTCACTGACTGGATGCAATCTGCTGGGTTTCCTTAGATTAACAACTTTTTATCCAATTTGAATAAATAACTGAATCTGACAGCACTGTTCAATGATTAGGATTAATTGTAATGTATGTACCTGACTTTTGTGAAGTGCCTGAGACGACATGTGTTGTGAATTGGCGCTATATAAATAAAACTGAACTGAATTGAACTGAATTATACTCCTCCACCACCTCCACCTCTTCTCCCATGATTGACATAGTTTTTGACTTATTCCTGTTTCTCTTAAAATCTACAATCATCTCCTTTGTTTTATTCACGTTCAAGATGAGATGATTGTTTCCACACCATGCCACAAAGCGGTCCACCAGCTACCTGTACTCATCTTCTTGTCCATCTCTGATCCACCCCACAACTGCAGAATCATCAGAGTATTACTTCAGGTGACAGGAGTCTGTCTTGTACAGGAAGTCTGAGGTGTACAGAGTGAAGAGAAATGGTGAGAGTACAGTGCCCTGTGGTGCTCCTGTGCTGCTGACTACCTGGTTAGACACACAACCCTTCAGTCTCACAAACTGTGGTTCCAGGAAATTGTTGAGGCCTCAGTCTGAGTCTTCTGGAGTTTCTGACAAAGCAAATCAGGTAGAATTGTGTTAAATGTTCTGGAGAAATCAAAGAACATGATCCTCACAGTGCTGCTGGCTTTGTCCAGATCACAGTAGGTTTGTTGAAGCAGGTGTATGATGGCATCTTCAACTCCAACTCCACAGTGATAAGCAAGCTGAAGGGGGTTCTGATAGTTTATTGTTTGCTTACTCAGGTGGGCCAACAGGAGTCTCTGTAGGACCTTCATGACGTGGGATGTCAGGACAACAGGTCTATAGTCATTGAGGACTGATGGGTGAGTTTTCTTTGGTACTGGAACAAGACAGGAGTTCTTCCACAACACTTGAACCTTCATCTGGGCCAGGCTAAGGTTGAAGAGGTGCTGTAGAATCCCACAGAGATGCTCTGCACAGCCCTTCAGGACTCTAGGGCTGACACCATCTGGCCCTTGAGCCTTATTCCGATTCAGTCTCTCCAGTTGCATCTTCACCTGACTTCTTGAGACACACAGGTGGGAGGAGGAGGCAAAGGGAGAATCAGCATCTTCTAAAATGGTTGAAGGCAAACATGTAGATTAGCAGAAGGGTCTATGGCTGAGGTGGAAGATAAAACATTTGTGGTGTTACTGGACAGCTGTGGGTCAAAGGAGGGTGGGACATCTGTTTGGCTGTGAGCAGAAGAGGAAGATGCCGAGCTTGTTTCTGAACCGAATCTATTAAAGAATGTGTTCAGTTCATTGGCTCTGTCCAGACTTCCATCAGTCTGATCATCCTTCTGCTTGAAGCCTGTGATCTTCTTCATCCTGACCACAGATCTCTGATATTGTTTTGCTAGAGCTTGCTCTCCAGCTTCTTCTTGTACACCTCCTTGCTGTGTCTTATCTTGACTTTAAGTTGGTTCTGTATACTCCTCAATAATTCCCTGTCTCCCTCTCTGAAGGGTCTTTTTTTCTTGTTAAGCAGGTCCTTCAGGTCACTGGTGATCCAGGGTTTGTTTTTGGGGAAGCATCTCACTGTTCTGGTGGAGATAGTGTTATCCACACAGAAGTTTATATAGTCGGTTACACACTCAGTCATGGCATTGATGTCCTCTCCATGTGGCTGGCACAGTGCGTCCCAGTCTGTAGCCTCAAAGCAACCTTGCAGAGCTTCTTCAGCTTCCTGTGACCATTTTCTCACAGTCCTCTTTATTACAGGTTGTCTCTGAACAAGGGGCTTATATTTCGAGCAGAGAAAAACAAGATTGTGATCTGATTTGCCTAGAGGAGGTCTTGCTGTAGAGGTGTATGAGTCCTTGACATTTACATAAAACAAATCCAACGTTTTGTTTTCTCTGGTAGAGCAGCTGACAAACTGTTGAAACGTTGGAAGCGTAGCAGAGAGTGAAGCATGGTTAAAATCACCAGGTATTGCCACAAAAGCATTGGGGTGTTGTGTCTGTAGCTTAGCAACAACTGAGCTGATGGCATCACATGCAGTGTTGGCAACAGCAGAAGGTGGAACATATACTGTTGCCATGGTGAACTCTCTTGGTAAAGAACATGGACGAAAACTTACTGCTAACAGTTTAATACCTGGACTGCAGAGATGACACTTCGCAGTAACATGTCCTGGATGACACCATCTGTTGTTTACAAGTACTGCCAGTCCACCTCCTTTACATTTGCCGCTCCTCTTTAAATCTCTGTCTGCTCGTATGGTTAAAAAGCCTGGCAGAGAGACGCTGGAGTCAGTGATATGATCCTGCAGCCATGTCGCAGTAAAACACATAATACTGCATTCCCAGTACTCTGGCTGGGTCCTTTGTGGGGCTTGGAGTTTATCCAACTTGTTTCCCAGCGATCTCACATTGCCCATCAGAATTGACGGAAGAGATGGTTTGAACTTCCTCCTTCTCTCTCTTCTCTTTGCTCCTGCTCTGCATCCACGGCGTCTCCTTTTCAACTCATCAGGGATTTGGGGTTGTAGTTGAAGTATCATTTGAGCTTTTGAGATCTTAATCAGCTGCTCCCGGTTGTAAGAAACAACCCCGTTGCCATGGCAATGCATCATAACAAATGTCCAAAAGTAGAAAAGTATTAGGAAAAATCCTCCAAGCTGCACAGCATCTGACACCAGAGAGGACAGTCGTCCAAAAAAATCAACTGTATCCACCACAAGAGGAAGAGTTTCCAAAAAAGAATCAATCAGAATGAAAAGTAACAGAGCTACTCCAACCTGCTGCCACCTTGAGCGGCGCAATTCTAGAAGCTGCCAGCCATGTTTGAACAGTTGGGGGATGGCCTCTAGCTGTTCCAACATGACTGTGCTATGGTGCACAAAGCACGGTCCAAAACATGGATCAGTACATTTGGTGTGGAAGAACTGAAACGCTCTGCTGACGCCATAATAAACCCCATGGATAAATAGGATGTGACTCAAGTTTATGAGTGTGTGAAGCAGACAAGTGAATACTATTGTCAGCATAGTGTACATCTTTCTCATGGTGTTTGTATTCACCCTGAGCTGTGTTAACAGTCTGAGTATTATTCACTCATACAGCCATATAACAACCATCTAAATGTCTCAAATAAAAGTTTGATAAAAGCTGCTTAAATAAATTTCAGTGAGGCAAAGGGTTCATAAAATAATTTTCAGGTCCTGATAATCATGTAATAACAGCATGGGAATATTTTTGACAAGGAAGAAGCTCACAGCAGTTGATATTGGGCGCGGTACAGGCAGGCCAGGAACAGACTTACAAAGGAGATCAAAGCAGCCAAGAGAAGCTATAGTGAGAAGCTGAAAAACAGCCTTTCTACTGGTGACACTTCGGCTGTATGGACTGGTCTGAGAAACCTGACTGCCTACAGAAGCCCCCCCACCCTTCCTGAACGAAGTCCTCGCCTGGCCAACCGTCTGAATGGCTTCTACTGCAGACATGACAAGAAGCCATTCACACCTCAAACCAACTACTCCACATCCACATTCTCCACATTCAGGAACAGGTTCGACCAGCAAAGCAACCAACCCCCTACCTTCAGATCCTCTGCCTGCACTAAAGATCTCTGAGGATGATGTAAACAGGCTCTTTCAGCGCATGAAAACAAAGAAAGCTGGAGGACCTGATAACGTCTCCCCATCATGACTGAAAGCCTGTGCAAATCAGCTCGCTCCAATCTTCACCCGGATCTTCAACAAGTCACTGGAGAAGTGTGAGGTCCCCTCCTGCTTCAAACGATCCACCATCATCCCAGTGCCCAAGAAACCCACCATCCTAGGATTAAATGACTACAGGCCTGTAGCCCTGACGTCTGTGGTCATGAAATCCTTTGAGCGGCTGATGTTGAAGCACCTGAAAGACATCACAGGCCCTCTACTGGACGCCCTGCAGTTTGCGTACCGAGCAAACAGGTCGGCAGATGATGCTGTTAACTTGGGTCTGCACTTCATCCTGCAACACCTCGACCGCCCGGGGACCTACGTCAGGATCCTGTTTGTAGACTTCAGCTCGGCCTTCAACACCATCATACCAGACATCCTCCACCAGAAGCTCACCCAGCTCAACGTCACAGCTTCCACCTGTCAGTGGATCAACAGCTTCCTGACGAACCGACAGCAGCAGGTGAGACTGGGGAGCATCTTCTCCTGAACCAGATCAATAAGTACTGGTGCCCCCCTAGGGGTGTGTTCTATCCCCACTCCTCTTCTCCCTCTACACAAATGACTGCACCTCAGCGGACTCGTCCGTGAAACTCCTTAAGTTTGCAGATGACACCACCGTCATTGGACTGATCCAGGACAGTGATGAGTCTGCATACAGACAGGAGGTGGATCGCGTGATACACTGGTGTAGTCAGAACTGCCTGGAACTAAACCCACTCAAGACTGTGGAGATGGTAGTGGACTTTCGGAAAACACCACCTCCACACACCCCCTCACCATCCTCAACAACACCGTGTCGGCTGTGGATCACTTCAGGTTCTTAGGAACCACCATCTCTGAGGACCTGAGATGGTCTTCACACATAGACACTGTTCGGAAGAAGGCCCAGCAGAGACTGTACTTCCTGAGGCAACTCAAGAAGTACAACCTTCCACAGGAGCTGCTGGTCATCTTCTACACTGCCATCATTCAGTCTGTCCTGTCTTGATCCATCTCAGTGTGGTTTGGTTCATCCACAAAACAGGACAGGTCCAGACTGCAATGAATAATCAGGACTGCAGAGAGAATCATCAGGGCTGACCTTCCCTCCATCCAAGACTTATACAGGTCTAGGGTCAGGAAAAGAGCTGCTAAAATCTCTGCAGACCCCACACACCCTGCACATAAACTGTTTAGAGTTCTGCCTTCAGGCTGCCGCTACAGAGCGCTGTTCACAAAAACCAGCCGCCACAGAGACAGTTTCTTCCCCCAGGCTGTTTCTCTGTTGAACATTCAATAAAATACAAAACAACAGCATACAGATGTTGCAAATGCACCTTTTTATTTATTTATATATGTGTATATTGTACATTGTAAATATGTATATTCTGTAGTGCAAAAACAAAAACCAAAGAGCAAAGTGTACCGGAGTCAAATTCCTTGTTTGTATGTACAAACTTGGCAATAAAGCTGATTCTGATTCTGATATTCATACCCATTCCCACTAAAAGGTACAAAAAGAATATATATATTTATAGAAAAATAATAACACAGATGATGAATTATGAAGTATTTCAAATAATTCAGAAACCAGGGTACATCTAAAACCTAAATTCAGTGGCTCTCAGAAGTGTACATACCCCTGGTAAAACTGGTAAAAATCTGAGATCATGATAAATAATTTCAAAGGTTTTTCTGCATTGATGTGACATTTATCCTGTACAATTCAACTGGAAAACTAACAAATATGTCAGGGGGGTAAATATCAAAGGTGATAATGATGAGGTAATATGTTGGGGAAGATGTGGACTCTTGAGTTCACAGCTTCCCCTCCTACAGTTATTCTGAGGAACGTCAAATAAAAGTTACTGCATTAAATCAGCTGTTCTTGTAGCATTTTGTCACATTGGCATCTTTTGTCTAAAGCCATAGTTTGCAGAGAGGTTACAAAAGATCTGCTTAAACTGTTTTGGCATGTTTGTGGTCGTATCTGTGTCCAAGATTTCCTGTGTCAGCAGGTTATTCCAGGAAAAAAGCTCTCAGGTAGGCAGAGGCTCTTTATTTAGACCACACTATTCACCTTTACACTTAAGATTGAAAGCGAACCTTTGATCAAACCCATAAGTGAGGAAGAGACTGGAGACCGAGACTGGGTGCCCGTTTAGTGGCTGAGTTGGCTGTAACCTTTAGGACTCTGGCAGCTGCGTCTGGATAGATGCCCGAGCCCTTAAGGAAGCGTTTGTCACAAGTAAACCTGCAGCTGAGGATCCTGGAGGAACCAGCGTCCATCCAGCACTTTACAGCTGAAGACATGATGTGAAGGTACCATGGCCAAAACCGTATGGTTTAATGAAACTGGGATCAGACAGGTTGCACCAAAGGGTAGATTGCTTGGTCTGCAGAAAAACTTAATTGGACAACATCTGAAGAGAATATCAGAGGAGAACATCTCAGGAGCACGTCTGGAAATAACATAGGACACCAGAGGAGAGCACCTAGGGAGAGCATCTGCAAACTACAAGGAATCAATATAATAAATATTCGAATAACTGATTAAATATTAAGCTGAATATTTAGTAAACATAATGAACATAATGATAAATATTCAGAGCGAGACCACCTGGTTTTAACCAATAGGGGGCAGTATGTGAGGCCTGGTTTAACTGCTCCTGACCAGTTCTGATTCAGAGAATAAAACACTGAACATGGGACACTGTTGGAGTTTTATTGTCAGAACAGAGAAATGTTCTTTGTTTTTTTTTGTTTTTTTGTGTGTGTGTTATATGTATCAAAACTGTAATAAAGTTATAAAATGATTTATTCCACCCTATGCTTTATTTCCCAGCAAGTTTGAACAGTTATCTGTCAGAAGCTGTGGGGATCTGATGGGGTGCAGCGCCACCCAGCGGCTATGGGCGTCTTTCAGGAAGACGAGCCTGTGGCGGTTCACAGTTTCAAGGGCTTAAGGTAAGGTTTGGTTCTTCTGATTCGGTTTTGGACTCCACGAGGGAACAGTTAGGTGTTTTATTGTGCACGGACGCGCGCTGGGAGGCATTTTAGGGTGCGTTCAGTTGCTGCGGGACGTTTCTGTATGTTGTTTCTTTGGAAAGTGAAACCATAATCTAAGAACAGGAACTTAACTTCAGACAACAGATGTTTTTAGGACTGTTTTTTTTTTTTTTTTGGTTTGTTTGTTTTTTCTGTTTTTAAGACTTTAATGTCCAGCTGCACACCAATCTGAGCTTAACCCAGTTATCTGGTACCATCTGAGTGGAAAAAGCAGACAAATTAAAACTCTGACAGACCTTCAGACAGACAGGACTATTGATCCAGACCACTTGAGGAGATTCCAATGAGTCTGGACAAGGAAAAGAGGAAGAGGTGGGGGGATAAGATCAGGAGAATCTCTGCGGGTCAGAACACGCTGAGAACATGTGAACTGTATTCTGCTCCATCCCCTGCAGGTGAAGATGGAGTGTCTGCAGGAAAGCAGCAATGTGTTGCAGCTGCTCGAGGAATACTGCAGGCTGAGGTCATGTCCAACGGTATATGCCCAGGGCCCTTCAATCCCACCATCCAGGAGACTATCAGGATTTCGACAGTTCCCCTTTTATGAGGCTGACACCACCAGTCAATCTGAATCTGTGAACAAAGGTCAGAAACATTCTGCAGAAACACACCTGGTCTTCCGGAGTGTGCATGCAGCAGCTTTTTACACTAAGCAGATCATTTCAGGTGTTTCCAGCAGTTACATAATTTATGCTATAAAAATGATCATTTTCTAAAAAAGAAAAACAGTATCTGTAACAGCACTTCTGATTGGTCCACAGAGAGTACGGTCCCGGAGCGGCTGGCGAAGATCGCGGTGTTACCACCGTTCACTGGGCAGAACCTGCAAACGCAAGATGGTGAGACCTATGAAAATTACCTGAAATTCCCCAGACAGCAGCTGGATCTTTAACAGACAAGAAAAATCAGACGGCTGTCTGGGTTTTACCAACAAACTTTGTGTTCTGGAAACAGAACCAGTCAGAAATTGAAAGCAGGAACAAACCAAACAGTTCAGAGAATCTACAGACACATATGGAAGCTCCTCCGTCAGCAGACGGATCAGTACCGGGCCATGGTGTCAGGATTGAAAATAAAACGAGCATCCTCAAAAGTTCAGTTTGTAGAAGCGAGTCTGGTACTAATCCGTTGAACTTCTGTCAGAAGATCATCGAGCAGTTCAATGTTTTCCAGATTGCTGTCCAGTTGGGAATGTTCTCTATCATGAAAGAACCCGGGAGATACTTTCATGACGTCAGAACCCAGACTTCTCTGAAAAAGCCGTTAGTGGGCTCTGTTCTTGGGGAAGATGTCGGAACGTGATGGGAAACGGGTTTTGTTCCTAATCCTGACGCCCTGAAGGCTCCGCTGTTAGGAGAATCTTTCAGAACCACCTTGCTGTAGATAGCTAAAACCTTTCCATGTTTATATCCTTGTTGTATTTGTTTGGATGGAGGAGGTTCTGATCTGTTCCATGTGTTGCAGAGATCATCCAGAGACTTGTCCAGCTGATGATAACATTTGGAGATGACATTAATGTGAAGGTGTGTTCTAAACCAGATCCAGAGCCAACCCACAGATCCAAACTGTATTTTAATAACTGTTTCGATTCACGCTAAGCTCAAACAGAACCCAGCCTTGCAGCAGCAGCTTCAGAACCTAAACTACAACCTGTTTGAGAAGCTGACCTCCACCGTGCAAAACCTGGTGGCACCATCAGAGCGGGCGGCGGGCTCTGACAGTCCGGTCCAGCAGCAGAGGATTGCCTGGGTCTTTGAGTTGACCAGCAGACTGTCAGCCATCTCTGTGGTCCACCGCAGGACAGTACTGCAGTTCGGAACCAGATACATCGATGAAAACCACGCTGGCTGGATCCAGCAGCATGGAGGCTGGGTGAGAAGTGTGGTTCTGATCTGGTTTGATTACTGTTGTGTAGAGTGGTTCTGAGCGGTCAGTATGTTCCCTGCAGCAGACAGTAGTCAGAGTATTATCAGTTTGGAGCAGTTAGGATACCAGTTGCTAAGAGCAGGAATCAATCATGTGAGGGTTAATCTCAGTTGGATCTGAGGAGTCAGGATATCAGCTGCTGAGAGCAGGAGCCAATCAGAGGAGATATTGTATCCTCTAGAAGAGCTTACCTGTCCCAGCAGTCCTAGGTGCTGTGGGAGTTTTGACATTTACTGACAGTAATTGCTTTTCCTTTATTTTTTCTTACAAAATAGTTTTATTTTAGGAGTTTTGTTCTTTGCTTTGTTTTTAATCTTTAGCTTTTTTTAATACCGTAGGAGTATATATATAGTTTACTCTATACTTTAATAAGAAGGCCAGACAGGGACTGGGCCTGAAATTAGCTGGTGGCTAGTAGGCCTATCTATACACAGGACAGCGGTGACTGTGTGACACTGACTGTGAAATCTCCCTGACCAAATAAACTTGAATGAATGTCAGAAGAAATACGGTGCAGATGTTTCTGTCTCGGGTATCATATCCGAATATTGTTGCTCCAGTGTTGGACAACCTCAGAATTAGATGAGAGTTTGAGTTTATTCAGTGTTTTTCTTTTCCTCTGCTTCATTGTGAAATGATTTCTGATCCTGTTTCTATGTGTCCATCAGGAGGAAGCCTTTGATTGATCTGCAGATCTGTTAGATGAATGCAACCAAACTGTGAATCACCACAAGATATTTATTACTTTTACTAAGACATTTATATGAATGTTTTAGAATAAAATCAAAATGATAAAAAACTGACAATTACAGCTGTAATCATTTAAAACCTCTGATCAAGAACACTGATCCCATTCATCCACCCACCCACCCATCCATCCATCCATCCATCCATCCATCCATCCATCCACCCACCCATCCATCCAACAATCCATCCATCCATCCATCAATCCATCCATCCATCCATCCATCCATCCATCCATCCATCCATCCACCCATCCATCCATCCACCCATCCATCCATCCACCCATCCATCCAACAATCCATCCATCCATCCATCCATCCATCCATCCATCCATCCACCCATCCATCCATCCATCCATCCATCCATCCACCCATCCATCCAACAATCCATCCATCCATCCATCCATCCATCCATCCATCCATCCATCCATCCATCCATCCATCCACCCATCCATCCATCCATCCATCCACCCATCCATCCAACAATCCATCCATCAATCCATCCATCCATCCATCCATCCATCCATCCATCCATCCATCCATCCATCCATCCATCCACCCATCCATCCATCCATCCATCCATCCACCCATCCATCCAACAATCCATCCATCCATCCATCCATCCATCCATCCACCCACCCATCCATCCAACAATCCATCCATCAATCCATCCATCCATCCATCCATCCATCCATCCATCCATCCATCCATCCATCCATCCATCCATCCATCCATCCATCCATCCCAGTGCAGCATTTGATACATTCAATTAGAAAATACTGACAGACTGGAAAAGTGGGTGGAGACTCTGCGAAACAGGTTCTGATCTAATTTGGTAGATTAAAACCACTTTGTGTCATTTAGCAATTATAAATCTGAGTGAATAGAGATCACATATGGAGTTCCTCAAGGCTCCATTCTCACGCCACTTTTTTCCCAATATCAGAATCAGCTTTATTGGCCAAGATTGTACTTTTGTTTCATGTTCTTACGGCAAACAGACATTAAGTATAAATATATAAACTGTATAGCAAATAAAGGATGAAGACAACAGTATGCATATTTATGTATATGTACAGCCATTTTTTCTTTTATAAAAAGAAGAAAGGCAGGTTGTGATATTTGTGCAAATATGCTTATTTTGTTTCACAGCAGAGTAACTGACTAGTCAGGTGTTCATTGTGTTCATCAGAGAGACAGCCTGGAAGAAGAAGATCTGTGTGGTGGCTGGTCTTTGGAAAAAAATGCTCTGTAGTGCCGACCTGAAAGTCTAACGGATTGTGTTCAGGATGTGTGGGGTCTGCAGAGATGTTTTCCTGACCCTAAACCTGTACAAGTCTTGGATGGAGGAAATATCAGCAACCCATCCAGCCTTCTCTGCAGACCTAATTGTTTGTTGCAGTCTGGACCTTTCCATTTTGGTGGATGAGCCAAACCATCCAGTGGTGGACAAATACAGGGCAGACTGAATAATGGCAGTGTTAAAGATGACCAGCAGCTGCTGTGGAAGGTTGTAGCTCTTGAGTTGCCTCAGGAAGTCCAGTCTCTGCTGGGCTTTCTTCTGAACAGTGTCTGTGTGTGAGGACCGTCTCATGTACTGAGAAAGGGTGGTTCCTAGGAACCTACAGTGATCCACAGTGGACACAGTGATGTTAAGGATGGTAAGGGGTCTGATGGATTTATGTGGTTCGCTCCCAAACTTACTGATTCATTTACTGATGAACTTTTAAAGGACAGACAGACGACCAGAGTGCAGGAGATTCTACAGTTTATTTTTACAGCTTGGACTCAGTTACAGTAAAAATCACAAGAAGGCAGTTCACGTGAACAGAGTGGACAGTAGCACATTAACTGGATGAACTCAGACACGTGGACACTTGAAGCAGCTTTATAATCTAAAAGAGACTGGGTCAGAACCCCTGTTTGGGCCTGATTAGAGACAGACTGAATAATAAACAATGTTAAATAAACAGGTGAAGCTGATTTGGACTAATACGAGCTCGTGGGTGGGTGGGCATCGGCCTTAGATGCCCAGGTAGGTGTTCATCTTGCCGAGGGCGTCACAGACCGTTGTGAGGTCACTGCGCAGGTCCTGCACCACGTTCTCAATGCCGCGCGTGTCTTTCAGCAGGTCCACGCTCTGTGTATATGGGTTGTAGTACACAGAGAATGGCCTCTTTATGGATTTGGCAAAATCTCTGTGGGAGAGAACGGACACAGATCTGGAACGCAATTGATCCTGGGTCTACAGTCAGGGTTTATGGTTTCAGGGCAGAATCAAACTGATCTGGTCCTAAGCAGGTCTGAAGCAAGCACCATCTTTCATTTAACAGTTTGATACATGCTGACATCATTAACTCAGGTTTGTTTTGGGGTAAGGAACGTTTTACAGTGAAACAAAAAACTAGAGCACCTAAATTTTGTGTTTTAGAGCATAACACCTGGAGGTGTAAAGCTTGTAGGTGAAACTGTCAGAACCGAATCTGGATTTGGAGTCTCAATGGTATTTCCCCTTTGACTGAAATCCAGATGAAACATTATCTAACTGTTTAAGCAGCTGAAAGAAACGAGCTCAACCCGTCCAGCTGAGGAGATTTTTTTTTGGCCTTCTTCATCAGAATGTTTTTCACATGCATGTGTGTGTTTTGTTGTTCACCTCATCTTCTCCTTGGCCTCCTCGAAGCTTTCAGAGACAAAATAAACCTCCTGGAAGGTGGTGATTAGACACTCCTGGTTGCAGGTCGTCTTTGGATCAAACATCTTCACACAGGCTTTGTCAGACAGAGCATGCTGGGAAAAAATTGTCTGATCAAAAACCTGCTCAATGATGTGAACAGAAATCTGGTCAATAATCTGACCATTAATACTTTCCTAACTCTAATATAAATACAATCTTGTTTTTAGCATGTGTTCTCCAAAATTTAATTATTTTATTGCTTAGTAGACTGAATGAGTCTCTGTAAACAATTCTAATCCACTGGTTTTACATCCTGTATGCATTGATGATCGGAACCAGAAGAGACAAGTAAATGAAAACAAGAGACCCCAGAATAGATCCCTGAGGAACTCCATCAGTTCTAAAACTAAAACCAGTTTCCTGTGGAACAAAGTCACAGTCAAGTTGTTCAGGTGTGTTTTAATCTTACACAAAACAAATCTGAGACACATCTGTGTCTGAATGGATATCAGAAAAAAACTTCATTGGATCCGCCTAAAGGTATTTATCTATAAATATCACACTGATGACGGCTGACCCAGACCCTGTGGAAGAAGGGTGAATGAAAGAGAATAACCAGGATATTATGAGGGCGAAACAAAAAATAACCAAAAAAACCCAAAAAGTCTAGAATCAGACCATCTCAACAAGACACACAAACCTGAAACAGAACTGTTTACATTGACTGCATTTATAACTCCATTTGGAGATCAGGTGTTTCTAAAGTATGGACTCAGTGTTGCTAACTCAGAAACGTTCCTGGGATCACCCCGTGTGTGTGTGTGTGTGTGTGTGCGTGTGTGTGTGTGTGTCCTACCCTCAGCTCTCCGATGGACGACAGTAATCCTGCTCCATAAGCTCTCAGCTGACCGTCCTGTTTGCAGAGTCCAAACTCAATGGTGAAGAAGTAACACTGAAGCAAACAGAACCAGCAGCAGTCTTATCAGTCAGTGCTTTAGAGAGCAGCGCCATCATCATGTCAGTCTGTGTAACTGCCATCAGGCTCAAGGTAAGTCCTGAACTTGAAGTTCTCCTGGTCTCTCAGGATGTTAAGAAGTTCAGCCAGATCTAGATTTAATTGATAAGATCGTTTCTTACTCTAAACCAGAACTTAGCAGTGCAGTTCTGATCATTCTTCCCTGTCATTAAACAGGTTAAATGATCTGTGATTAAACCCGATCACACAGACTTTAAAAAACCTCAGGGTGGCTTGAATGTTAAGTTGTACCACCCCTCCACCCCCACTCACCGTGGCCAGTTTCTGGACATCTTCATCAGTCGCTCCGAGTGAGGCCAGGCCGATCTCCTGGGAGAACTGGGCAAACTTTGGGTCTGCCAGCAGAGGAACATGACCCAGCAGCTCGTGACACGTATCTCTGAGAACACAAAGACGAGATCTTCACAGTTTGGACCCTCAGATCAGATGTTCTGGAGGAAAGTGGTGAGCTTGGCTCATCCAAACGCTTTTCTTAATGTTGGAATACAAAACTCTTTACCCATATAAAAAAAAAAAAACGCTTTGGGATTTTATTTAAACATGATAAAAAAAATTTCATAACTAAGAAATCCCTTAAATTCAGTTAAATCAATACACAGAAGCCTTAATGAAGACATACGAGGCAGCAGATGTATAAACCTTCAGCTGTTGGTAGCAGAGTGTCTGGCTTTAAGGGATGTGAAGTATGTAAAGGAAATGTATGAATGGAGAAGCAGGGAATAGATGCGACTCTGAGTTAGATGAGATTAAAATGTAGCGAATTGCAGGTTTGGACTCACGGTTCTGGTGTATAGAGTGGGTCAGTGCTATGACGAATGTACTGAGTGCAGTTAAACACTCTGTAGGCCAAACCAGCCAGGAAGTCTCTAGGAGAAAGGTAACCTGCCACAGGTCGCACCGTGAACCCAGAACGTTCTGAAACACACAGGAAGTGATGTCGGTGCACTTCCTTATGGGACAGAATAACAATATTCTAATGCCTCCTTTGCTCACCAGTAGGATTCCTGGGAACAAAACATCTTTCAGTTAAAAACATATACTTCTGCTTTTAAGACCAGGCCATAAAGCAGCGTTAGAGTGGCTCAAGTTATCAGGAGCAATTACTGAAGTTATGCTGCTAGGTTTCTTCACTCAACTATTTTCTTCTACTACTCTCCCTTAACGCATGACCTGAAATTAATGTTCTCTCTCTGTCTTTATTGTTCCCATAGAAAGCACCTCTGGTGCAGAGCTTCTGCGATTGTTCTGTGTCTGCTTTCTGTCTTCTCAGCTTCATACTGAGCCTTGTTCCTCTGGACGTTTCTTTGAGTTTAAAATGAGTTGTTCTTTTCCTCTCTTGCAAAATAATTGCTCAGGAGGAGGGATTGCAGCAAAGTTATTGTACAGAAAGTTCTTGTCAGGTGACCCACCTCTGAGAAAGTGGGAGACGTCCTCCAGCTGAGGGATGTTGTCCTCCCTGTAGCCGCAGTGTTTGGTGAGCAGCGGCAGGTTCTTCAGGTACTCTCTGCAGGCGTGGGTTGGGTACAGCTTGGTCAGCTCTCTGAACACCACGCCCCACGTCTTCACCTCCTCAGAGGTGTACTCAATCCGAGGGATGGGCTGCCCGCTGTCGAGAAGACGGATCAGGATAAAAACATTCAGATGGGGAACTTTGCATGTAAGATTCTGTTCAAAGTCCTGATCTAAAACTGGTCTTTAATGTGGGTTGTACAGATACATCATACTTTATTAAGAAACTGTGCCAGATTCCAAGGAAAAAACCTGTAAATACTACTGATAAAGACCACCTTAAAAGAATGTCTGGATCAGTGGAAAGACATGTAAAGAAATAAAAAATTTAATCAGAATGGAGGAAACCAGGGGACTCACAATTTGTAATTCATAGCCACCTCCACAAAATACTTCCTGCGCTGACGATAAACATTGTCTTTAAACCCCTATCAGGAAGGAGGAAAAGGAACAGAGACAGGAACGTCCTCAGTTGGGCTCTCTACAGGGTCACCTCACTCATCAGAAAGTCATGTAACTCTCAGTGAAACCATACTTTAGACACTGGAGCATCACACACTCGTCATCATAAACTCACAGGATGGTCCGCATCCAGCTCCGACCCGTACATCAACACTCTGTGGGAACACTGATCCAACTCTGAGATTTTCATGGGAAACCAGGGAACGGCTTCTTCATCTGGGAAAAGACCACAAAGACAAGCTTAGAAACACTTTGTTTAAAGATGTGGTTCCAGAGTTACAGCCTCACCTGGCTATCTGTTTACAACCTGCAGCAACAAATCAATCAAAAAGACCTTATTCCAAACATAAAGTACCTTTAAAGACGTTTTGCCCTTTTACAATATTTTCTTTTACTTTTTGTTACATTTCAGTGTTAAAATCAAATGATATTTAATATCACAGATGACCAGATTAAATCAAAAATGGAATTTTTAAATGACGAATTAATTTATTAGGTAAAGAAGCTATCCAAACCAACCTAGCCCTGTGAGAAAGATTATCGTCCCCCTTGTTAAATCATGATACAACTGTGTTTAACCACATTTTTTGGGTTGAATTCCACTAGTGACAATTAGGCCTGATTACCGGCAGGCCTGTGGAATCAAGAAATCACTTAAATAGAACCTCTCTGACAGACAACATGAAGTAGGCTAAAAATCCAACACGTCGTGCCCCAAACTACTGAAATACAAAAGCAATTGTCAAGGTTGTTGACATCTTTAAGAATGGACAGCGTAACAAAGGCGTTTCTAAGGTTTTGGGAAAAAAAAAAAAAAAAAAAAAAAAAAACCCCGGAAAAGGGGGAAAAAAAGAAATCAAAAAAAAAAAAAAAAAAAAAAAAAAAACCCCCCAAAAGGGGGAAACTCAATTGAGAGTCAAACACAGAGGTGGTAGTGTGATGGTATGGAGCTGCTTTGTTACCTAAGAACCTGGAAAACTTTCTGTAACTGATAGAACTGCGCATTCTGCTCTCTAGCAGAAAATCCTAACAAGCAAAATTAAGGTTTTGGAGTGGCCTAGTCAAAGTTTGGATTGAATCTGATTAGGGTGCTGTGACATGGCCCTAAGTACGCTGTTAATGCTCAAAACACCTCTACTGTGGATAAATTAAAACATTTATGGAAACAAGATAAGGCCAACATTCCTTCCGAGTGATGTAAAATCATTGCCAGTTATTGTATAAGCTTGATGCCAGTTGTTGCTGCAAAGGGTGGCACAAGAAAGTATCACATTTTGGGGCATTTTATTTGTCATAACCCAAAGGAACCCCCTAACAGCGTAACACCAATGTCAGAAGAAAGCAGGGGCAGCATGGCTGTCAGATAAGATCTTTGACCTCATGGAGTTGGTGAGAGAATAATAAGGACTTTTCCAGTTCAGCTTGTTTTAAATATAGAGAAATGTTAGGACCCTGTCCCCTGTTGCATGGTGTGTGGGGTGCCACAGGGTTTTGCTTGCATCCAGGATCAGTTCCCTTCAGTTTTTTACGTTAAGGTTCAGAATTGGAAAAAGCTGGAATGCTCCGTACAAGTTGGAGTGACTTGTGTATCAAGCATCCTAGGGTCTTGTTCCTTAATATTAGCAGCATGGAGAAGGAGATGGATCAGAGCTTCGTCTGTAGTAATCAGGTTGTTCCTCCGGTGCTCAATCTGCAATCCTTTGGTCATAAGACATGGATCATTACTGAAAGATCAAAATCCTTCATAGAAGTAGGTGAGATAGGCTTCCTTTGTAGGGCTTTATTGATAAGGTGAGGAGCTCCATCATCTTGGTGGAGCCTGGAGAAGAGCCATGTGGAATGGTGTCAGCTGAGGTATTTACCTAATCTGGATCCCATTAGAGGTTTCCAGGTATATGGAAGAGGAAGAGAGAATGTGTCATTGAGAGGAAGGCCCAGGACAGACCCAGAACTCTCTGGGAGGGCTATATAGGTCGCTTCTGGCCTGGGAACACGTTGAGATCCTCCAGTAAGAGCTGTGGAGGGTCACTGAAGAGAAGAAGGTCTGGTGTAACTGCCACATCTCTATTTCTACAAGTTTGTGTATTTTTAAGTTAATTTTGTGAAGCGTCACTAGAGGGCGCTGTGGTGTCAGAATAGACGTGTGTTAGATAGAGATAAGTCAAGAAAAAGCGATCTCAGGAAGAAAAGGGGAAAGAACGCAGAAAGAAAAGAGCATGGACAGAAAGGTTTAAGAGAGGAAGCAAATCCAAGAAGAAAAGATGTTTTTCCTAATTCCTTACTCGGTAGTCAGCCAACGAGGTATTCTGTCTGTTTTTATGCTGTACAGTAGTTTATTTGCTTGTTGTCTTTATTTTAATCAAGTTAATTATTGTCTTGTCTGTGTTTTAGTTTTCACGATGTGTTTTGAATCTATACCAAGATGGATTCAATAAATTCATCAGTTAAGAAAACCACTTGCGTCTGTCGGTACCTGGAGGAATTATAGTGAAAACTCGAACTGATTTGCGCGGTTGGAGAGCACAAGTGGGGCAGCGTCATCAGAGCGTGATCAGCCGTGGACAATGTGGAGCCGTTAAGCGACACTTGAGCCAGGGGCGCATGGGACGAAAGGCATGCGGTTGAGGAGCAACATTTAAGATAAAGCCATAAGTAACTTGGACACTCAGAAGTTAAGAGTTTGTCTAAGTAAAGGAAACAAGTTTAAAGGTTGACTAATTGAACAGTAAATAAAGAAGGTACCTGTTTTCTGCTTTCAAGCTAATCCCAAGTTTTAAGTTTAAAGGCACATACTGTAAGTTTATGTACTAATATTATTTTATTTCATATTTAGACCTTGGTAACAGTCGAATTAATGCTTTATACTGTTAGAACGTTTTGAAGTCTGATTAAGTAACATTTGGAAATATTTTGGGAATATTTAAGTTGACATAATAGCTCTTTAAGTTACGCTACTAAGCTACTCTTAACGTTTATTCTTTATTAAGCTAATAAGGTATTATAGTTTATATTCTACTTTTATTACAACCCTTTATAAGATATTTCCTTTATAAGGTACATTTTCAAGTACCTTATTTGCAGTTTGAAGATAACTTTCAGTTTACATTAGACGTAATTCACTTTATTGACAAGTTAAGTTACAAGCCATTACTCTGACTGAGCCAGGTGACTTCTCCGTTGAGCCTGAAGTTAGTGCAGAGCCTCAGTTGCAGTCTGAAGAAGAACAAGCTACTGTTCTTAATGAACAGCAAGAGCAAAGACAACTAAGAAGTCAGAGAGTGAAAACGCTCACAGAGAAAGGAAGAGAAATGCAGGAGGAGAGGTTTCAAGGACTCCAGCAAAGATTTAACTATAACTATGAAAAGTGGAGAACACATGCCAAATCATCCAAGCAACCCCTCTCTCAATCAGACACATTAAGTGAAGACTTACTTAAGGACATTATTGGTGATGTTACAGGTCTTCATGCAGATGTTACAAAGGTATTTAAAGAATTACGTAAGCTTACCCCACCGGATCAAGCAACACGCCGCAGAGTTGATCTGTGTGTGGAGATCTCAAACTTCATTGTCAAGAAAGCGACCGATCGATTGGATGGGAAAGAAGAAGTGGATCAAGACTGGTCAGATGCAGGCTCCTTCTTTCAGACAACAAACAGCAAGTTGAGCTTCTTTAACACAAGAAGGAAACAGTCTGAGCATTCAAGCAGATCCTCTGTTAAACTTCAAGAAGCAGAAGCAGCTGCGAGTCTAGCTGTTCTTACAGTGTTACAAGAAGAAGAAAGGGAACAGCAAGAAATTGCTAAACTTGAAGCAGAGGTTAGGAAAAAGGCCGTAGAACGAGAAGCACTGGTCAAACAAATGCTCTTAGAGAGAGAAGCAGAAGAAGTTGTGCTGAGGATGCAACGAGAAGCAGATGAAGTTAAGTTAAAGGCTCAGCAAGAAGAAGAGTATGCAGAGCTGCAGAGCGCTTTAGAAGAAAAGAAAAGAAAGATTCAGCGGTTAAAGCAGCACAAGCGAGAATGCAGGTGTTTGACCAAAGAACTGTTAAAGAAGAACACAGGGTAGATGTAACAAAAATCAACACAGAAGTTATAGGTGATACACATGTGGTATGCTTGAACAAGTTGCACCACAAGCTATGGCCACACCTTTAAGTGATGGTACATCAGCTCTTGTTAAAGTGCTAGCAAGTGCACTAAGCGCAAGCCGCATTCCCGTTCCTGAGCCTGCAGTGTTTATTGGGGATCCCATAAGATACAGCGACTGGAAACATTCATTTTAAACCCTGATTGACCAAAAGAATATCCCGGATAAGGAGAAAATATTCTACCTTAGGAGATATGTGAGTGGACAAGTTAAGAACGCACTTGAAGGATACTTCCTGTTTGCATATGCTGCAGCATGGAAGATTCTTGTTGAAAGATACGGAAACCCATTCACAATTGCAAAGGCTTACAGAGATACGTTACAAGCATGGCCAAAGATGACCTCAAAGGACAGTTTTGAGCTCCGAGACTTTGCAGATTTTTTGCATAGTTGTGAAGTGGCAATGGTTCATCTGAAGTCCTTGGAGATTCTTAATGACTGCAATGAGAACAGAAAGATTCTTTCCAAGCTTCCAGATTGGCTCGCTGCTAGCTGGAACCGCGAGGTCATGGAAATAAAAGAACAAACAAGTCAGTTTCCCACTTTTAGCCAATTTGTTGCATTTCTAACAAGAGAAGCTAAGATTGCGTGTAACCCGGTTACATCACTGCAGTCACTGAAGCAAGGTGAGTCTGATAAAGCAGAAAAGCAGAAGCCCACAAGACAGAGACAAATTGGAGCTAAAACACTGATAACAATTTCTCAAGAAAGGGTACCACTAATATGCATATTCTGTAAAAAGCCCAAGCACAATCTACACAATTGCAGACGTTTTCTGGAGAAGGCTGTGGCAGACAAAGTTGAGTTCATTCAGTCAGAAAAGTTGTGTTTTGGTTGTCTTAAATTAGGTCACTATTCTAAGAACTGTACCAACCACAACGTTTTTGAGAAGTGCAGCAAAAGGCATCCTACTTGTCTTCATGAAGATAAAGTCAAAAATAAGGAAGGAAATAAACAACCAGATAAGTTGAACACAAATACTGAACCTAGTCAGAACAATGAAGTTCAAGAGCAAGTTATAGCCTCGGCTACGACAAAGAGAGTTGTAAGCAAAGAAAACGACACACAAACAGCTGCAATCATTCCTGTGTGGCTGTCATCTTCAGCACAGCCTAAAGAAGTCCTTGTATATGCCTTACTGGACTCGCAAAGTGACACTCCCTTTGTACTAAGTGAGGTTGTAGATTCACTTGGAATAAACCAAGAACCTGTCAGATTAGAGTTGTCTACTATGTCTTCTAAGACCACAGTTGTTCAGTCTCGCAGACTTCACGATCTCCAAGTTCGTTGGTTTAACTTGAGTAAGAAGATAACTTTATCTCCACGAGAGTTTATTCCAGCTAACAAAGCTCACATTCCAACTAACGAAACAGCCAATGCTTGGTCACATTTGGAACACTTACAATCAGAAAATGCACCTTTGCAAGATTGTGAAGTAGGATTGTTGATTGGATACAACTGCTCACAACTGTACTTCCAAGGGAGATTGTCTCATGCAGAGAAGATGAACCGTACGCTCGTATCGTCGGACAAAGAAACCCCTGTTTGAACTACGGAGATGCAATTGGAATCAGTCACCGCATTATCGTCAAGAGTGTCATTCCAGAACTCAACCCTTCTGTTACGCTTCAGAAAAGTGTTCATTATGTGAACAGAACAAAGGTAAGAGATGTTACTCCTTCAGATATTGTCAAGGCGCTAGAGGCATATATTTCTCTGAAAAGGCAGTTGATGATAATCCTATCTCGCAAGAAGATTTGAAGTTTCTAACCAAACTTAAAGGGAACATCAAGAGAAATGAAAGAGGTCACTATGAGATGCCATTACCATTTCGAGATGGCAGACCCAAGTTACCTGACAACAAAATATGTGCATTTCATCGTCTGAAGTGTCTAGAAAAGAGACTTAAGAAAGACAAAACATACTACATTGACTACACAAATTTTATGAATGACATAATCTCAAGAGGTGACACAGAAAACGTCCCTGACGAAGTAATAGACAACAGCCCTGCCTGGTATATTCCACACCATGGGGTCTATCACCCACATAAACCTGGGAAGATCATAATTATTTTTGATGCCTCTGCCAAATACCGAGATACCTTTCTCAACGACCATCTGTTAACCGGTCCTGACCTGACGAATACTTTGGTGGGTGTTCTTTGTCGTTTTCGTAAAAGTTCTGTCGCATTCATGTGTGATATAGAACGAATGTTTCACCAATTCACGTCACAAAGGAAGATCAGGATTATTTAAGGTTTCTTTGGTGGGACAAGGGAGACTTGGAAGTGACACCATCAGTCTACCGAATGAAAGTTCATCTTTTTGGAGTAGCAGTGTCTTCTCCAGGCTGTGCCAACTTCGGTTTGAAACACCTTGCGGCCCAAGGTGAAGATAGCTTTCCAGAGAACGCAATACGCTTCATACAGAGAGACTTTTATGTTGATGATGGCTTAGCAAGCGTTTCTACTGAGAGTGAAGCCATTCAACTTATCAAAGACTCAAGAGAGCTGTGCTCTACAGGGAAGTTAAGACTTCACAAGTTTGTGTCCAATAGTGAGAGTGTTATGTCCACTATTCCAGTTGAAGAGCGTGCCACAGTTAAGGACCTGGATATGTCTCTTAGTTTGCCACGCATTGAAAGAGCTCTGGGAGTGGATTGGTGCATCACATCAGACACTTTCAAATTCAGAGTTCAAGTCAAGTCAAATCCATTGACAAGGAGAGGAGTACTTTCTATTGTAGCCTCTATTTATGATCCCCTTGGTTTTATTGCACCGTTTGTCCTCATAGGCAAGCAGATTCTCCAGCAAATGTGTCGGAATAAGGTCGGTTGGGATCAAGAGCTTCCAGAACATTTAAGATTCCAGTGGGAGTCTTGGATCAAAGATCTTTCTGGTTTAGCTGACATACAGGTCCAAAGATGTTTTGTTCCATGTGATTTGGACAAGTCAAAAAGCTATGAGTTACATCACTTTGCAGACGCCAGCGTCAATGGATATGGTGCATGTACGTACCTGCGAGTCATTAGCCAAACAGATCAAGTCCATTGTTGTTTAGTAATGGCCAAGTCAAGAGTCACACCTTCCAGTGTCACAACTATCCCTCGACTCGAGCTCTCAGCACCAATTGTTGCTGTTAGAGTTAGTGATCTACTCAAAACAGAGCTTGAAATCCCAGACATGCAAGAGTTCTTCTGGACAGACTCAACCGTCGTTCTTAGCTACATTAATAATGACGGCAGAAGATTGCAAGTGTTTGTAGCTAATCGGATTCAAAGAATTAAATCAAGCACACAACCAGAGCAATGGGCATATGTTACGTCAGAGCATAACCCTGCAGACTATCCCTCTAGAGGTTTAACAGCAGAACAACTAAAGTCCTCTGATTGGTTCACAGGACCAGCCTTTCTCTGGGAAAGGAACCTACCTGATAGAGATGTCAAGGTGGTAGAGACCAAAGGAAATGACCTGGAACTTCGCAAAGTCTTTGTGTGTACTACAGAGGCTAAAGAAGAGTTAACTATTCTTGATAGATTTGAGAAGTTCTCAGAATGGTCCAGATTGATCAGAGCACTTGCAGTTTTGAGGAAAAAGGTCAAGGAATTTAAGGGTGAAGTACAGAAGAGTGAAAAGGGAACAAGTTTAGAAGAGAGAAGAGAAACAGAACTGTTCGTCATCAAACTTGTTCTACAGAAAGCTTTTGCTGAAGCAATAAACAGTCTGAAATCAAAGAAAACAGTTTCCAAGACCAAAAACCATGAACTGTACAAGCTAAGTCCAATTTTTAGATGAGGAAGGCGTACTCAGAGTCGGCGGAAGCTTGAGTCAAGCAGTGTTACATCCACACATGAAGCATCCAGCAGTACTCCCAAAGGACAGTTATATTTAAACTTTATTGATAAGACATTTTCACTCTAAAGTTCAGCACCAAGGTCGTGGAATAACTATGAATGAACTACGAGCTAACGGTTGGTGGATACTTGGAAGCAGCCATGCAGTTTCATCATACATCTTCAAGTGTGTCAAGTGTCGCAAGTACAGACGGAAAACAGAGTCTCAAAGCATGGGAGATTTACCAGTAGACCGGACAGAACTTACACCACCCTTCACCTATGTAGGCATGAATTGTTTTGGTCCGATTTTCATCAAAGATGGACGGAAAGAGCTCAAGAGGTATGGGCTCATACTTGTCTATGTTACCGAGCCATACATATTGAAGTAGTAGATGACCTAAGCACAAACGCATTCCTCAATGCTTTGCGAGCGTTTATTGCAATCAGAGGTAATGTTCGGCAACTAAGATGTGACAGAGGAACCAATTTTGTTGGTGCCTAGAGAGAGTTTGCTAATCTCTTAAAGGATATGGATCAGGAAAAATTGAAAGTACTTGGATGTGAATTGCTCATGAACCCCCCATCAGCTAGCCACATGGGTGGAGTGTGGGAAAGGCAGATAAGGACAATCCGTAGTATTTTTTCAGCTGTTCTCGACCATTCAATGAAGAGACTCGACACTAAATCTTTGAGAACTTTGTGGTACGAAGTTATGGCGATTATCAACAGCAGGCCACTCTCTGTGGAATATTTGAATGATCCTACAGGCCCTGAACCGCTGACACCTAACCACATCCTAACTAAGAAGTCAACAATTGTTCAACCTCCACCGGGAGAGTTCATGAAAGAAGATTTGTATCTTCAAAAAAGATGGAGAAGAGTACAATATTTGGCCAACGATTTTTGGATCCATTGGAAGAAAGAATATTTACTCAACTTGCAACCAAGACAGAAGTGGAATGCACACAGAAGAGATCTGCAGATAAATGATATAGTGCTTCTACAATAAGCACTATATCATCAGAAATCATCAGAAATCTGAAAAAAAAGCATTCTCTGAACTATTTGGTGTCCTTTAAGTGTGAATGTAGTCTTCAAGTTTATAAAATGTTAAATTAGACTGTGCCTGTATTTGAGAATAAAACATGTTTGAATCTATTTGGAGTTGTTTTGATATTTCGACAACTGTACCTAAATGCATCACATGCAGCTGTTGGGAAAATCCCCACTCATCATTGGAGATTCCTCCGACTTGTATTTTATGAGATGTACGTAGTTTGAGCTTATTGGATGCTACAGGAAGCCCTTCTGACGTCAGCAGATTTTTCTGTGGCATCTCTGACGTTCACATTCAGCTTCAAGTTGTTTCAGAGTAGACTGTTTTGTTTTGGGGTCACTTTGTAAAAGTTTGCTCTACAGAACATTGCATTGTGCACATAGTCCGCACAAAAACATTCTGCTTGTGTATATGCGGTATTCGTTCGCACACCGGACCGACAGGGCTGTATTTACAGTTACATGTGAGCATTGCATGAAACTATTACTACACTGTTAAGTCAACTTTTGATACAGTTTCGGTATTGAGTCCTCTGGATTTCCCACCTGCAATCTAGTATAGAGAATCTGATTAACCAGACAGACAGACAGACAGAAGATAAAATATTTTCCAAGTGTACTGTATATGTCTAGAATAGGAGCAGAATTTCTCAGAATCTTGCTGGAGAATCCATTATATTCTGAAATATTCAAGTTTAAGTTTGGACCATATTTAGAAAAAATGTTTCACACACACACACACAGAAACACAGATCATACATAAAGAGCTCCATACCTAGAGACATGCACTGTGATGGACGAATCATGCTTTGGGGTTACCTTTCTTCAGATGGAACAGAGGTTTCTGTCAAAATACTAATCAGTTTTGACCCTAGACCTGTAGCTGTCTGCTAAAATGCTGAAGATGAAGAGGGGATGATATTTTTTCAAGCATACATCTAAATCAACAAAAGAATGGTTTCATCAGAAGAAAATTAAACCTCTAGAATGGCTTAGCTAGAGTCCAGCTCTTAATCTGACAGAAAATCGGTTTGGTCACCTCAAGATGGCTGTACAAAAGAGGAACTTTGCATGGCAGAGTTTGTCAAACACTGACAATTGTCAAGTTGTAGGATGCTGATGGACTCCTGGCAAAAACTGAAGACTAAAACTGAACCAGAAGATGCCTCATCAAGGAATTAGTTTCAGATTGTGCACTCCTATGCTGTCAGATTTAATATTTACATTTTTTGTAGATTTATGTTTTTCAATTGTATTATGAAGAATTTATGCCACATTAAAAGTGAAAAAGGTAAAATGCTGCTATTGCTTTAGCTACCTGCTTGTAGGTTTTAGTTCTGCTTTTACTGAACTCTGTTGTGATCTGCCAGCTTTTAAAAGGAATTTAGACACTCGGATTAAGACAGCGGACTGCGTGAATAAATGGCTTTGAAGTAGCGGAGAAAATACATTTTGGGTAACGATTCCTTTTCTCCCAGTGTTTGACCTGTACTTTGAAAGTGTAATTCAGCCACATGAAAGCCAAATATTTTTTAAAGCCTGTCTAAAGTTCTTTACCACAGTCTATATTTATGTTTACTAATAGTGCTCGTACTCGTCTCATACTCGTCGTCTTCCGCTTTATCCGGGACCGGGTCGCGGGGGCAGCAGACTCAGCAGAGACGCCCAGACATCCCTCTCCCCAGACACCTCCTCCAGCTCCTCCGGGGGGAGCCCAAAGCGTTGCGTGGCTAGCCGAGAGACATAGTCCCTCCAGCGTGTCCTGGGCCGTGCCTCCTCCCGGTGGGACGTGCCTGGAACACCTCCCGAGGAAGGCGTCCAGGAGGCATCCGGTATAGATGCCGGAGCCACCTCAACTGGCTCCTCTTGATGTGGAGGAGCAGCAGCTCTACTCCGAGCCCCTCCCAGATGGCCGAGTTCCACACCCTATCTCTTAGGGAGTGCCTGGCCACCCTACGGAGGAAGCTCATTTTAGGTGTATGAATGAGTGTGTGCATGGTTGTTTCTGTGTTGCCCTTTGATGGACTGGGGACCTGTCCAGGGTGTACCCCGCCTCTCGCCCATAGACTGCTGGAGATAGGCACCAGCTCCCCCACGACCCACAATGGAATAAGCGGTAGAAAATGACTGACTGAAGTTTTCTTTATCCTTCATTGAAGCATTAAAATGTTACAAATTAAAACCAGAAAACTTGACTAATATATCTAATGAGATGATTTTGACTTTGGCATTCATTTGAATGTAAAATTGATGAACCCGTTTGTGCTGTTTACTTTCCCAGCTGGAAGTACCACCATATAATTTGTTTGGTGTTGTGAGTCCATCTCAGTTTGTTCTGCATCATAAGCACTTGGAGCAGTCCCTTTAATTTGTTGTAAAAGTGATTGATGCTTGCGAAAACACTCCAAGACAGTGCTGCAATCAATTATGTGTGATTTATTGTCTTTGCAGCTTCAGAATGCATTGTGTAGCTGTAAGAAGAAAAAAGACTAACTTTCTGTGCAGCCTTACTCACAGAGCCATAATCCTTGTTTTCCAATGTCTTTTTGTAGCATAGATGCACTGCTTCCAAGCTGTGCTCATCATCTTTTATTATAGTAATTCACAGTGAAGGTCATTCTTATGAATTGACGGGGGTCCAGTTTTTTGTCCAAACCTAATTAAAAGTCAGACATATCTCTCTGGGCATTTTTTTTTCTTTCCACATGATTTAATTATCAGCACAAGTAAATCATCTACAGTCTATTGCAGGTGCCAGTCAGCTGGAACAAATGCAAAAAATAAATAAACCTGCTCTGGCATGCCCTGATTTACTGGCGGGAGCTGCAAGGTTACTCTCTGAAGCACCTTTACACCACATGGGCACAATTAACACAGTTAAACTCTGTTTAAAGCAATGAAATTTGATCGATAGAAAGCTGACCAGTTGTGATATCACCTGGACATGGTATTTTATCATTTTGCTTGTGTACAATCACAGCATATCCTCAGTGCAGATCATGGTCTGCAGAGCCACGTGCCTCACTAATTACTAATGGTGATTTAATGTAGCAGTGTGACCACTTTCATTCCTGTGCAGGACCCATTCCTGCACTGTTGTCCTTGTAAATTAGGTGTGCACCACTGATTAATGTTAACAGCCACCTTTCCAGGCCAAGCATCATCAGTAAACCATTGAATAAATGGTTTTCTCATTTACTTAGAAAACCGATGTTGCTTAAACACAAGATAACTTTATTAAACAAAACACCAGCCACTAGACAATACGGAGGTTCTCCACTATCAAACTAAATACTGATCTGTTTAGGTACAATTTCAAAACCATGTCAATAAATAAAACACTGCATAACATACAGTACCTTGCAAAAGAAATCATACCCCTTGAACAATTTTACATTTAGACATGTTACAACCACAAACTTCTATGCTTTTTATTGAGATTTCATTTTTCAAACCACCTCAAACTAGCACATAATTATAAGGTGGAAGAAAATATTTAAAAAATACAAATAAATAGTAAATAAATCCTTTTTAGATTTTTTTTTTTACAAATAAAAATCAGAAGTGTGATGTGTATTTGCTTCAGCCTCCTTTATGCATGAATAAAATATAGTTAAATCGATATCTTCAGAAGTCTCCTAATGCTACTGTTCCACACAGACCACAAAAAACACAAATCACCAAGAATTTTAAAATTGTAGGATTCGTGAGGATTCTTAGAAATTTGCAAATAATCCAGTCCAATCTGTGACGCCATAAAATACGATAGATTACGATAAATCGCGAGAATTGACTTGATTCGCATGAATTTTGTCAAGAATTCAGTATGGTTTACAAGATTCTATTAGGAATACTGCACAAATGTTAGGAATCAGTTAGGAATCAGTTAACAATATGCCGAAGGCATCTAAGAATGAGATTAAATTAGAAGTCGTTGCTATTCTTGACAATTTGTGGTATTTTCTATCAAGATATAATTTAACGTGATAAAGGACTAGAAGGAATGATGACTGTTGAAACTGGTATTTAGAAGTTAAAATGTTTTAAGTGAAGTTATTTTTTTAGGACATAACTGTAATATGAAACTAACTAAAAAAATAATTTTAATGTGTTTTATATTTCTTATTTGTTTCAAAACCTTTTTCTTGTTTTGTTTGTTCCTATTTTTTATTAATTATTTTGCCTTTGTTTTTGTCTTTTGGGCAGTTTTAGGGGGTACAATGGTCCTGAGTGGTCAAGAAAATCCCTCATGAATCTTCAGTTGAGTTAAGAATATTTAGGAATGCCCAGGAATCAATTAGCAATCTCTTGCGATACCTAAGAATGACCTATGAACTTGTAAAGAATTAACTGAGATTTTTTTGGATTCAGGAGTTCGGCACAAAAAGTTTGAACAGCTCAAAAAAATTGCCACAAACTCCAGATGGCTCAAGGATTGCAAGAAATGACAAAGGATAAAATACGAACACGTTTCGAATCTTCTAGAATTCAACTAAGAATCCTAAAGTTTTCACATTCTTGGTGATTTGTGTCATTCGTAGTTTGTATAAAATAGTGCAGAGAAGGCATTATGAAGATCAAACAACACACCACACAGGTCATGGATAAAGTTGTGATGAGGTTTAAAGAACAGTCTCTCAATCTATAAACAACTCATAGAGTATGGTTTAAACCTAGGGTCTCCAACTCCAGTCATCTAGAGATATTGTAACTTTAAAATGCAACCCTGTTTCAACACAAATGATTGGCTTATAATAAGGCCTCTGCAAGCTGGAAGACATGCTGAGGAGGAAATTCAGCCATTTGATACTCTGCATACCCAGAACCATAACCAAACGTAGAGAAGCAGCTATTAGTTCTTATGCTCCACTAATCCGGAATAAACTCCCAGAAAACTGTAGAAATGCAGAAACCCTAAGTTTCTTTAAATCAAGATTAAAAACTTCTTTGTTTAGAGTGGCCTTAGAATGTGTTTAGTTAAGTTTTCAGTCCAATTTTCCTTTCATTTTCCTATCCATTATTCTATTCTCTTTATTTTTTTAATTACCTCTGTTTGATTTTCTGTATCATAGTAATATTTTTCCTTATGTACAGCGCCTTGAGTGCCTTGTTGCTGAAAAGCACTATATAAATAAACTTGCTTTGCCTTGCCTTGATTCAGGCGTGGTAGAGCAGGAATGCTTCACAAAGCAGCAGTAGTTGGATACCCCTAATCCATCATCTGAAAATGGAAAGAGTATGCCCACCTAAACTGAGAGGTGAGAGAGGAGAGCAGTAATTAGTGAAGCAGCCAAGAGGCCCCTGGTCAACTCTGGAGGAGCTGGAGAGAAAATGTTTGTTTACATAAACTAACCCCATTCGCAATATAGGCTGTGGCGATACTTTTCTTCAACAGGGAAGTTGATCAGAGAAAGCAAGATGAAGGCAGCTAAATACAGGGCAACCCTGCCAGAGGCTGCAAAATATTTGAGACTAGAAGGTTCACTTTGCAGCTGGAGAATGACACTAAACACAGCCAGAGCTACAATGGAATGGTTTAGACCAAACCACATTTATGTCTCTCATTTTACAGTCATACACTACTTTGTGTTGGTCCATGACCTAAAGTCTATTAAAGTGTGTGGTTATAATTTAAAAGAAAGTGGAGTTTGCCAGGTATAAATACTTTTGAAAGGCAGTACATTTACTACCTGTCCTCTTAAACCAAAAAAAGCGACTGCAAGACTAGAGCCTGTTATACCGTAAAAACTGGTACAATTTCAGCGTATTTTTAGAACCTGTCCATTTCCTAAATCAAAAAAAATCCCTCAAATTAATCGCTTCTATCAGCTGGTTCAATTCCTCAGCTGCACGGCGAAAAGACAAAGTGCTCAGCCAAACACGGTGCCCCGTGCCATCAATCATTGCTCTATATTAACTACCCCCACCTCCAGTCGCAAAGAAAACAATTAAAGTTAAACTTGTTGATTTGTTTTGGTAGCCCATAAATCATGGTGGTATATGAAACCCACCATCTCCCGGGGCCCCTTTTCATGTTCCCCAATCAGCAAGCTGAGCCCCAAAAGCACCGCTTTGAACTAGTCTGATGATATGCACTAATTTATTTATTTATTTTTTTAGGTTTGAATAAACTGCTTGTTGCTCCTGTCTCTTAAATAAATGTTAAATTAAACCCCTTATGTGAGTACATGAACACCGTAAGCATACATGCAGAAAAAAGTGTTCACATTATTTGAAAAGGAAAAAAAAAACATTTCAGAGAGGGTGAGATACTGGTGTCTTGAAGGTTTGTGCTCCCTGCGTGTTGCTCTGTTAATGTCTGACGTCAGCCCAAATACAGGAGAGGATTGTTGTCTCTTTGTATTAGTGAGATGAGATTTTGAAAAGTGTATTGACATATTGTTTTGTACAGCTCAAACTGATGCTGCCAATGAGCTTCTCTCTTCTCATAATGCTCTTTTCAGTACTCGATATTTTTATTCCTCTCACTTTTTGCCCTCTTTTACATTTATTTCTAAAATAGTAACACAACACCAAAGTGATGTTTCTATCACCCTTAGCAACAACTCAATAAGCTATTCTGTTTGTGGTGGGGCCTTTATCTGCAGGGAAGAAACAGGTGGTGACTTAGCCTGGACTTCAAATGTTAAACCTGGAGTTTGACACCATTTCCGAGACTTTGTCTGAAAGAATGTCACTCCTTAGCTACTACTGCTCATTTTATGCTTTAATAAGAAGGGAAATAAGAGGGAGGGATCACTCAGCTTGCAACATAACAGGTAGACCCAGTGACATTTGTAGATCTTGCTCAGAGCTTAGACATCCCCCATCATGCTGGAATACTGCAGAGCAGCCATTGGATAATGAGATACATCATAAAGAATGGCGGTTTCAGCTGCACAAGATGCCTTGTTATTGTCCAGGGCACGGCTCGGGTCAGACATGTGCAGTCGAAATTTTTTATAGATGGAAGTTTTTCTGAATAATATCAAGTGCCCTTTGTGAATGAGACATGTTTCATAAAGTTAGCTTGCATAATGTATCTTCAGTTCTTACAAAGTGTCACCTTCGTAAATTTTGCAACTGATGAGGTTAAGAAGATCAATGAACAGCAAGAGAGAAGGGACATGTCCATGCAGCATCTAGGGTCTAAATTGGCTTGAGCGACTTTCCTCTAATCTCTGAAAAATAGTCAAAAACAGAGCCAGAGGCACTGATGCCAAAGTGGAAAGAGGGAATTAGATATTGTGAATCAAATTCATCATTCAGTTAGTGATTAAAATGATTTAAACCTCAGTGTGGAATGATAAGGAGAAAGAGGCCCTTTTGATCTGATGGCTGGGTTAAAACCCGTGAGAAAATTTTGCATTTTGAAATGATTTCTTTTTTGATCTGAATTTGATCTGAATTTCTAACATTTTAATAATTCTGTTTCAGTTTCTTTTAATGGCACCAATTCACAACACATATTACTGTAAAGGAAAGCAAGAGATGCAAAAAATCTTTTGTGTGTGTATATACAGGGGTTGGACAATGAAACTGAAACACCGGGTTTTAGACCACAATAATTTATTAGTATGGTGTAGGGCCTCCTTTTTTTGGGCCCAAAACAGCGTCAATTTCGTCTGGGAATTTTAATTTTTACCAAGGTTCCTTGCACAGTGGTTCAGAGGGATTTTAAGCCATTCTTTTGAAAAGGGATAGTGGCCAGGTCACTACGTGATACTGGTTTTTAAAGGAAAAAAAGTTTTCCTGACTCGCTCCTCCAAAAAAAACCCAAAGTGGCCCAATAATATTTGATCCGGTGACTGTGCATGCCCAATTTGGGGGATTTTCAACTTTCCACTTTCCCTTGGGCATTTAAAAACCAATCTTTTCACCCAATTTTTGCTGTGTGTATTGGTTTTTCCCCCCGTCATCCTGACACATGGCACTGCCTTCAGGATAAATTTTTTGAACCAAAAAAAAAATTGGATGCACATGGTCCTCAAAAAAAGGGTGGGTAGTTTCCCTTGGGAGTGAAAACCGGGGCCCCCCTCTTCAACCCCGTAAATTGGGGCCAAGGGGGAATGCCATGATTTTGGCCGCCCCCCATCACTGATCCCACCCCCCTTTCTTTCCCCCTTTGGGCATTCAACAGTCTGGGTTTGGTTATGCTTTTTTTGGGGGGGTTTTTTTTCCCCCACCATAACTCTCCCTTTTTGGGGGAAAAATTTAAAGGTGGGGTTTCCCTCCCCGGAAAAAAATACATTTTTCACATTGTCCCCCCCCAAAGATTTGTGCTCCTTGCAAAATTTTAAAAAGGCGTTTTTTTGCATTTGGGCCCCCTGAGTGACCAAAGGGGGTTTGGGCTATAGCAGGCCCCGGCCATGTATATTGACCCTGTGGAGCTTTCCGACGGAACAGTTCTGGTGGGGAAAAAGGAGAGGGTTTAAAAAAATTTGCACATTTAATTCTGCCGGTGATCTGGGCAGGGCCGTGGTTTTTATTTTTTTTTGGATACAACCCGGGGGAAAACAACCCCCAAACAACCCCTTTCAGACAGCTTCCTCCTGCGTCCACAGTTAATTCCTGTTGGGATGTGGTTTCGTCCTTTTGGGGGTATGCTGACATTACCCTGGATACCCTGTTTCTTTAAAACATCACAAAAGACTTGCTGCTCTTGGGTTCCCCAGACGGCCAGCAAAGACGTGGGACCCAACCATTTTTCCTCTTTTGAACTTTTGGTATGTCAAACCCCCAATGTTGGGTGCATTTAAATATTTTGAGCAAAAAATGTGCCTTTTTAAACCCTTGGCTAAATGGGAAACCTTCACACTCTGCTCTTTCTGGTGCAATTTGCAAACAATGAAAAAGGCTACCAGGCTGGTCCAATTTGAGCCATGAAACCCCCACACTAAAATTACAGGTTTGTTTCAGTTTACCTGTCCAACCCCTGGAATATATATATAAATATATATTTATATTAAATAAATATATATAAAAATAGGGGGTTTTTTTCCTTTTTTTTTTTTAAGAGGCCTTTAAGGATCAGAAGTTTTTGTAGAAATTTAAAAAGTAATTATTCTATTGCTGTAAATGGGTACAAATCATGCAATATGCATTGTTTTCTTTATATTTTTGCTATTAAAAGGTAATTTACTCGCACAGAAACTAGTGATATCTCCATTATGATTTTTCTGTCCTCCACCCCAACCCGAGGTATTTTTTCCATTTTGTAGTGTGCAGAGGTTTGCAGACTACATGCCATAAATAAAATAAAGTCTCAGTAGCCTCTTTTTCTGTGATGTTGGGGCCAGGGAAGAGGGGGGCCCCAAACCCCAATGAAGCCTGTTCCACAAAGGGGCAGCAACGGAAAGCTCATTTTCACGCAACAAGAAAGGGTTTGGGCCTCCCCGGGGCCGGGGGCCTTTTAATGTTCCTATTGGGGCAACAACCACAACATGCCAAGTGACATGCCATGGGTAGTTTAACATAGCTGTAATCATGGTCTCAAGGAAAACCTATGTATACTTAATATATAAAATGCTTTGTCACCTGCGAACATGAAGATATACTGAAAGAAGAAATGCTACAAACTCTGAATGATGACAGAAAAAAATTTAATCATACAGGAGATTTGGGAATGTTTACGATTATTGTTTTGAAGGAGTAAAAGTATTTTTTTTTTTGGGGGAAAAAATGAAAAAAATTTTTCACCTTTTAATTTGGGGTTATACTATAAAACCACACTATACAAAAAATTTTGCCTTTGAAACAACTCAAGGCCCATTTTTTCCCAAAATTTTAAAATTTTTTTTGACTTTGAACTAATCAAAGATGGAGCAGATTCCTTAAAAGCAGAAATACTAAACCTTTACTAAAGCTATTATATGAATGATAACTACAGCTTGACCTCACAGATAAATGAAAAACATCACTGAGAAGAAAGCTGAAGAGAGCAAACTCTGCATATACAGTTAAGCCCAAAATAATACATACTCCTGTCAGATTTAGAAAATAGTTTTTATTCAAACAAGAAGTTTGTTTCTGATAGAAAATAAGGCATATTACATATTGTCTTATTATCTCTAATAATAAGACAATAAATTATGTGTATCAAGAGTATCAATTTTGAGAAACAATAATGTATATGTTTTATTTAATTCTTTTTTAAATGGCATGGTGAAATTTATTTATACCCTTCTCAATAGTTAATGCAAAAACTATTTGGAAAAGATTATTAATACTGGAAAAGCATGAATAATGGTAATTGCTCCAGATGTGTCCTATAGTAAAGCGCATTACGACCCAAGCCAAATATAACACCTACTCATATGGAAAAAAACAGAACAGCTTATATAGAATTTTATATTTTTAGAAGTTAGAGTTAGAAAAATAAATTACAATTCATTTTGAATAAATATTTGTTTAAAAATCAGAGGAATTTTACATGCATACATACATAGGCAACTTATGATAACAAAAGAAAGCAGTATGCTCTCCATAGTTCTCCCACCTGCCTTGTAATATGTCAGTGTGTAATATGTACTTTATGCAGAAATAGTTTGTTTACATGAATCCAGTGTGTCTAGTTTTTTTACTACAGATCCCTGCTGCCAAACCCGCAGGGTTTGTTTCTCAGTTCCTCCTAACATGTTATCTAATACCTACATCTGAAAGTAGTGTCAACACTCTGTCAGCTTAGATATAGATTTAGTGACAAATGTTCACAGTTCTGTGCATTTAAATATGGGGATGTAAACACATCTATATTTAATTTCTCCTGGTTAACTTTTTTTCTAGTTAATTGCTTCATGGATAAGTCCCAAATATTATTATTTCCCATCCCAAATGACCACAAATAACCAAATCCATTTAAAATCAAGCTACAATGTTGCTTTTCCATACTACTGACATGTTGATTTTCTGTCTGTGAAAAATTGAATTAAAGCTGTTGATACTGGCTATTCATTGCTGCTAACAATTTAAAAAAGACAAAAATTACTTGAGACAATTATTGTTCTGTTGCTGTCTAGTAATGGCGTCGTTCACGTTTGAAATAAATGAGATTCCCAATTTGAAACAAATTTTTGTGCCCGGGGGGAAAAAACAGATGGAAAAGTCTGCCATTTAATGTCATTTACATTATCGGCTGTGGCACCCTTTGAAAGGACAACCATGGATGAGTGAAACCAGTGCAAACCTTTTCCCAAAATTCCCCAAGAGGATTATAAAATAAATTTTTCAAAATGAAGCAGGGTTTGTTAAAGCCCAAAGCTTACAGTGCCTTGGGGGAAGTATTCGGGCCCCCCTCAACTTTTCAAAAACCCCTTTGCCAAATTCAGGCCTTAAACATAAAGATATAAATTTTTTATTTTTTTGTGAAAAAATCAAAAAAGTGGGACACAATCGTGAAGTGGAAATGATATTTATTGGATTTTTCCCAAATTGTTTTAAAAAATAAAAAAAAAAAAGGGGGAAAACGTTGCAAATTATTTTGGGCCCCCTTGCGTTAATACTTTGTAAGCGCCACCTTTTGCTGCAATTACAGCTGCAGGCTTGGGGGTATGGTCCTATCAGTTTTGCACAAAGAGAGACTTAAATTCTTGGGGCCCAAATTTTTCCTTTCAAAACAGCTCGAGCTCCAGTGGGTTGGGGTGAAGGGCATTTTGGGAACAGGCAGTCTTCAGCTCTTTCCATAGATTCTCGATTGGATTCAGGTCTGGACTTTGACTTGGCCATTCCAACACCTGGATCCGTTTATTTGTGAACCATTCCATTGTAGATTTGGCTTTATGTTTTGGATCATTGTCTTGTTGGAAGATAAATCTCTCGCATATAATATATGCACTACTTTGTGTTCCACCACATCCCAAAGGTGCTCTAGTCGATTGAGATCTGGTGACTGTGGAGGCCATTATTATTATTATTATGAAGTGGAAGGAAAATTATTTATGGTTTTCCCTTTTTTAAGTAAAAATGTAAAAAGCGTTGCATGCATTTCTTTTGACCCCCCCTGAGAACCACCTTGTGCTGCAAATGCAGCTGCTAATTTTTTTGAGGTATGCATCGACCAGCTTTTGCACCTCTTGACATCCAGAAATTTCTGGTTCATTATTTGTTACAAAATTGCTCAAGCTCAGTCAGACTGAATGGAGAGTCTCTGAACATTCATTTTTGAAATCTTTTCACACATTATCAATTGTATTCAAATATGGACCTTGACTAGACCATGTTTTATATTTTTAAGGGTACTGTCCTGCTGGTAGATTAACCCCTCTCCAGGTTTTGCTAAAATTTTTGCTAATTAGCCCCTTTCATCAGCTCTGACCAGCTTCCTTGTCCCTGTAGAAGAAAAGCATCTCCACAGCATGCCCACAACACGTTTCACTGTGGGGATTGCATGTTCAGAGTTTATGGCACAACATAGTGTTTTTACATTTGGCAGATTTCTTCTCTTCCCACTATGGTTTTCTTCTTGCCGCTCTTCTATTGGGCCAGATATGTACAGCGCAGAACCAAAGGTTATCCTGTCAAAAAACTCTCTCACCGGGGCTGGGAATCTGTGCAGATCCTCTAGAGTTGGTGTTGGCATCTTGACCAGTTCTCTTATTAAGGTTCTGCTTACCCAGCCAGTCAGTTCAGGTGGATGGCCCTGTTTGGGTAGATCTGCAGTAGTGTCATATGTTTTTTTGTTTTCAGATGATGCATTGAACAGCACTTCTTGTTTTATGTATCATTTTTCTTTTAGTTCGCAATTATGTTTGACGGGTTGGTCTGTCACATTAAATCCCAATTGAATACATTGAAAGTTATGATTGAAACATGACAAATTGTCAAAAAATGGTATGAAAACTTTTACAAAGAGTGTGCATTGCTGAGGAAATTAAGGAAAAAGAAAAGATGACCTATAAGCTCAGAACTTAGAACACTGGGCGTTTTTATGCTTAGAAATTAATCTGAAGGTGGAAATTCTTCTTGAGGAAAATCATCATATAGTATGTTAAGTCATTCAAGATATTAAGTCATTCAAGAGCATTTATCTCTGCCCTAAGAGTTGCCAGTTTAGCTTGAAGCTTTAAGATCTATGCCTTGAGACTGAAACAGCATCCAAATCTACCTTAACTATCAGTGAAAATGATAGCCAACAAAGACACTTTGGCTGTTTTTGACTATGATTTCTGGCATGTTTACAGATCTCTGACTCTGTCCGTTGGAGGCAGCTTAGTTAATGGGCACTTCACAAGATGTGTAAAACCCTACCTGCTGACTTCACAGCCCAGACTTTTGACACAAAGACAGGGCAGCCAAGAGCCCTGTTGAAACTAATTTTTTTCTGGATTATGCATTAAATTGGGCTTGAATCCTTTTTAGTCAGCCTGGCTGCATTTGCAGCTCAATGTAATATGAATTAATATCATGACTCTGGTTCCTTTTTTAGCTGATAACAAAACAAACAAAACAAGCCATTTGTTTGAGGACTCTGATTTGTTTAGCACCCACCCTTTGTTGTAACTTATTAGCTTCTGCTAACATTTGTGTGCCAGTTCCAGTGCAGCTTTATCTTGTTGCAGTTCAACCAAAGTGCCTTGTTTACTTCAAATTTCACTAGCAAAATCTAACCAACCAACTTTTATGAAAATTTCAGACTAGTTTAGATGAGACAGTTTGATGATCTCAGCCCATAAATCTTAGATTTTTGGTGAGTACATTTTGCTCATTGATTCACTGTGCTGCCTTAGGCTGCAGGGAACGTTGGCTATTTGCTGCTCCTCAGCTCAATAAGAATAGACTGTAAGATTTTGTGCAAATAGTTCTGTTACTACTTTGAGTCTCTCTGAGATCAGAAAACTGAACATTACCCTGAAGGCTTTTCAGTGCAAGCTACAAATGACAGAATACCATAGAGATGAAGAGGAGGGTGGGGAGGCTGGTCATTTCATGGTAAGGGGTTGGAGCACCAAAGTAGTATGTAAAAGTATTACGAAAAAACTTTTGATTTGTTTTGCTTCTTTAAAGAACAAAAATATAAGCTTGCAGGAGTAGTTTTACTGCACCAAACTTTTTGTGGTTCTGCTTGAGTAATATTATTATGTATAATTACTCTTACTTGAGGACTTACTTCACTGAAGAACAAAGCATGTTTAACCAAACATGACACAGACACACTTAGAAGTTAGGTTAAGTGACACTTCTTGTTTTGTCTGTCCAATTACATAATTTTAGCAATTTAAAGCAGATACGCATAAAAGTTAAGTACTTGAGTAGCCTTATTAACAAATACTTGTTTTTTACTCTTACTTGGGACATTTTTCTGGACGACTACATTTTAATAATCTAAAAAATGTAAAAAACAAATTTGGGTACTCTACCCACCTCTGACTAAGTTAAATGCTGTCATATAATTCTGTGGAGGATTCGGTATAATTTCATGGCCAATAACATGGCCATTCCCACCTGGTATTAAAATTTGCTCTCAGCGATCAGATCACAGTGAGCTACATCACAGATCTGGTCTGCTCATATTCCTGTAACATTTCATACATTCAGACACTTGACTTATGTTATTATTTAGATATTCAGACAGTTAAGGCTCACCTGAGTTGCTTCTTTGTTGACTTTTTCTCCTTGAAATCGAACTTAATTATGTTGCTCAACAGACAGTCAGAAATAATTTACAAAGAATAAATAATGTGTAAAACTCTCAATATCAGTGCAAAGACGGAAAAATATTGTAACCCCTAAAACAGTTCCCAAGCACCTTGCAGTTAGTAATCAGCTGCTCCACACCCCTTTATTATTCACATAATGCAAAGTGTATCAGTGAGCTAGAATTTCACAGACCACTGTCATGGGCTTATACTGTATAGTCAATAAATTAGAATTAGAATTAGAATAAAATTCATCTAACGATGCAAAGCATTTAGAGATATACTCAAAAGACTCAGGGCTGGAATTGTAGTTATAGGTGGTTCTACAAACTACAGTCATATCAAATAAATTAGAATATTATTGAAAAGTTAATTTATTTTGGTAAATCATTTCACTAAGTGAAACATATATCAATTAAGTACACGCAGACTGATGTTTTCAAGCCTTTATTTCAGTTCATTAGGATTTTCTGCTTATAGCTAACGAAAACACGACATTGAAGACCAATAAATACGTTTTTAATACAGAAATGACGGCTTTATGAAAAGAGTGTTTAATACCTTTTTAAAGGTTGTTATTTTCAAAGGTTACTTTTAATCTGATTAACCAGCTGCATTGGAACGCATGTTCTAATTAATTGAAAATGATTTCATGTGCTTGGCAGGAGACATATTAAGATATAGTGACCACAGCAGTTTTATTTAGTTCCAAAAATGGTCCAAATAAACTCAGCAATCTGTTGTGATATCCTCTGATTTAATAAAATCCAGAGTTGGAAAGAATTCCAACAAGAGCTCATGAAAACCTTTAACCAAAAGCACATTATATCTATAATATCCCTTCAGATAGCTGTTTATCCCAGTGTGCTCCAAGAAAAATTGTGTTCAGATTGCCAAGCTGGTGCAGACAAAAGTGCTCAACAGTGCTCAAACCTTATTTTAATGTGTTTGCAGCCTGTATATGCAGAGGTCTGTTTAGCTGATTTAACAAGATATATACCATTGATTTACAAGTAAATGGTTGATTTTTACAACTTTAACTGCCTTGATTGTATAAATTGTAATTTCTATTTCAGGAGATTTTCTGAGCAGGAATTTGAAAACAACTTTGAAGTACAAATAGGAAGCAATTCTGACTCCCAAGCATATACTAAGCATACCTATTACAAGTACACTGCAGGATAAACTCCATCAATTTGTAATATCCTACCATTGATAGGCAATTACATTGCCTTTAGAAATAGAGAAGCAGATATGCTTAAAAGACTAAAACAGTTTTAGATTGAATTTGATATGTGTGTGAATTCTTTCCACATGTTTGACCCTGAGACAAAAACACCCTTATAAATACCCTTCAGATGGATATTTAACAAATGGTTTGCAAGGTAAAGAGGTCCTCTGCTTTTTTATTTTCCAAAACTGTCGTTTTAATAGTGTTTGGTAAGGAGACTGGGTTCTGCTAATCTCAACAACCTCAGTCATTTTTATTCAATCCCAAATTGCACGTAATTGCAGAAAATGGTTCAGACAAGGACAAAACTGTATCTTAGTAAAGGTAATGTGTGCCCCTTGGCATTTCAGTTAACCTTAGCCTCCTACTCACAGAGGTAGATTGAAATAAATCAACTAGGTCTAGAATATTTCTTTTATAGGTATATGAAAAAGAATAAAAGTAGAGCTTTTATTTACAAAGACATGTGTAGGTGCATATTCATTCATTGGATTAAGTGTTAGTCCAAGTAATAAAAAAAAGAACATTGCTTTAAAAGAGACATATACTTCCCTGAATTGTTTGTTAGTGGCTTGCGCAATAAAGAGCAAACGTATAGTGTTTCTTAAACAGAATCAAATACATTGTCTAAAAATCAGTCTACTTTTCAATTGTACATTAAACTGAAAACGTTTCCTTTTTCTTGGAGAAATGTTTTAAATATCAAAGAGATTATGCTTGGCATCTTCACTCTTACAGAGATGGTCTTATCTAGTGTCTCAATATGGAGGCAGTTTAAAACCCTCTTTGTGATGCACTAATCTGTAGCGCTGTCCCTTTCTCTCAGCCTAAACTGATGCACAGTAATAACCTGTCTCAATAATGTCTCACTCCCTTTGTCTGTGTCTCACACCATGTGGGCAGAGGCCTGTGTTTTGGCAAGCGATCCATGCTATGACATGGTAATCCCTCACTGCAAAACGGACATTATCCACCTCTGATGCTTAAACCAGTTGATCCGTACTTTGGGACTGGTCCATGTTCACCTCCATGGAGGATTTCCTCTCTGTCAGTGGTCTGGCAGAGCTTTCTTTTACTTAGTGAGCATTGCGTGTGATTAATCATCATTTATTCATTAGCTATTAATGATTTACATCTTTAGTCATTTTAATTTTCTTGAAAAAACAGCTCAGGTGTAGATCTTTGTGTATTAAATAATTAGTTGCAAATTAGTGAACTCTTATGAATCAGATTATATGTCCACAGTGAATTATTGTTCATGAACAATAAAAAATAAATTACCATTTTTTGTGGAGTGAATAAAATTGTATATAGGCCTACATAAATTGATGAAGAATTAGCTTTGAGACCATAACCCAAATTGCAGAACTTTATCTGATGAAAGAGTATGTTAAATTAAAGCAAATGAGCTCATCAAATTGAATTATTATCCACTTGCCCAATCCAAGTTTATCAACTTGGGACGCAAATTCAAATTAGTTATTATGTATTAAATACCTTAACAAGTAATAGAGCTGTAATTCTATTTCAAAAGAGATGTTTTTAATAACTTGTTTTGATCTGTTTTTGGCTCCAAATTAACTGGTATACTGAGCAATTTGTTGAATAAAGACAATTTTTAATACATAGCACTCTACTGTAATTTTTAAATGAGAAAAAAATATATATTTTTGGATTCTTTTATTGGTTTTTAAAGCCTTGAAAGGTCTTATTCCCAACTACTATTTGTTTAATTTGTGTTTTATTTATAAGCCTTACTGGTCCCTCAGGTCAGCAGATGGAGGTTTTTACATTAGTTCTAAATCTGCAAAAATCAATGGAGAGGCATGTTTTACTTTCCTGTTAATTTACATTCATCTGAACTCTTATTTCCAGTTACTACTCTAATGGTCCTAACAGCATTTACAAACTTTATTTATTTGTATGCTTTGAATTGTATTACTCTTTTTACTTTCATTGTGCCTTTCTAATTAATCTTTTATCCTGTGGTTTATAATTTCTACACCGTGGCTTTCAAACTCTGATGTAAAAATGACTACCCCCATCTGGACTGATACAACACTGGCTGTATCAGTGTGCACACCCTTTAGCAAAAACTATTGAAGCACCTTTTGATTCAATTTCAGCATTCCGTCTTCCTTGATAAAAGTCCATTAGTACGGCACATTTTGACTTAATAATAGTTAAAACTTACCTTCCAAACGTTGTCAGATTTATCAGATTGTGAGGAGATCTCTTCTCACAGATTTTCTTCCAAACTTCATTGTGGGCTCTGGGTTTGTTATCCCAAAAAATAAACTCATTCATTTGTGGACTTGGATGTAAAGGGGTTGGACAATGAAACTGAAACACCGGGTTTTAGACCACAATAATTTATTAGTATGGTGTAGGGCCTCCTTTTGCGGCCAATACAGCGTCAATTCGTCTTGGGAATGACATATACAAGTCCTGCACAGTGGTCAGAGGGATTTTAAGCCATTCTTCTTGCAGGATAGTGGCCAGGTCACTACGTGATACTGGTGGAGGAAAACGTTTCCTGACTCGCTCCTCCAAAACACCCCAAAGTGGCTCAATAATATTTAGATCTGGTGACTGTGCAGGCCATGGGAGATGTTTAACTTCACCTTCATGTTCATCAAACCCATCTTTCACCAATCTTGCTGTGTGTATTGGTGCATTGTCATCCTGATACATTGCACTGCCTTCAGGATACAATTTTTGAACCATTGGATGCACATGGTCCTCAAGAATGGTTCGGTAGTCCTTGGCAGTGACGCGCCCATCTAGCACAAGTATTGGGCCAAGGGAATGCCATGATATGGCAGCCCAAAACCATCACTGATCCACCCCATGCTTCACTCTGGGCATGCAACAGTCTGGGTGGTATGCTTCGTTGGGGCTTCTCCACACCATAACTCTCCCGGATGTGGGGAAAACAGTAAAGGTGGACTCATCAGAGAACAATACATGTTTCACATTGTCCACAGCCCAAGATTTGTGCTCCTTGCACCATTGAAACCGACGTTTGGCATTGGCATGAGTGACCAAAGGTTTGGCTATAGCAGCCCGGCCGTGTATATTGACCCTGTGGAGCTCCCGACGGACAGTTCTGGTGGAAACAGGAGAGTTGAGATGCACATTTAATTCTGCCATGATTTGGGCAGCCGTGGTTTTATGTTTTTTGGATACAATCCGGGTTAGCACCCTAACATCCCTTTCAGACAGCTTCCTCTTGCGTCCACATTTAATCCTGTTGGATGTGGTTCGTCCTTCTTGTTGGTATGCTGATATTACCCTGGATACCGTGGCTCTTGATACATCACAAAGACTTGCTGTCTTGGTCACAGATGCGCCAGCAAGACGTGCACCAACAATTTATCCTCTTTCGAACTCTGGTATGTCACCCATAATGTTGTGTGCATTTCAATATTTTGAGCAAAACTGTGCTCTTACCATGCTAATTGAACCTTCACACTCTGCTCTTACTGGTGCAATGTGCAATCAATGAAGACTGGCTACCAGGCTGGTTTAATTTAGCCATGAAACCTCCCACACTAAAATGACAGGTGTTTCAGTTTCACTGTCCAACCCCTGTATGCTTGGACCCACAGTAATGTTAAGATTAGAAATAAAGGCTTGAAACCATCAGTCTGATGCACCGTAATGCATTTTTCTAGTAAACACCTGAAGGTTTTGGTTCAAGACTGTTATTTGAAACTGTGGAAACTGTGTGCCGTTTTCTTACATTAGTGTGTATGCTAAAAATAGCATTTAAAATAATAATGAAGTCCCCGTACATCAAGACACCACAGAAAACACTGAACTCATTTTAACATAGTAATCAAATTACTACAAATGACATAAGATACCGTTCTGGGTTGCCCAGGAGTTGGCTGCTCAGTCAGCTCAATATTTCCAGTGTCGTGGCTCATACATGTACGCTGCACTTTATCATGTGTAAACAATATAAACATACTCTGTCTCCGAAATAATTCCTGCAGTATTCTGGCTGTAGTTCTCCTTTCATTCTGGAAAGGTTATTAAGCTGCCATATTGGGCTGTCTTCTTCTTGCTACCCTGCCCACTATCAGCAACCTTAGGCAAGTGTTTTGCTATTTTCACATTCACGTCATATGTTAATTGAATGAATTGATTTGTACATTATCTGTCTTGTTGGTGCATAAATGAATGTACTGTGTGTGTTATAGGTAACCCTGTTATCAAGCAATGTGTGCTTCATGCAATTTATACATCTGGTCTGCTCCCTTTAATTTTTCCTGACAAGGTCATGGATGTCTGCCACCAAGCAGCCATCAGTCTTTACTGGTCAGTGAATACATATGAAGAATTATTATTATTTAAAATCTGGTAATGCAGCTTGCCTTGTTAATTACCTGACAAAGGAGAAATCAATAATGTTTTTATGAAATATACTTGCAGTTTGTTTCTGTAAAAAGTCATTTCAAACCCTAAAGTGGCTGTACTTATTTTAAGGCAGCGGGAAAAAATTTAATTTGTTCGCTCTATTAATGCCAATTTGCCATTCTCTCACTTCATCCACAGGTACAGATGTTGTCAACTTGATTACAACTCTTGGCATGAATGAGTACTCCTGGCACGGTGACATGTCTGAGATAAATATCTGTCCACTTGAAAAGACACTTTAGAGCCTGGAGCCCCAGCAAGATTAGATAGCAAAGTAATTTTGAATATGTAAATCATTTTAGGCAAAAACCAAAAATGTCATTTATGGTTTTTAAAGAGTAGCAGGTGGATTTTTTTTTTTTTACTTAAAATTGCCAGAAGATTTTTCTTTTTCCTGACAGCTTGCTGTTAATGCACTCACCTAATTTAAAGGCCAGTTATCCATTCAGTTCACCCCAAGGATCTAACACGCCTTAAATAAACACGTTTCAGTGGTGTGCCTGATGAGCTGACGTCAAACTGACTATGACCTGATAAAGAAAAGAAATAATGTTTGGTGTCATTGGACTTTCATTATTATTTTCTCTTTCTTTTTTTTTCTTCTTTCATTTAACAGCACTCTGATAATGCTCGTATATGGATAGCCATGCTAATTATAACCCGCTGCAATATGGAAGCGCAGTGAATTAGAGATGAGCACAAAAGAAGAGAGGGGGGAGTGTGCAGTTTGCGAAATCGATTAAAACTCCAGAACAAAACAGCGGACATGCTGCAGAAAATGTGCATGAGGGACAGAGGAAACCGAATGTAGAAAAATGGGTGTCTACTGAAAGTGAAAGAGTGGGAGCTTTAGAAGTACTTGGGTGAGGCTGTGTGTGTCAGAGAAGAGAAGCAGTGATGAGAGAGCACATTGGTACAAGAAAGACTGGAAGACTGAGGAGTGATAGAGTCACAGAACAAAGGGATGATAGAAAATGGGGAGCAGGCTAAAAAGTAAAGATGGAGTGAAGACTGAGAGACAGGGGGAAAGAGCTGGAGTGCCCCCAACAGGCCTACTGGCATAAAAACACCAGCTTCATATGTCATTATAATGCATGTCTTGTGGAAATTGAAACATTACACAATGATCACCTGAATGGTTGGAATCATTTCCTAATAAGATAAATGCAGTGAATAAAATGAATGCTATTTATTTTTCTCAAAGACTTGTTTTCTCATTATATAAACTATTTAGTTCTTCACATTCGCATGCAGCGGTGGAAAATAAGCTAAAACAAATCGCATTTGATGGTTTATCATCACCAGACAGCAAAACCATCTCTGTATAGAGGTGCAGACTCTCACTTTGCAGCTAAATTCGCGTGGGAAAAAAAGGAAATTCCACACCCCCAAGGTCAGTCAGCACATCACATTCTGCTTGTGTTACCATGAGAACAAGAGGCCTTAGCAGTCTCATTTATATTCAGACACACAGATGTACATTTGCAATTGCAATTAAATGCCATTTTGCCTTTGTAGGCAGAAAAACAGAAGCTGTGATAGAAAGCCATTGCAATGCATCTGCACTGAAATGTGATTTCATTTTAAGTATCTGTGCTTTTCATAGATTTTTTATGCAACCCTCAGAAAAACACTTGTGATAATATGCATGTTTTATCATCTTCGTTCATTTACACCACAAAATGCAGACAGATTCAAATGGGAAGTCAGTGTCAAAATGCCTGGAGAGCTTTTTAAATAATTTTATGAGTGCATGCAAGTTGAATCACAGTAACATTGAAAGGAGGCTGTCTTTTTCACTGTGCAGGCTGTAAGTGCCCTCCATCTCTGTCTTGTGAAGTTCAGCACATTGGGGTTGGTGGATAAGCTTAAAACATGTGGTTTCTGTTTAAGGCAATGGTAAGAGCACCTACCTCTGTCGGCACTCCAGGCTAGAGTTAAAGAGCAACAAAAGTAGCTCGGGGACCCGCAGGAATAATAAAGGTGTTATTGAATGAATGAATGAGATAAAAGAGTAAAAAGAGTAAAAAGAATTCCAGGTGTATCTCTTTCCTTTAAACATCTCATGTAGAGACAAAAAACAATAATGACTTTTCAATCTTCAGCTCAGGGAGGGGTCAGGTGTTTAATAACTAAACATGTAGAGGATATCTATGTTGAGCAAGTGTTTGTAGTGATCCTGGAGTGGACTGACAATTAGCATCTCCATATATAACAGAAAGCCCTCAGACCTGTAAGAATTATCATTATTGATTAATTAATAGTTATCAAGATTTATAATTTAAAATCATAATTTGAAAAAAATGTATTTCTTAACCGAAAATCATTACTTACGAATAGAAATCAGAGATGTCCTCTGGTGTTGTGATTGTGGGCTCAAAGCTCCTTAATAATTACAATTAGCTATTCATCATTAGTAATTGATAAATTATTAACCAAAACCACAAAATGTCACTGTTTATTCAACCGCATCACCGAAGGTGGGGGAACTTCGACCTTGTTTTGACAGATAAATCAATCTTGCACGAAATAAACACAAACGCTTCTCCTAATTATATATATGAAGATTTATTGAAGCCAAATAATTCTGATATACCATTATTCTGGTCCAAAAACCTTCACCTAACGGACAAGCACCATTCTACACAAAGGGGATAAAAATGACTATCCAAAAATAATAATAAAAGAAAAATATATATGGGCATTTAGTGTCTATGAAGATCAAACCAGCAATTTTATGAAAAAAATGTGCAATTTGGGTTAAATGGCAAGAGAAATCCTCCTGGGGTGTTGATGTCTCGATTGCAGCGGTCAGCTGGTAAAACGGTGGGGCAAAGCCCCTTTAGCCGTACAGCTGATTGCCCCAAATCTCGAACAGAGTCATAAAACTCTGAGGCGGGAACTCAGTGGAAAAACTCCAGTAATAAAACTGGAACAAAGGAATGGTCAGGCGAGGCCCAGATCGCAGTTGCTTTGAATGAAAAACTTTTGAATGAAAAACTCCTGGCTGATATGGGATCAGCTGGACAAAAAGATGAACACACACAATTCAGAAGCGCTTGCACAGCAAATCAAAACACAGCTCAGCATAAAACATTTCAATCAGTATTGCATGCAACAAGTTGATACCTTGGATTAACTACTGTTGTTGGACCATATGTTGCCGAATGTTGGGCCATGTGTGCGCTAATGTGCCTTATAGTTAGAGTGGCTTAGTTTATCAGGGAGGGTGCCTTCATCCCTTCCTGTTGGATAGAGTAAGCGGGAGTCAGGTTTAGCCTAAACCGGCTCAGTTATGGTTGAGGTGCAAACACACCCTCCATTTCTGCTACCTGTATGACCCCTTCTATTTTACAATGGTTATAATCAGTCTGACAGAGAGAGGTATCCCAATCGTTGTGGTTTTTAGTATAACAACGGCCATCAGTGGGACCAGTGGGGTACCTTGAAACGACATTGTTGAAAATAAGCGCCGTTAAACTAAATAATCTGAACTGAAACTTTCTGTGTAGTTATGCTGCTATAGGCTTAGGCTGCTGGAGGACATAATGACCACTTTCACCCTCTTCGCTACATTCTCACACTACTCTCCAATTTTGCATTATTTGCTGTTATTTCAGCTTTTAACTTTGTTCTCTCTCTTTTTTCTTCCTAGAAGCTACACCTGGCCTGACTCTGTGTCTACCTGTGACACCTTTCTGGAGAGGGGCATCGTCCGAGCTTCTGCTGGCAACAACTTAATGCTCACCCTCTACCGATGATCCACATGGCCCTGTCTTTCAGTGTTTAACCCTTTCTCTCTCCTAGACATGGCGATTGACTGAGCTTTTACTGTAACTAATTATATGTGCTCTCTTTCAGACTCTAACCTTGAAAACTGGCTCAGAGTTTATCTGTTCTTTCTTTCTAGGTGAAACGACTAAAGGAGCTACATCCATTAACATTTACCTTTTCCTTCCCATAGAAAGTACTCCTAGATCAGTGCTTCTTTGTTCTCTTTGTGTCTCTGCTCTGTTCTCTCTAACCCCCAGTCGGTCGTGGCAGACGGCCGCTCACACTGAGCCTGGTTCTGCTGGAGGTTTCTTCCTGTTAAAAGGGAGTTTTTCCTCTCCACTGTCGCTACATGCATGCTCAGTATGAGGGATTGCTGCAAAGTCAACGCCAGTGACTGTCCACTGTCTCTACATGTTCATCCGGGAGGAGGGAATGCTCCAAGTCACTGACTGGATGCAATCTGCTGGGTTTCCTTAGACAGAAAAACTTTTTATCCAATTTGAATAAATAACTAACTCTGACTGCACTGTTCAATGGTTAGGATTAATTGGAATGTATGTACCTGACTTTTGTGAAGTGCCTTGAGACGACATGTGTTGTGAAATAGCGCTATATAAATAAAACTGAATTGAATTGAAATGAATTCCAACGTCAGCTGCCATTTTGTACCCCAGGATAGTCTGCTACTACAACTCCCAGCAGGAATTGCAGCTGATAGGAAGGGGGCGTCCGCAGGATAACTGCGGACTTCCTGTGACGTCACTACCCAAATAAAAGCACAGCTGTTGCTACATTCGCCCTCTTTCCACATGATGGTCCAGATGGACCGGTCAGGAGAGGAAAAGCGCGCTAATGTCTTTTGCTGGCAAAAAGACATAAACTCTTCAAACTGGATCCAAGTGTGTCATACGATCACGCGATTCTATGCACAAGTTAAGTATGAGTGAAGCACTATTTGTGTACCCGGTGATATCATTCATAAAGAGGGGAAATTAAGGTATACGCATTGCTTACCTTTTCTCTCGGAGCATGCAGAAACTGTGTCGCAGTAGAGAAGCTGTTTCTACAAGCCGAGTCTGAAGGAAGGGCAACGGCCCGCGTCACCGTGGTTACGGTAATGAACAGCTGGTTGATGGACAGAACGAGCCGTCTTGCAAGCCACAGCTCCCGAAGTTGTTGACTGTGGACGTTTTTTCAAACTTCGCCCCTTGGACAACATTTCCTCACCATTGTCAGAGGTTAGGTTTGGGCAGAATAAGAGAAAGATTTAGAATGATCTAAACGTTTTTCATGTAATGAAGTTTGGTTTTGTTTGTGTGAAACTCGGCTATCTTAGTGCTAGCAGGCTATCTGCTCAGCACACGTGCTCAGTTTGTGTTCTGTGTTTGTGTGTTTTTAAAGTTAAGACTAACTTTATTTAAAGGGTGATTTTAAACACAGAAGATTGCTCATAACGCGTCGTCCGCGCTTATGCATTTTAACCCTATTATTAATGGTGTTTTAAAGGTGTGTGTGTGATTCTGGTGCTAAGCTATCAGCTTCTTTTGTTAGCTTTAACTGCTAACCGGTAAGAACACGTGCTTGCTGCTACAGAATGAGACACCGTTGAGAATTAGCCATCCAGAAGGTTGGTTTTATTCAGCAAATCATTCTTTAAAACATTATTTTATTAAAATAATATTTTATCTGATCTGGCATTGTGAATGGTTGTCTAAAGGTATACCAATTATTGCCCAACTTGGTTTCAAGACTAACTTAACTTCACTTCCAGATGCTTCAAGATAATCATTGGTTCTCAAACATTAATATCATTGCATGGTAATGTTGCATCACTCTTTTGGTCATGATTTTCAATCATCTTTAATCAACTTGTTTATATTGTACAAAGCCCATCAGTCTTCCCTATTCTTTAATTCTGCTTGGTAGTTTAGTTGGATTGTTTTCGCATCATAAAGAGTTTGTTGATTGAAATATGTTTGACTTTGAGTTGACTTATTTTTGTTAATAAATTCTTGTATTTTAAGTAATTGTGTGAATTCATTCCATGTTTGTGCAGAGTTATGCTGTTCAATAATGTCAGAGCTTGGCTCACACTTTTCGATTTTGTCCTAATACCATCGCCTTACTGGGCTGTTATTCACAGGACAACCCTTAACAGACCGAAATATTATTTGATAAAATATTAATATTAAATATTAAATAATATTGTCAGATTAATATTCCTTACACAGCTCTAACATCACAGTGGACTACATGATAATATGAGCTCACCCTCATCTTCGCTTTCACGCTGGAAACCGGACCAGCATCTGAGGCACATCATTCTGGAGAAGAAAATCCCACGTGGACTTTCATTCATTCTCCCCCGTTGGCCAACGAGAAGAAAATTCATGAAAGAAGTTCCTGGAATACGAAGGCCAGACACTTCACTTTACCGATCGAAGACGTGAATTCAACACATGACAAAAAACCCCACGGAGGTTTCAAGGAGACGGAATTGCCATCCTTGTTTTTGTTCCAGTCGACTATTGATGGTCTGTCATATTGTTTCTTTTTGCCAAAGGAGGCCAAGGACGACGCCGACCGTTTCTTGCAGTTAATTACGGATGCGTAACAACTCCCCCTTTTCTCTCTCTTCCCTCCCTCCTTCATAGGAGACAACAACAAGTAATCCGTTTTGTTTTTATTTCTATTAAAATAGCTTGGGCAGGATAGAATAGGATTTTAGGGCGATTTAGAATTGCCACTTATAGTCCAATGTGTTCGAAGTGTATGTGCATGCCATGTGTTATTGAATTTTGATTATTGCTGGACTCTGAAGCCGCCGAGCTTCGCAAGTTGTGTTTGACTGTGTGAAAACCTGAGCACAGGTGCACTGTAAAATTGAACTGCTATAATAACCTCATGGTGAAACTCAACCATTTTCTTTGTCTTCACCTTCGTGTTTTTACTGGTTTCCGCCAAAAGTTTTATAACCCTTTGTGTGCGCTGTGCTTACAACTTTGGGGGTTTTATGACTGCTTGTGTTCCACTGAGCTACACTTCGGGGGAGGTGCTCCCAAAGCTCCGTTCAACACCATATTTCCTCTTGTTTTGCCATAACTGCTGGTTTGATTTTCATACACACTCAATGCTGTTTTATCTCGTTTAATTATTATTTTACCCCCTTTTGTGTAGAATTTTGCATGCTTGATTAGGTGAAGATTATTGAATCGGAATAGCGAGTTGTATCAGGCTGTTGATTTAATAAATATTCACGTAGATAAAGAGAAAGCGTGTATGTTTATATTGAGCAAGAGTGATTTGTTTGTCAAAATAAGGTCAAAGTTCCCCACATTTCGGAAACAGTTGATTAAACAGTGACATCTAGTAATAGTTATTAATTATTACTGAGAATTTAATAATTGTAATTATCAAGGGCTTTGAGCCACAATTACAACACCAGAGGACATCTCTGATTTCGATTGGTAAGTAAAGATTTTTGGTTAAGAAATTAATGTTTCTCAAATTATGATTGTAAATTATAATTCTTGATAAATATTAATTAATCAATAATCATAATCCTTACACTGTTGATTCTAAATCACCTTAACTCTGCTTCATCCTGCCTAGACTTCTAAATGCACCTATCCAATTTAATATAAAAAGAACGAAATTACTTTGACGTTGATTTCTTCTCTTCACCGGTTGGGTCAGGTCTGAAGAAAAACGAGGGAGGGGGATCACGCGTCAAGAAAACTCAAGAAAAAAAACGGTAAACTTCTCATCCGTCCAGGAGGGGAAAATATGAAGAACCGTTTAGTCGACTGAATCAACAAGGAGGAAACTCATCTCCTTGGAAAGAAAACCTCTGTGGGTTTTCACCTGCGCCGGGTGTCAGCGTAGTCTTCGATCGGTATATGAATCTTCTGACCTTCTTGTATCAGACAGATTTCCAGCTTTCAAGCTCTTCCGGGAATGGCCTTATGGAGCAAAAGTTCACCTGCGAGCTTCTGTCTCTCCAGTTATGCGCCTCCGTTGCGTCGTCCCGTGAGACATGCGGGAAATGGCAACAAAACTTTTTTTTTCCGGCGGATTTATAATCCCAGTGACGTCAGAGCTGCGATGTCTGTTGAGCTGCGCATGTCAAACTGTGCAACCAAAATGGATGACTCCTACAGACCTTAATTTTTTCTGTTGGCAGTGTGGCACTTTTTGGTCAGCAGCTGCCTCATAAAAGCATTTCTCAGCAGTATAGGGTCCACTGTAAATAGCCATAAATTTTGCTGATGACAATGCTCAAATACAGAAGTAAGCACTGTTGACCAAGGAATCAGAAAATGCATTACATTTAAGCTAAGTATGTATTTTAGAAATAATTCACAATATTGCAGGAGCATTTCCTGGATATATTATAGTAAGGCTTAAAATGATTTACACCTCTGACAGATTTAGATTTAAACCAGTTTCCCTTCAAGAAGTTTATTTCTTCAAGAGGGTCTCACTTTGAAAAAAAAAAACTCCTCTGCATTTATTTCCATTGTAACAAAAGATAATGTTTCGGAAAAAAAAAATCATTCTCATTAATTAATAAATAGAAATGTCTTTTTTGGCTCCACAGTAATAAAATATTATGATTGCTAACCAGGTTTTTTCCATAGTTCCATTGGTGTTTTTGAAAATTCATCTTCTGCAACGAGCTCCAAGCCTTTGAGGTTGGAAGGCCTCCTTGTCATCACCCTAATCTTTACCTCCAGAGATAGTCATTTGAAACAGGTTGATTCAAACTAAAAGATTACTTTAGATTTAAATCTTCCAGGGGTACGAGTAATTGTAAACTTAGCAGTATGCATGCACACATTCCTCACATTTAGTTTTCATGAAGCATTGTGATAAAGGTGAAAGAAAAAGTGTTTGTGTACTTGTAGCTTGATAATATTAACTACCTAGAAGAAGAGGGTTGCTTGTTTGAACTTTTCAAACCTAGATGGAAGACAAAAGTGAGCCTGTTTACTTTCAGAATATGGTGCATTTCATTGAAATGGCCTTTAAAAGTTTATTTTTTCTTCAGTGCTCTGTTGCAATGTTATGGACAGTCAGGTTGTTGATTGCAGTAGACAGCACTGGGAGTTGTCTCGATGTAGAGCAACAAATTAGTTCTCATTAAGGATAAAAAGGTTCCTGATTTTAATGATTACCATGGCAAAATTTCCAAACCAAACTACAAAAAACTGTATTTGTGAATATGCTAGCGAAAACATCCAGCCTTTTCAAAAGTCCATCGAACGCAGTGTCTAAGACACTTCCAAGCAGATGTCAGTGCAAGGGACGGACGGACGGACTGATGAAAGTTGTTATACATTTATTGTGGAACCTCTGAGTTTGTGTGGGGTTTGTAAATGTGGTTTTTTTTTCCAGATGTTTCGGTTTCCTTTCACTTTCCAAAACATCCATGTTAGGTTAATTACCCACTCTAAGTTGCCCTAAGGTGTGTGTCTTTTCATGGCTTTCTATTCCTGTGTTCTGTGTTAGCTCTGTGATAGACTGGGGACCAGTCCAGACATCGCCTCTGGCCTGATGACTGTTGGCATATGCTCCAGCCCTCCTGCCACCCTGAACAGGATTAGGCAGGTAAACAAAATAGATAGACTAGCCTTTTAATGAATGTTTAACAGCAAAAAAAAACAACCTTGGAATGTTCTTTATCCCTGTGCTATGTAATTTAATTCATTTATACAAACATTAATGAATTGCTCTGTTCCTCTGCCAATCACTCACTTCCTAAAACATGTTGGTCAGAGTATTTACTGTATAACATTCTTAAAGTAGAAAGGCTTGACAATGTAATTATACATGACCCTAAACATTTTGGAATCCAACAATTTTACAACTTTTTTGGAAAACATGATTTTGATAAATGTGTAGAACATCTGCTCCAATGAGGCTCCTATTGTTCAGGTAAACAAGCCAGCTCGTCATGCTGCTTATCGCATTTTTTAATGAGGAAGCATTTATTAACAAACATCTATGTGCTAGAAATACCTCGTCAAAATGTCTGACAAATCTAGAATAATTGTATACCTTTAGACAACCATTCACAATGCCAGATCAGATAAAATATTATTTTAATAAAATAATGTTTTAAAGAATGATTTGCTGAATAAAACCAACCTTCTGGATGACTAATTCTCAACGGTGTCTCATTAGCTGCCTTTATTTATTAAATAATATTTAAAGAAATATTAAGGAAATGGTAAAATATTTAAGGAAATATTTTGGAAAAGAGCCAAATCTTTCTGGAGAAATGGGGCTTAATGGTGTTTACTTAGTTATCAGATTTAGTAAAATAATGTTTAGGGACTATTATTCACTAGCTTGAAAACTAAACCTTTCTGTTAAATATTCTGTAGCAGCAAGCATGTGTTTTTACCAGTTAGCAGTTGAGCTAACAAAAGAAGCTGATAGCTTAGCACCAGAATCACACACACACCTTTAAAAACACCAAGGGATAAAAAAGGGATAAAATGCATAAGCGCAGACGGCGTGTTATGTGCAATCTTCTGTGTTTAAAATCACCCTTTAAATAAAGCTTGTCTTAACTTTAAAAACACACAAACACAGATCACAAACTGAGGACGTGTTCTGCAGATAGCCTGCTAGCACCAAGATAGCTGAGTTCAACACAAACAAAACCAAACTTCATAAAATGAAAAACGTTTAGATCATTTCATGTTAAATCTTTACCTGCCCAAACACCTAACCTCATGAACCGTGGTGAAGAAACATTGTCCAAGGGGCGAAATTTGAAGAAGCGTCCACAGCCAACAAGTGCTTAGCTTTAAGCTAACCTAACGTAGCTGTGGGTGGGGGGTGAAGGTGCGGTCGCTCTGTGAACAAAAGGGTTAGCTTCCCGCTAACCTCCAGCTGTGGATGAATGACGGCTCGTTGTGTCAGCCAACCACACTGCACGTTAACACGGTGATGTCTCTGCTGTCTTCCTTCCAGACTGGGAGACCGCTCCGCTCGGCTTCGTAGAGACCGCTTCTCTGTAGGGAACTTCTCTGGGACAGTTTGCTTCTGCAGGCCTCAGAGAGAAATTAAGCACTTCTTACACCTTAATTTCCCCGTTCATGAATGAAAATACTGGATACACAGACAGTATTTCATTCGTACTTATCTTTGCATATGATCGATGATCGTATGACATCCTTGGATCCAGTTGAAGAGTTTATGTCTGTTTGCCAGCAAAGAGACATCAGCGCGCTTGTCTCTCCGGCCAGCCTCTCAGCAGAGTCCCGGGTTGAAGAGGACGGATGTAGCAACACCTGTGCTTTTATTTGGGTAGTGACGTCACAGGAAGTCCGCAGTTATCCTGTTTTTGGCTGTGCCGGAAGAAGGTTAATGCACTTTATTTTGAAAATTCCAGAAGAGTCTATACCGGAGTTTTAATTTTGAAATCCATGGCTGTCGTCCTAACAGCCTGATGTAGTGCAAAGTTGAATGCTATACTAATCACTTAGCCACTTAGTCACTTAGCCTACATTACATACAATGATAGAGGAATCCTCTTTTGTTACTCTTGCTCCTGTTCCACAGTTAGCTTGATGTTCAAACTACCGACTGACCTTGCATGTAATGTACACTGAACAAAAATATGAACGCAACACTTTTGTTTTTTCTCCCAGTTTTCATGAGCTGAAATCAAAGATTAAAAACATTGTCTATATGAACAAAATAACATTTCCCCTTAAAAACTGTTGTTCACAAATCTGTCTAAATCTGTGATAGTGAGCGTTTATCCTTTGCATTGATAAACCATCTCACCTCGCAGGTGTGGCATATCAAGATGCTGATTAGACAGCATGATTATTGCACAGGTGTGCCTGATGCTGGTAACAATAAAAAAACACTCTGGAATGTGCTGTTTTGCTTCATTGGGGGGGTCTGAAAACCAGTCAGGATCTGGTGTGACTACCATTTGCCATTTGCCAGAGAGGTGATCTACTGCCAAATTCTCAGAAACACCTTTGATATATGGTAGAGGCGTATGGTAGAGAGATGAACATTCAATTAACAATGTACAGCTCTGGTCGACATTCCTGCAGTCAGCATTGCAATTGCACGCTCCCTCAAAACTTCATCTGTGGCATTGCGCTGTGATAAAACAGCACATTTCACAGTGGTCTTTTATTGTGGCCAGCATAAGGCACACCTGTGCAATGATCATGCTGTCTAATCAGCATATTGATATGCCGCATCTGCGAGGTGGGATGGATTATCTATGCAAAGGTGAAGTGCTCACTATCACAGATTTAGAAAGATTTGTGAAAAACAGTATTTAAGGGGAAATTGTTATTTTGTTTATATAGACAATGTTTTCAATCTTTGAGTTCAGCTCATGAAAACTGGGAGCAAAAACAAAAGAGTCGCTTTTATATTTTTGTTCAGTGTAGGTTTGGTGAGCTTTCAAGCTAGCGTCATACTCCCTAATGTAAATGCAGCATATTACAATTATCTACAACATTATTTGTGTTATTTAAAAACAATCTTCATTATAACTCACTAAAATACAATAAATGATTACCTGATCATAAGAAACTTAACTAGTTCTTCATCACTTTTGAGGCCTTGTGGATGACAAACGTCCATCCATCTTTTAAAAGCATCTCCAATGTAAATCCTACTGGCAAGTTGTAAACATCTCACAGCAAGTTTTGTGATAGGACTTTTACACTGTATACATTTTCTTTGAGAAGTAAAAAGTAGTCAAGGATTTGATAACTTCAGTCTGTGTTTTGGTTGCTCCAATGCCCATCTCCCAGATGACTGAGGCGCGTGACCCCTTTCAAGCACTCTGGTGCGCATACGTGTTGATTGACAGCTCACTTTAGACGAGTACGCCAGTCTAATGGTCAAAGTTGGTCAGATTTATTTAGCTGCAGAGGCCAGGGGCTGGACTACAGTACAATAATCACATATTACTTCATAGAACATGGATAGTCAAAATTAAGCATTTCATAAATTATTTTAACAATTAAAAGTTACGGACTACAACTTTGATAAAGTCATCTATAGCATATCTTTGCTATTTTGGTTTTAGCATATGGTGCAAACTTAGGAATTATTAACCAATTATAATTGTACAAATGCTTATTGAGGAGAATATCACACCTTTTTTCCATTCTGCTGCTTTTAGAATATCTAAAGTACGGCAATCTGATATCGGCTTTTAATTAGTCCAGCTGTTGGTTGAGCCTGCAGTCAGCTTTTTAACAGACATGCCAATTGTAGCCAACTGGAGTTTTACAACTTTAATAAGAGTGATGGGTAGGGCTGAATTATGACCGTTTTTCACAACTGAACATACTTCCAGCCAAGTTTTTCTTTGATATACAGTATATATATATATATATATATATATTTTTTTTTTTTTGCGATATCCTGACCCACCTGCACAATGGTAAATGGCCTGGACTTGTATTGCGCTTTATCAAGTCCCCAGAGAACCCAAAGCGCTTTACATTACAATCATTCACCCACCCATTCATACACACATTCACACACAGACAGTGGTGAGCTACAATGAAGCCACAGCTTCCCTGGGCCACACTGACAGAAGTGAGACTGCCATACACAGGCGCCATCGAGCCCTCTGATCACCATCAGCAGGCAAGTCGGAAGAACTGTCTTGCTCAAGGACACAACGACTGAGATGGACAGAGCAGAGATTTGAACCGACAACTTACCGGTAACAGGATGAACTCCGCATCCGAGCCACAGCCGCCCCTACAAGGATTATACATGGAATGCAGAACTTAAAGGTAAGAAGTTTAATACAGAGATTTGTACAGTGAAAACTGAACATAACTGGGGAGAAGGTTTGGGTTTGGGTTTGGGTGTGGGTATGGATCTGCGGCAGCAGGTGGAACAGTTGGCTTACTGGAGGAGAATGACAGGCATTAAGGGAGAAGCTAAGAACCCAGCTATGACCGGCAGATGTATGGTGTGAGGTCCCAATGGAAATCCAGTCAACTTGGAGCTCGTTGGGTTTGAGTTTCAACGAGTGAGACAGTAGAATGCTTGAGAGAGTGGGCAGGCAGATGAAGGCCTGAGTGATAGCAGCTGTAGTGGATGACAATGGCATGAGGGAGCTCCAGAGGCATCGGTCACAGGGAGAACCTGAATCAGTATCCAGGAGTGGAATGGAAACAGCAATCTTGTAGCACAGAGAACGCAAAGGTAAGTTGAGCAGCAACAGGAAAACATCCAGATGTTCTTGAATAAAACGAGTCTAGGCAACAAGAACACAGATGGTTTGACTCTAACGACAGAGGTTGACCATGGGTTGATCAGGAGCTTCTTAAATGTTCTTGAATATTTACAGGCCTCCTAAGTCCAAAACAAACATTTTCATTGATTTTAATGAACTTTTATCCGTGATATGCGTTGATTATGACTGTATAATTATTGTGGGGGACTTCAACATTCACATGGACAATCCTAAAGACAGAAGTGCAATAGAACTATGTGACACTCTTAGAAATTTTGGTTTGACTCAACATGTTAAACAGCAAAACCACAAACAGGGACATATTTTTGACTTGATCATCAATAAGGGTCTAAACATTTCCAAGGTGTCTGTAACTGATATTGCCCTATCTGACCACTTTTCTGTTATTTTTCAAAGCATCGTCTCCAATGGCACAGTTTGCCAAAGAGACATTATAAGGAGACGCTATTTAAGGACGGTGCTGCTGAAACCTTTAACCAGATTTACTCTTCTACCTCTTGCCCTGTAACACTATAGATAAGCTGGTAGATAACTTTCATTCTAAAATCTCGGACATCATTGATTCAATTCCTCCAATTAAAGTGAAAGTCGTTTCTGGGAAGAAAATGTCTCCGTGGAGAAGTGCTCCACCAGTCAGAAGTGAAAAAAAAGGAGTGTCAAAAAGCTGAACGCAGGTGGCGAAAGACTGGACTCCAGGTTCACTATATTATCTATAAAGATAGACTATACAGATATAACCTACAACTGAAAAATGCAAGGGAATCAAACCTCTTGAAAAAGAGCAACTTGGACAAGCTGCTACTAAAGAACTACAGGCCTATCTCAAACCTCCCCTTCATCAGTAAGATTATTGAAAAAGCTGTGTTTCAGCAGTTAAACAACTTCCTAACAATGATCAGCCGCTTCGTTGTCTTCCAGTCAGGCTTCCGTGCTCACTGCAGTACAGAGACTGCTGTTGTCAAGGTGTTCAATGACATCCGTATAAATGCAGACTGTGGAAGAACCACAGTGCTGGTATTATTGGACCTTAGTGCAGCATTCGACATTGTTGATCACTCAATTTTATTAGAGTGCCTGGAAAACTGGGCAGCCTTTCTGGAACAGCACTCAACTGGTTTAAATCCTACTTGAAGGACAGAGACTTTTTTGTGTCAGTAGGTAACTTTACATCAGAGACCACAAAAAAAAAAAAACATGTGGCGTTCCCCAAGGGTCCATCCTAGGGCCCCTCCTATTCCATATCTACATGCTCCCCCTAACTCAGATTTTAATAAACAACAACGTAAGTTATCATAACTATGCAGACGACACTCAGCCATACGTTACGATGTCACCAGGTGACTATGAACCCATTCAAGTGCTGGGTAAATGCTTAGAAGAAATCAATGCATGGTTGTGCCAACATTTTCTTCAGCTGAATCAAAACAAAACTGAAGTAATAATTTTTCGGACAAAAAGAAGAGCGTTTAAAAGATAGCACACAGCTTCAGTTACTGTAGCTAGAAACCACCAATCAGGCTCGAAATCTGGGTGCGGTGATGGACTCAGACCTGAACCTTCAGAGGCACATAAAGACAGTAACAATGTCAGCCTTCTACCACCTAAAGAACATCTCCAGGATAAAAGGACTAATGTCTCAGCAGGACCTTGAAAAATTAATTCATGCGTTCATCTTTAGTAGAATTGATTACTGCAACGGTGTCTTCACAGGTCTGCCTAAAAAGTCGATCAGACAGCTGACGTTGATCCAGAATGCTGCTGCCCGCGTCGTCACTAGAACTAACAAAGTGGAGCACATCACCCCAGTTCTAAAGTCCTTACACTGGCTCCCCGTATCTCAAAGAATAGACTTCTGTTAGTCTATAACAGAGTCTATAAATCACTGAATGGCTTAGCACCAAAATATATTACAGACTTGTTGTCAGTATATCAACCACCCAGACCTCTCAGGTCTTCTGGCTCAAATCTACTCTGCATACCCAGAACCAGAACCAAACATGGAGAAGCAGCTTTTAGTTCTTATGCTCCACTAATCTGGAATAAACTCCCAGAAAACTGTAAAAGCGCTGAAACCCTAAGTTGCTTTAAATCAGGATTAAAAACGTATTTGTTTAGAGTGGCCTTTGAATGTGTTATTTAAACATTATTAGTTAAGTTTTCAGTCCAAATTTCTTTTCATTTTCTTATCCATCATTCTATTCTCTTTATTTTTTTAATTACCTCTGTTTGATTTTCTGTATCATTGTAATGTTTTTCTTTATGTACAGCACCTTGAGTGCCATGTTGCTGAAAAGCGCTATATAAATAAACTTGACTTTGACTTGCCTTGCCTTGCCTTGATTCAGGCGTGGTAGAGCAGGATTGCTTCACAAAGCTGCAGTAAATTAGCTCTTAAGGACAGGAGTTGGAGACCCCTATCATATTAAACATATGGCAGGAGATCTGAAAGGTTTTGAGACTGTAACTATTGAAAACCTTGGTATACCTTGGTACTGTAATGGTGCAAGACCTAATGTAGAGCAATGTAAAAAACTTGATGAATCTAAACTGACGTCATGCAAATATTTGGCTTTCATTGAAATATTTGTAATTCTTAGGCTTTCATCAGTTAAACTGCGATCAATGGAAGATGTATTACACATTGTGTTTGCTTTGGAAATTGTGTGTGACTTTGAATATGAACAACATTTGTTTGACATGGTGAGCTAGAAAAGCACTCATAGAGCCCAGACCTCTGCCAAGGCAATAGGGTCATTGACGCATGACAGCTTTTTTCTAAACTGATGAGCTCTACTCCGGATGACTTCTGGCCACTGAATGCCAGCTGCTGACAGGGTGAGGAACCATGTGGGATTTCCAAGTTGTTGCACCATGGTCTGGCTATGAAAAAATCCTTCAAATAACCTGGATGGGGGGGTGGGGCTCCACATCACCACCCAAAAAATAATCATCTTTTTTAATACGCACCTTGTCTGAAAATTTTTCATCCCCAAATCTGTTTTTTAAATTTTTAAATGAGATATTTAGAATCAAATTCAGAATCAGAATCAGAATCCCTTTTTATTGCCAAATTTTGTACATACAAACAAAGGGAATTTTTGACTCCGGTACACTTTTGCTCTTTGGTTTTTTGTTTTTGAAACTACAGAAAAATACATATTTTACAATGTAAAAATATACACCATATATAAATAAAAAGTGATTTTTCAACCATCCTGTCCTGCTGTTTTTTTTGTACTCTATTGAATGTTCAACAGAGAAAAAAACCTGGGGGGAAAAAACTGTCTCTGTGGGGGATGGTTTTTTAGTGAACAGTGCTCTGTACCATCGGCCTGAAAAGGGCAGGAAACTCTATAAACAGTTTATGGGCAGGGTGTTGGGGTCTGCAGAGATTTTAGCAGCTCTTTTCCTGACCCTAGACCTGTATAAGTCCTGGATGGAGGGAAGGTCAGCCCTGATGATTCTCTTTGCAGTCCTGATTTTCGTTGCAGTCTGGACCTGTCCTGTTTTGTGGATGAGCCAAACCACACTGAGATGGATGAAGACAGGACAGACTGAATGATGGCAGTGTAAAATGACCAGCAGCTCCTGTGGAAGGTTGTACTTCCTGAGTTGCCTCAGGAAGTACAGTCTCTGCTGGGCCTTCTTTCGAACAGTGTCTATGTGTGAAGACCATCGGGGGTTCCTCAGAGATGGGGGTTTTCCTAAGAACCTAAATTATCCACTGCCGACACAGGTTGTTGAGGATGGTGGGGGGGGGTGATGGGGGTGGTTTTTTTCCGAAAGTCCACCACCATCTCCACAGTCTTGAGTGGGTTTAGCTCCAGGCAGTTCTGACTACACCAGTGTATCGGGGCATTCACCTCCTGTCTGTATGCAGACTCATCACCGTCCTGGATCAGTCCCAATGACAGTGGTGTCATCTGCAAACTTCAGGAGTTTCACGGACGAGTCCGCTGAGGTGCAGTCTTTTGTGTACAGGGAGAAGAGGAGTCGGATAGAACACACCCCTGGGGGGCACCAGTACTTTTGATCTGGTTCGGGAGAAGATGCTCCCCAGTCTCCCCTGCTGCTGTCGGTCCGTCAGGAAGCTTTTTGACCACTGACAGGTGGGGGCGGGGGACGTGAGGGGGTGAGCTTCTGGTGGAGGATGTCTGGTATAGGGGTTTGAACCCGAGCAAAAGTCAAAAAACAGGATCCTGGCGTAGGTCCCGGGGGGTCGAGGTGTTGCAGGATGAAGTGTGCCCCCAATTAACAGCATCATCTGCCGACCTGTTTCCCGGGTAAGCAAACTGCAGGGCATCCAGTAGAGGGCCTGTGATGTTTTTTCAGGTGCTTCAACACCAGCCGCTCAAAGGGATTTCATGACCACAGACGTCAGGGCTACAGGCCTGTAGTCATTAATCCTAGGATGGTGGGTTTCTTGGGGCACGGGGGATGATGGTGGATCGTTTGAAGCAGGGGGGGACCTCACACTCCCCAGTGACTTTGTTGAAGACCCGGGTGAAGATTGGAGCGAGTTGATGTGCACAGGCTTTCAGGCATGATGGGGAGACGTTATCAGGTCCTCCAGCTTTCTTTTTTTTCATGTGCTGAAAGAGCCTAATTACATCTTCCTCAGAGATCTTTAGTGCAGGCAGAGGATCTGAAGGTAGGGGGTTGGTTGCTTTACTGGTCGAACTTGTTCCTGAATGGGATGTGGGGGAGTTGGTTTGAGGTGTGAATGGCTTCTTGTCATGTCGAAAAGAAGCCATTCAGACGGTTGGCCAGGCGAGGACTTTGCGGGGAAGGGTGGTAGGGCTTCTGTAGGCAGTCGGTTTTCTCAGACCAGTCCATACAGCCGAAGTGTCACCAGTAGAAAGGCTGTTTTTTCAGCTTCTCACTGTAGCTTCTCTTGGCTGCTTTGATCTCCTTTGTAAGTCTGTTCCTGGCCTGCCTGTACCGCTCCCAATCTCCACTGCTGTGAGCTTCTTCCCGTCCCTGCGCAGATTCCCGAGGTGTGGAGTAAACCATGGCTTGTTGTTCCCCCAAAGGGGCAGAAGGTCTGGTCTGCACAACAGTTTTCAAAGAAACTGATGTATGATGTCACCACATCAGTTAGTTCGTTTTAAGTCAGTGGGCTGAGGTTTCAAAAAATGTCCAGTCTGTGCATTCAAAGCAGGCCTGTAGCATCTGCTTTGATTCTCAGTCCCTTTTTAACAGTGTGAAACCGTGGGTTTGGAAGCTCTTAGTTTCTGTCTGTAAGTTGGGGATGAGGTGGATAAGGCAATGATCCGAAAGTCCCAGAGCAGCCCTGGTAACAGCATGGTATAAGTCCTTAAAAGCTGTGTAACAGTGGTCGTTTTTTGTCTCTGGTGGGGGCCCTTTAAATGCTGTCTGTATTTTGGAGCTCATTAGAGAGATCTGCGCTGTTAAAAAATCTCCCAGTATTATTATGAAAAAAGTCAGGGTGTTTTTTCTCCACGTCTGTAATCAGCTCAGCAAGATGTTTTTTTCCGCGGCAGAAGTTCAGCCATGCGGTGGAAATATGAGCCGATTATTATGAACGAGGAAAACTCTCGGTGATAAAAGGTTTACAGATTATGGAAAATGACTCCAGATCCGGACTACATGTTTTCCCAGCCTTTTATGTCTCTGCACCAAGCTTCGTTTTTATAAAAACGATTCCGCCCCTCGCTTCTTCCCTGATAGCTCCGCGCTGCGATCCGCTCTGAACAGCTTGAAACCGGCAACAGCAGTTCTTGGTCCGGGATGTTTTTCACTCAGCCATGTCTCGGTGAAGCAGAGAACCGCTGATCTGCGGAGGGCCGACTTTTACCCGGTGAGAAGAAGTAGCTCGTCCATCTTGTTGCTTAGAGAGCGGACATTTGCCAGATGTATTGAAGGCTGTGGTGTGCGAAGTCCCCTTTTTTCGAGCTTTTCCAGGGCACCAGCTCGCTTTCCCCCCCCGCCCTCCGGCGCAGTATCCCGTATAGTGCCGCTGTTTCCCTTCCCGAAGCTCAGTGAACCTCGGATGGATGAAAGATGTGAAAAAAAATCCCAAGAGAGGACTCTCTGATGTTGAGAAGTTCCTCTCTACTGAATGAGACCACCGAATTGTGGCCCGAGACCACAGTACTGTGGCTCGAAAAACATATAAACACACAAAATACAAAAACAAGGAGAAAGCGAAGCTCCGAGGCTGCCATCGTCAGCACCATCTTGATTGTGCGTCTGTTTAGCAAACAGATGCACAATCAGACGCTGACAAAAACATAACCTCCTTGACAGAGGTAACAGTAGTGATCCTAAAATAATTCTTTTCATACAAATGGGACAACCACATACACATGCTTCTAGCAGTTTAAGTTTCGATCATTTTTCATTCTGTGTCCTTGAAGTCTTTGTCATTTCACATCCAGCTTGTTTTAGGAACTACATGGAGCTGTTTGCTGCAAGGTGTTTTGTAACAACAATGCAACAGTTTGTACCTGCCAGGGAAAATATTGTGACTGCTTTGATAATAATATCGACCATGACGGTTTGATGGTTTGAACAAAAAGATATAGAAATGGGGTGAAATTATAAGCATTATCTGATTATTTATAGGATTATTATTATTTATTAGATCTGTAACATTGATTAAGAATATTTATCTACAAGGACAAATAAACTGATATGTTTTAGATATGGATTGGTTTGTTTAGCAGCATGTTTATGTCAAGAAATTCATAAGCCAACCAAGAATGTATTAAATTATTACTGTCTGTCACTTACTAAAACTTGTCACGCATTAAAGTGTGATAATTTTTTACAGTGTTGGAGGTTTAATGGCTAAGCATGATTGAGCATGTGCAAATATCATTTAATGCAAAGCACCAGTGCATTAAAGGGTGCATTTCGTTATTAGAATAATGAACAGAAAAATAAATAAAAGCCTGATGATATTTGCCACCTCCATTCAGATGATTAATTCTGCAAAACAGCACATCCATATCTGTGAGTCCGTCGCCGGGCAAGTACTTGACAACAATGGGCCACCTACACTCTGCCATCCTAGTTCAGTGTAATCAAACCACGTGGCTCAAAAAATGCAGACATGTTAAAATCTGAAAGGATGACATTAAGGTTGAGAGATGAACTGGATGACAGAGGGCTGTGTGAGACAATAAAATCAAGGCCATCGAAGAACCAAGATGGATTGATGAGTCCATTGAGTGGAGATGGCAGGCAGCCAGCTAGCGCAGAGGTCAGCGCAGAAGGATATCTCTTGGAAGAAATGATCCATTTAAGAAGGCCAAGGCTGGCAGGGGGCTCGCTGGCGGGGTGGCAGAGAAAGACGGAGATATGAAGCGAGCAATGGATGGGGAGGCGTGGAATGTAGATGGAGCGGGGACGTGAGAAATATTTGAAATGAGGGATGATGGGGAGTAAAAGGCACAACCATTAAAGAGAGGACCAGTAATTGGAAGATGGCAAGGAAAATATTGAAAACAGGAGTGAATGAATACAATAGGGGTAACAGGGCAACAGTTAGTTAAAACACCATGTGAGGATTCCAGTTCATTTCAGAGGAACCTCTGAGACATAATGAAGAGTTTGTCACAAGATTTTATATCGCTTGAACCTTTTTCTTACATTGTGATCTCATAACTACAGACTATAATGAGTTTCAGTGGGATTTCATGTGACAGACCAGCACAAAAATATTTGAAAGATATTAGTATCTGCATTCATCCTCCATGATTGAATAGTTTTTAGAACCACCGTTTGCTGTAATTACAGCTGCAAGTATCTTGAGGCGTGGTTCTATCCATCACCTCAGCTACACATCTCCACAGCATGACCCTGACACCGCCATGTTTCTCCATGGAGATTGTGTGGTCATGGTTAAGTACAGTGTATGTTTTCTGGCACACATAGGCCTTTGCGAGTATGCTAAATGGTCAGTTTTGTTCCCACCTTCCACGAGTGTTACCATTGACCTCCAGGCTGCTTCTCTTATCAATATTTGTCAGGTTAGGTGTGTTGTCAGGTTTGTAGGATTGCCATGTCGTGTTTGTAGGTTACAGTTGTTTCCTAATCTTTCCATAATAAACTAAAAACAACTTATTGAGATGTTTAAAGTAGGGATGTTGTTTTAGATCCTTTAAATTAAACTCTTTGAAAGCTTTATCCCTGAATTGTCTGTTGCGATCCTTGATTTTCAAGATGCTTTTTGTTTCACATTGGATCTTTACACACAGATGGACTCTATCTGATAAAAAGGTAACTTGCAAATACAATTGATTGTGCTGGTTTTTGTTTCAGGTTTTTACAGTGAAAGGGGGTTGAATACAAATGCATGCCACACTTTCAGATTTTTATATCTTGAATTTGAAGAACTGTGTATCTTTTTTTTCATTTCTCAGTTATGCACTGCTTTGTGTTGGTCTATCACATAAATTAAATTCCACTGAGAGATTGGGGGTCACAATGTGACAAAATGCCAAACGCCTAAGGTGTTTGAATAATTTTACAAGGCACATTATCTGGTACTGAACGAGAACAAAAATCTACAATACAAATTCATTAAGTGTGTGGGTACTTTGTGCTAAGGAAGCTTCCATTTTCACAGAGACATAATGTTTGATAGTATAGTGTGAACCAAAAACATTATGCTGACAGATACGGGTTTTATTAATCAAACAGATTATTCAATAAGTCAGGCACTCAAAACAAACAAGGAAAAATAACGAGTCTGAGGCCTCGCCTCCAAAAATGAATAATATCACCCGTCTGCCTATTGTGATTTACTGCAATGGATCCTGCTAAGTGTCTGCTAACACCCCGGCTGGCTAATTGAGTTAGGTTTATGACGGTGAGATATGGAATGAAATTTATGCAACCCATCTGCCACATAAATAAACAATGCCAATGGAGATGAAGTGAATCAGTCAGAAGTTAACAACCTAACTTTCTGAAAAAAATATTAAGTCTTTGAGTTATTTGATATGCAATGTCAGGACATTGCCTTTCTTCCTCAAACCCTCGGTTGCCTTCAAGTTCCACACCAAGTCACTCTCCTCTGAACTTAAGAGAAATCCTTGGTGAAATGTGAGCTACACTAAAGATTGTCTGCCTTCATTATTTCTCTCCCCTCACTCCTCTGACATCTGGATATCAGCACTATGCGAGTTATTAGCCGACTCCGACTGACTGATGTCCCCTATGGATGGCTTTAAACAGTGACTCTTGGCTTCTTGTCACGAGTCAAGGTTGCCAGATAAATAAAGAGGAGGGGTTTTCCTGGAAAAGTGAAGCACAAAACGTTTACAGATGTCGGATAATGCTTATTTAATGTACCTGTAAAGTGAAAGATGAGATCTGAAGAAGCAACAAAAAACAATGCTCATTTGACAGCAAATAAAGGCGAAAGCTAACACAAGTGAGTTTGAGAAAAACTTCACATCAGAGAGGTAGTGAAAAAGAGAAGCTTAACTCTACTTTTTTCTTGCTACGATAATGTTTGATGTGTCAGCGCATTACTTTTCTCTCTATTCAGAAATGCAGTCAAAGAATAAAAATGAATCCCCTTAAGATGTCCCCATGGGGAGTTCTTCAGAGTTTTTTCCCTCCTCAAGCTGTCAAAATCATGCTCTCACTCTCATACACAGCCTGCAGAGTGTATGAAATGAGAAGCTTGTTGTTAATGTGTATAAAGCTTTTTAGAAGTGCGTCTGACAGCTACCAAGGGCTAAATTGCTCAGTTGAGGCAGAACCAGTTCTCAGGCAGGACACAGCATCCTGATAATCCATGTCATACTTAAGGAACCCACAGGAGCATCTTAGATTACATGCATGCTGAGCATTGCAGGCACCTATCAGGGAGAGATAAAAAGGAGTTTGCTTGGAGTAATATTTGTGTAGAGATATACAAAGCATTTACCTAGATAGGTAAAGGTTTTGAACAGTGATTTGCCTTATAAAGATAAAGGCAATCATGGTGTAAAAAAAGGTAACTGTTTCTTTAATTATCTGTTTTATTCTGTTTACATTTTATGTATTGTTGCAGCTGGTCTGGAAGAGTTTGTGGTTTAGTGCATGCACTGATAAAATAACGGTGTGAGGCCTTTGTAGCCTAATGATGTGTAATGATGTGTATAATGATACTCTGGATCAGAAGTATCTGACGGACTATAGCTATACATAGAACAAGGGCTGTTTTCAACATAAAAAGAAACCTTTTCACTGGAGCATATCAAATGAAAGTGTGGCCGCTTTTTGGCAAAACAAAAAGGATGGAATAAGCACTTCAGCTACAATAATCATCTATGCGGAAAACACGGGTCAGCTCGGTGGAAGTAAACAGGTGAAAAGATCAGATTTCTTCACAAGCACTAAAAAAATTTTTTCTGCTATCAACACTTTTTACCTCACGATTGTGAAGCACATTTAATCTTATATTTGGAATAACATTTTGAAGCATATATTAATGTTGTGTAGGTAAACCCTCATGAATAAAATACAGACTGAATAGAGGAAAGGCAAGAAATGGATGCGTCTATCCAAATGCCTCCAGAATTTTAGTGTTGAATGACCAAATTTTGAATTTTGTCACAAAAGGTAATTTGTCACTGTGGTAAATTGCAGGGGAGGCTTGCAACGGGGAACTTATAAATCCCTCCATAGAGTGCCAATTCCTTAGGTTTTCCAGCCACTGCTCTCAGACAATATTTTTCATGACTTCCACCTCCTTATTGGATAAATCACTGTATAAATCTTCACATTATAAACTAAGTACACAATGATGTCTGAGTTCCACGTTACAAGTGTAATATTATCAACCTTTGGCTGTGTTCTCGCTGCCATTGCTCATATTTGGTATGTTTTTATTGTTTTTTTGCTTTTTTTAAATATATTTTTTAATTTCTGACAATCCTACACCCCCGAAGACAGTAAAAATAAAGAGTTGGTTAATGATGATAGGTTTCCTTTTTTGTTTTAACATTGTAATTTTAGCTGTGATACAGCAGGATGTTTGTATGACGGCTAGTTTGGTTTATTTTGCTGACCCTGTGCTGCTCTTCTGTGCTGTAAGCCGGTTATGTCACTCTTCATAAATCACTAGCCATGCAGTACTACGTTTTGGCAGATTGGTTGCACAGGTTGTTACTTTATGACAGGACTTGCGAGATAGAGGACCCCAGAATGCAGACTAGAAGGCAGCATGTCAGTAAGTGCAAAAAAGATTTAATTAACAAAAATTTACTCTCAGTAAGAGGCAGGAACAAAATAACAAACGGGCAGGCAAGATAGGCAACGCATGATCCGAACAATAAGGCGTGATTAGAAAATGACTCCGCGATGACTAACTGAACAGGTGTGTATATATGGAGAGAAAACCAGGTGGAGCAAGGAGACAGATTAGCTTAGAGCAGGTGAACTGAATAACGATAATTGACAGACAGAACAGAAAGTGGCTGGAGCAAGAACAGAGACTCATGAATACAAACAAAAACTAAAGCATGACCAGAACCAAAAACCAAACTTGACAAAACATGAACAAGACTAAAACATGACCAGAAAAATAATAAACAGAAGCATGATTCAAAAACTGTGAGAGAAAAACCCAGAAACCAAAACCCAAACAACCCCAAATCATAACACTTTAACCACTCCTCACTAAGTGCTGTCTTAATCCACCTGATCCGTTTCGGCTTGGCAGGTCTCCAACAAGCTTTTCCAGTAGACATGTTTTTTACTACATCCACATGAGTTAGAAATACCTGCAACAGAGCTTTGGTATCATTTTTGAACTGCTGGCTTTTTCAGATTGCAGCTATGAAACTGGTGATGCACAAAAAGGCTTGTGAAATGTTGAGAGCTTGAGGTTGTGAATTGTTGGACAGGTTAGACTCACCTCTTCTGACCATGCTTGCATCTGTTCAGTCCTCAGCCTGCTTTCAGTGTGACAGCTAAGTCCCATTGTGTCTCAGCTGACAGACCTGTTTGCGTCAGGTTGTGATCCATTTAAAGAGAGAGCCTTAACCCAGCTCACTCAAAGACTCATCAAACTCTACCTCATCCTCTATCTTTCTCATTGTATTTGTGGGACTGTGAGTTCCCTAAAGATAGCTGCTCTATTCAGCTGCTGGTGCTTGTTTTTCATTCAGTCAACACTTCTTTAGTCAGCTTTTGTGGATGAATTAAAGGTACTCTCAGGATCTTTATCACAGCATACTGTATTAATATATTGTAGCAATTTACCAATTGTTAAAAATATGAGGAGATGATGATGAAGTCAGTTAATCAGTTGGTTAAAAGCTTAACTCTATCTTATTCAGATTCGTTATTTAAAATATGGAATCATAGATTACTGGCTAAATGTGATGCTGGAACAGTAGGCATGTATTTTTTTCTTTTTTTTTTGTCTTTTATATAGACTAACTGAGTTTGTTACTTTTTACTAGTGATTAGAAAATATTAAATCATAGTATGCATGTATAATAATTGCATTTCTTGTAATGTGTTGTTTTTTTATGTGCGAATATACATGCACTTTTTGTATTTTTTTAAATGACACTACTCAGTTGCACATTTATTTATTTTTATTTTTAATAACAGTACATTATCTTTTTTCACTCATCACTCGTCTCCCACTTATCGCTGACGGGGTCGCTGGGGCAGTTGTCTCACCAGAGACACCCAGACTTCCCTCTCCCGAGACAACTCCTCCGGCTCCTCTAGAGGAAGCCTGAAGCATTCCAAGGCCAACCAACAGACATAGTCCCTCCAGTGTGTCCTGGGCTGTCCTCTGGGCCTTCCGGTGGGACGTGCCTGGAACACCTCCCGAGGGAGGCGTCAAGGGGGCATCTGGAATAGACGCCCTAGCCACCTCAGCTGACTCCTCACAATGTAGAGGAGCAGTGCGTGGCTCTACTCCGAGTTCCTCTCGGATGGCAGAGTACCTCACCCTATCACTAAGGGAGTGCCCAGCCGCCCTAGGGAGGAAGCTCATTTCAGCCGCTTGTATCCAGGATCTCCTTCTTTCGGTCATGACCATAGTGTAGGTACGTACTGTAAATGGACCGGTAAATCGAAAGCTTCACCTTTCGGCTCAGCTCTCTCTCTACCAAAACAGACGGGCGCAACATCGAAACCGATCCATTGATCAATCTCTCGCACCATTCTTTCCTCACTCATGAACTTGCGTGGCAAATTTTTCTCTTGTTCTTATTTTTGTTTTTTATATTTTCTACTTTTGTGTATCTGTATACCTTCATTTGCCTTTTACTTTACTGCCGGTCGCCTGAATATCCCCACAATAAAGGATATTTCTACTCTATTCTCTTTTATTCTATTCTATGCTATTGTAACGTTTTGACATCAATTATATGGTTACACATATTATGCATATGTCAGATCTAATAGACAGAACAAATGAATGTTTTGCATTCAGCATAAATTAAAGCTCAAAAACGTATTTGGGTAATTTACATATTTAGGTAATTGCAAACATAAGGAATCAAACACATGAAATCCAAAATCAGTGTTTTTGACTGATTACACCATGGTTTTTATAACGTGAAGTTGTCTTATGAGTAATGCTTCGGTTAGACAGTATGACAAATACATTTTACATTTGAACTGCAGGCTGAAATAAAAATTTCCTTCAGGAACCCAGCAATCCTTTTATTTATTGCAACGACAACAACGTTACAATAAATTAGGCTACTTGGAGCGCTACCGTCCTGATGTGAGCACTACCGTCCTGCTTTCAATTGTCTAATGACTAAGCAACGCAGGTATGTGTGGGCCACAAGTCATTGATAGATGAATACTGCTGCTACCAGGCTCCTCCAACAAGCATGTAGGACTTAGATTAGCTGCCACCAATATAATTAACCTTATCACCATTGAAGTGTTGTACATGCTTGATACAAAACACTTCTTCAAAACACTGCAGAGATTATCGCTTTCTGGCTGATTTTTAACATTTTGATTTGGTATTATTCTGGTGTGAAGGGGGACTTACAGCCAGAGAAAAACTACTGTTAAGATGCAAACCTACTGGCATTATCTCTATAAATGTACAGTTATATGGTATGGGCTACATATAGTGTGTTGTGGCTCTGAGATAAGGATTTTAAAATTATTACAATTCCTATTATGATTAAATATATGGGACACTGTTGTTCATCACATTACAATAGTTGGTGCCTTAAACAGAGGTGGTTTTGGCAGCTGGTGCTTTTTGTTGTCATTAATTAACCTTTGAGTTACGCTGCATTCCACTTGCCTGCAAACTTTGGAAATAGGGTCCGTCTCAACCTAAATGTCTTCAAGTTTCAACTAAGGAAAGGTTTGGATTTGCTTATTGCTGTGCTCAAGCTCCAGGCTATCTATTAATAGCAGTACCACCAAATAACAATGTGCTTTGCTGCATTCAGCTGCTGTATCAGCATTTCCACTGCTATAGGATTAATAGAACATCACCTATCTCTGTGACTGATTTCTTAAACTACAACCTCTCATAGTTGCAAGTAATTGGTTTGTTAATGCATCTACAGCCAAGTTTAACGAACAAAGAACCCTTCTTGCATGTTGAGGCTGAAGTCAGAATGTCTAAGCTGTAAATCGTAGATGGTAATTCCAGTTTGTTATAACTTAGAATCCAGAAGTCCCAGCTTCTGAGTTTACATCCAACACACTTTCACTTTTTTGTAAGTTGGCAAATAAGGTTAAGTTCTTGCAGGTGAATTTCAGTGTGGTTACCTTTTAATGGTTTGGAATATTTTTATTGCTTGCTCCTTTAAACTGTGAGCCAGAAATCTAATTTATTAGCATTTTTAGTAAGAACTATATTAGTATGTTAAAAGCAAATTAGATTACAACAAAATGCAGCATACCAACCCTAGCAGAATTGCTTTGTTTTAATTATGAAGATTTTACTTAATCTTGCATTTATTACATTATGTGTTTCTCCTTTACTGTACACAATTAATTTCACATTGCACTCCTAATCTTCATGCTATTGGTAACTATTGTGAATCGATCTAAAATCACAGCTTTTCTGCCTTGTGTATTTCCTCACAATCTTCTCGGTCCTTAATATACAGAACAGAAGAGTGAGACAGTTCAGCATTCTGTCAGCAGACTGTCTGTATTTAAGTGCACATTATTAGTCCTCTCTTGAAATGTTGCTCTCAACACGTCAAACCTGTACTATCTTTAACCTGCTCTGTTTGTGGCTTGCAGACTTGCCAACACAACTCTGGACTTTCACAAGCCCTTGGCTGTTTACCTTTTGCATTATGTCCCAGCATGAATAAAGTGTACCAGATTTGTATTTACTCATAAAGCTCTTAAATGTTTAAAAAGCCATTGCTTTTCATGTTGATGTCCGTATGTTTTCAGAGCAGAGTAGGCAGAGCGCCTTGCGAATATACTGTATATCACATAAGACACATAACCAGCATCCCAACTCATGCAATCAGCTGTTTACTTGCTTTTGCAGATCCAGCTCAGGGCAAGCACTGCCGACACAGTCTTTGTCCTTTTGCCTTATGCATACTATTACCACAGACTTCGTGCCCAGAGAGCTGATTGCCTGGCAACACTCACATTTGCTTTCCCCAAGAGGAAAACTGCATCTTGGAATTATTTAAATAACTTTCACAAGGAGATGTCATTGATGATAACTGTGTTTCATCCCGATGGCTTTTATTGGACATGAGCACAGGAATGAAAGGGGTACACATTTGTTACTTTTTTTTGCTTAAAGCAGACGTCCTATCACTTTATATCTACCACACAGTCGGTGATACACTGTATAAACCATTCTAAGAGGAAAATGAGCTTATCTGCATAACTACCCTTTTCAGACAAAAAGGAATGAGATCCAAGAGCAGTTTATGTTATCTGACTTGTTGAATTCAATTCAATTCAATTCAGTTTATTTATATAGCGCCAATTCACAACACATGTCGTCTCAAGGCACTTCACAAAAGTCAGGTACATACATTACAATTAATCTTAATCATTGAACAGTGCAGTCAGATTCTGTTACTTATTCAAATTGGATAAAAAATTTTCTATCTAAGGAACCCCAGCAGATTGCATCCAGTCAGTGACTTGCAGCATTCACTCCTCCCGGATGAGCATGTAAAAACAGTGGACAGTCACTGGCGTTGACTTTGCAGCAATCCCTCATACTGAGCATGCATGTAGCGACAGTGAAGAGGAAAAACTCCCTTTTAACAGGAAGAAACCTCCAGCAGAACCAGGCTCAGTGTGAGCGGCCATCTGCCACGACCGACCGGGGATTAGAGAAAACAGAGCAGAGATACAAAGAGAACAAAGAAGCACTGATCCAGGAGTACTTTCTATGGGAAGGAAAAGGTAAATGTTAATGGATGTAGCTCCTTTAGTCGTTTCACCTAGAAAGAAGGAACAGATAAACTCTGAAGCAGTTTTCAAGTTTAGAGTCTGAAGAGAGCACATAGAGTTAGTTACAATAAAAGCTCAGTCAGTAGCTATGTCTAGGAGAGAGAAAGGGCTAAACACTGAAAGACAGGGCCATGTGGATCATCGGTAGAGGGTGAGCATTAAGTTGTTGCCAGCAGAAGCTTGGAGGATTCCCCTCTCCAGAAAGGTGTCACAGGTAGACACAGCGTCGGGCCAGGTGTAGCTTCTAGGAAGAGAAAAGAGAGAGAACAAAGTTAAAAGCTGAAATAACAGCAAATAATGCAAAATTGGAGAGTAGTGTGAAAAAGTAGCGAAGAGGGTGAAAGTGGTCATTATGTCCTCCAGCAGCCTAAGCCTATAGCAGCATAACTACAGAGATAGTTCAGGATAAACTAAGCCACTCTAACTATAAGCTGTATCAAAAAGGAAAGTTTTAAACCTGGCCTTAAAAGTAGACAGTTTGTCCATCTAGAGCCCACTGATGGCCATTGTTATACTAAAAACCACAACAATTGGGATACCTCTCTCTGTCAGATTGACCATAACCATTGGAAAAGAGAGGGGGTCATACAGGTAGCAGAAATGGAGGGCATGTCTGCACCCCAACCACAACTGAGCCGGCTCGGGCCAAACCCGACTCCCCCCTACTTCATCCAACAAGGGGAGAAGAAGACGGAGGCACAGTTAACCTCTAAAAGTAAGCAAAATTCATAAAGTATTTATTTACTTCAGTGTAATAAAAAATGTACACATTCAACAAGCAATTAGAGGAAAATGCTCATAAACATATTAGAATATGGCTAAATATTCTGAAGTATGAAGTATGAAATAATTGAACAACAGAAGTTTTTAAATTTTTATTTTGTTATATCACTATGTAATTTTAAAGTTTCCATTAGCATTTTATACACTATACAGCAGAAAGTAAAATGTGCATCAAAACAAAACAAATGAAGCTTAATAGTGCACATATGCACCTACTTTGTGTTGTAAAGCATACAATTGCATTACAATTTGAATTTCTTTTTTTTATATAATCAATTAGAGATGCACCAATCATTCATTATATATGGTAGGACCAGAGGCAACCTCCCACCAGAGAGCAGTCAGTGTTACAGAACTCTGCATTTAAACAGGATTCTGCAAAAAAAGACATTAATTATACAGTTGAAAGTTTAAGCTGTCTTTAGCATCTTAGTTTAAGATGCAGCAATGCTAACTACGCATGATTAGCGTAGTTAGCATTGCTGCAGTCACTTTACATATTTCCTGCAGAATAAGTAGACTTTTATCTTAACTGTGAGATTTCCAAAAGATTTCCAGTGCTTTATTATGTAGCATGTTCTTTGAGACAGAACAGGGCTTTTTAACAGGACAAGGATACTTTTATTTTGTTAAGTGTCACTACGTTCTGAAAGGAGCAGGCTGAATGAACAGCTGACAGGTCTTTTCCTTTCTAGAGATTTCTAACAGCTTCTTCTGACCACATCAGAGTTACCAAAAAGAGCTAACTCAGCCTTCTTCCCTCAGTTACCATTTTCACACTGAAAGAGTATTGTTGTCAGTTTAACCTTTTACTTAAGTATGATGTGTTCACTGTTAAGAAAAAATTCTGATTTTTAGGCTTCGACCGGCTAATAACTTATCAGGGCTAGTAAAATCTACTTATTCCAGGTGCCAGCCCATTTCATTGTGCATCTCTTCAATTACTACAACTGAACTGCATCAATTATGATTATGTGGAAGCATACAGATACACAAAATGTAAAAAAAAATATATATAAAAACAAAAAATAACAATAAGAGACTGTACAGTAGGGTAAATTTACAACATAAGAAAAAAGAAATACTGTACAGTTATTTAAAAAAGCATACTCAATGTTTAACTGTGTAGGCCAATTTAAAACAATGTAAAACATATGCAAATACATTTGTGCATAATAAAACAACAGACTATTTACAAGAAATAGAAAAACTGCAAAAACAGCAGGGATGTAAACACTTGATGTAAACGCAGTGATGTTTATAAAGTCTAACAGCTGCTTGGAGGAAGAATCTGCGATAATGCTCCTTTGTGCACCCAGGATGCAGCAGTCTGTTACTGAAGGAGCTCTCCAGTTCTGCAACAGCTTCATGCAAAGGGTGGGAGACATTGTCCAACCTTCATGTTATTCTTGCTCAAGTCCTTCTGTCTCCCACCAGGTGCACTGGGTCAAGGGGGCATCATAGGACCAAGCTGGAATTCCTGATGAGCTTATCTAACCGTTTCCTCTCAGCTGCAGATAAGCTGCTGCTCCAACATACTATACCAAAGAAGAAGGCGCCACGACCAAATATGGAACTGTAAGAGAGCTCTGATGAGCTTTGTTTGCTGGAACATCTTTTATAGAGCTAAAATGGCTACAGTTCATTCATTGTCTTTGACAAAGACAATAAATAGTAATTTTTTGTTTAAGATTACATAATGCCAACCTGTAAATTATATTATTTATAAAAGATAAAATGACAGTAGCCTTACATTTACCACAGCTCTTCATTTTGTGCAGAATTTATTTTGCGTAAAAGTAGTCCGTTTGTCAACTGTCAAAGATTATTAGGTGAGTCTGTGCTTGGTGATGGCATGCTGTGCTCAGGCCATTACAAATTGTGTTTTTCTGTCATGGACCAAGCATTCAATCAATCTGACACTTTTTCAACAATTTATAGTATCATCAGTGTTCTAGACCCAGGTGGGCTTATCTGTTCCAGACAACTGGTGTTTTTTCTGCAGGTATGTTGCAGAGATGTTTTGTCTTTCTGTCTCTTTTTAAGTTTGTCGATTTGAGTTTATTAATTATGTTATGCCATTTGTCATACAGTCAATAAATTAAAATATACATTAAGATGAGGATCGTTTGTCAGAATAGAAGTAGCTTTTTAAAATAACCTTTAAGTAGGCATTGAACATACTTTCATTCAGCTGACATTTCTGTTTTAAAATAGTTTTTTAATTGATCTGATGTAATATTATTGATTGATTGATTGATTGATTGATTAAAATGTGCCCTCGAACATAACATAGAGCATTTGAATGAATGTTGGGTGTTTCTCTCATAACATCTTGAGCAGTTCACTTAGAAATGGAATAAAACTTGTTTAGTTGGAAGGGGCTTCCACACATGCTGTAAATCCCTGCAGATTTGTCTCTTTGTAGTCCATTGGCAGAGTCAGCTAAATATGTAATAGGCCAACTGACCACATAAGTACAGGAAATTATGAATAGATATTTAATGAACTAGTTGGACTTCAATATATCATCGCTGTACATGTGGAGATGAACAATTTCGTGTAAAAAAAAATCTTTCTGGTCAAAAGATGAATTAGGTCCAAAGTTAGACCATTATGTTCAAAATTTATTGTCGACTCCTGGTAAGGAACTTAGTACAAATGCTTAATAATCTTTAGAAAGGTTTAATTAATGCAGAGAATTATTAGGCATAGGCATGCATGCCTTTGTCTTATTGAAAATGTTGTAATTTTTTAAAATACACTGTAACAAAATGTTGTAAAAAAACTGTGAAAATGGAACAGTATTATACTGATTTATGAAAACAGTACCGTACCCTATAATACAATGCATTCTGGGCAGTATTTACTCTTTCTCTTGAAATACTGTTATATACTATAAATAGCATTGCATTATGGGAAAGATTTTAGATTCAACAGTTAGAAGGCTCTGCTGTAACAGAATTTTACCGTATTTCTCGAGCAGACATCGTGACATGTGGAAGCAAACGTTTTACTTTTCAACAGATATCCAACTTAATCTACACTTTCTGAACACATCTGTTGGTAGGTTAACAGTCATTTCAATCCTGTAATACTCACAATGAGAAGACACATAGGTGGCGATTTGAGAAGTTTATTTACAAATATTTGTTTCTTTGGCACTCAGACCCCAGGCGAAGACAGGAACACTGAGAATAACGTGAGCTTAAATGAAAAACTTATGAATAGAATTAGAAATGTCTTCCCCCTTGGGATCCCACTGGTGGCGGAGTGGAGGCCTGAGGAGACAGGGAAATCAGGAGGAGCTAGGAAGACAGATGGTGGAGATGGGGAGGAGGAGGGTCGCAGCTCAGCTTGAGAAGCAAGGAAGTCCATGAGTGAAGATCAGAAGAGCAGAGCCTTGGACAGTGATTGGCTGAAGCGGAAATGCGGACTTGATGCTGATTGGCTGGAGTGGGGACGCATGGTGGAGTCATTGGATGGAGCAGAGGAGGGGGTGAGTCTTCCAGATTAAATTTTCGTCAAAATTCCATTTTTTAAAATTTGTCATTTTTTAGCTTATTTTAACTTGACATTCAACCTTCAATCAGGGTTCTTCTAATTCCCCTTACCATGTGGTTGGAGAGCGAATAGCAAAAATAGATGCTAACATTAAAATGACTTGGATAGTTTGAGCTTAATCAAATCTATGGATATTAAGTTTTAAGCTATTTTCTTAAAGCCACTGTTATTTTATTGTTAATTTTAAAATTCAGGTGGGAAAAAGCCTTTAATTGCTGGATGCTGGATGATCCGCATTAACAGTAACGTCATATGAGGGGAATTCAGTCAACATTTGTTACTGGGCTTGCCAAACAGTTTTCTGCATACTACATCTGTAACCTACAGTATCAAGAAGAGGCTGCCTGTATGCTTGAATTCAGTCAGTCAGTCAGTCATTTTCTACCGTTTCTTCCAAGTGGGTCGCGGGAAGCTGGTACCTATCTCCAGCAGTCAATGGGCAGGAGGTGGGGGACACCCTGATCAGGTCGCCAGTCCATCGCAGGGGAACACAGACACACACAGGACAAACAACCCTTCCACACCTAAGGGCAATTTAACTGCGCCATGGTGCAGCCCTGCTTGAATTCATTCATAGCTAAGACGTGTATTGTCCATTTATGCTATTCTTTTTCAGATAATGCATTTGACTACTGAATTTAATCTATTTTTTTCAAATTTCAATATTTAATCTCTATCAAACTGCTAATCTCATACTGCTTTGTCACTTTTTATTTTAGATGTTTTATTGGCATAAACCCAGAGAGAGGGACCAAAGCTACTTTGAGCAAGATCATCTTCAAGAAGACAGTGAAAGTCAAGCAGAAAATGGGAGCCACAGTCAACCCTCGTGTTTCAACTCTCCTGAAGAACAGCATTGACTCTGAGTGGAATTTCTTATAGGTCAGAGAGAACTCATTTACAACACTTCTTTTTATTTTACATATTGATCAGTCAAGAAACCAAATCGTCCAACTTGTTGCCCTTTGTAGGATATGTTCACTTTTGTATTTTAAATTGTGTTGGCAAATTTATGGTCCGCAGAACTGTGGCATACTATTATCTATGTCATAGAAGATTCAGAGCCTTCATTTTATGTTTTATGCTGACTTATTTAGGTGAATGTAAAAGCCTCTAACTCTTATTTTACATTAAGGATAACCCAAATCAGTGATTTATTGTTTGGTCTACCTTTAAATGCAAAGATAAAAATAAATAGTTTCTATTTTATTTGACAAATTTTGTAATTTGCTTCAATAAGGTTTGCAAAAAAAGAGCAATTTTGTATTGAAAACGCAACAGTTACATTTTCATTTTTTACACCTTTGTTAAATTTAGTTTTTAGTTTCATTGAGTGATAACAGTGTTCTCAACTGTACACCTTACATTTCAAAATGGGACTGACAAATATACACAATATTTTGAAGGAACTAAATGTACATTTCTTTTTAGCATGGCTTTTATTTATTTTTGGGGGGGGTTAAAAAAGGTTAATATGATTTGTTTGTCTTGGCAAATGTTTCTGGTCATGCTTCCTTTGTTGAATAAAAGATCACATTTTGACCTTACATTTTCAAGTGTGTTCTTTTAGACCATGTTGCTGCAGGAAGTTATAGCTCATATCTAAATGGCATTCTTGATGTGAATAACAATATTTTAAACAATATAGGATAAACATAATAGAGCCTGTGTATAATATGTAATTTTAGTATACTGCATTACAACAGTAAATAACTGTAAATAAAGGTTAGGATACTGTAGATTAATGGTAAATACCGGCAACCCAGCTGCCAGTAACCTACTGTAACTGCAAACAAATACGGTAATACACTTTAATCACCAAATTCCTTTTCAACAGTAACATACCGTAAAACTGATAACAGTAAGACAGTTTGTTACAGTGTAAGTATAGATTTATTTCAGAAGTACACCGAAGTATACAACAACTATTATAAACTTAAATTCAAAAAAATATTTATTTTTCAAGCTAGAGGCAAATAGATATGTTTAAAAATTTAAATGAAAAAACTCTGGAAGCACATTGTTACAGCTCAGTGAAAGAGTGCCTGCAATCAGCAAACCATTTGTACATTACACTGTTAATGTGTGGAACGAAACAAAGACCTCAGAAGACAATCAGTTATACATTTGTAATGTCAGTGTTTTATATTTCACTTACATTTATCCTAGATCATATAACAATGTGCTGCATGTGGTATTAACTCCAGTTTTTCACATCATTTGCAACCACTATCAGTACCATCTTAGCTTCTCATTTATAAAGCAAAAAATAATGAAGACAAGCGACACAAACACATTTAGATGCAGTTCATGTGAGCAGTTTCCACTTTTTCTGTGTCAGATAACAGCTGTCCTTGCACAATCTAAATATGATATTTCATCAAAAACCCTGCAGGATCAGAAGTGACAGAAAGAAAGACAGACAGACAGACAGACAGACAGACAGACAGACAGACAGACAGACAGATAGATAGATAGTTTCCTAATGTTGAACTTGTCCTACTGAATGTGCAACTGTACAAATGTATATTGTACTAACCTTTAATATACTTTTCAATCGAAGCTAAAGTATTTTAGGATTTAAACTGTGATTACATACTGTCATTTTCAATTAAGAATGAAAAAAAGAAAGATTTCTTGATTTCTGCGGGCTCTCTGTCCACAGGGAACGCTGTGCCCTTAACACAGATGTTAGGGCACAGCGCCACGAAGGTTCCACCAACCACATGTGAGATGAAGATGATCCTTATTTGCAAAATTAATTTTTATAGGTTGTGTTTATTTTTTCAATGTGAAGCAATGTCTATTGGAATTTTACATTATCATAGAGTTTGTGATAAATTTAACTGTCATGTTTTTGGTCAGATCATCTCTAGTGCAGATAACAATCATGGACAAAGAGTACTGGTTTAACATGTTTATTGAAAATAATTTGGATTGTGGTTGTTTCTCTGAGTTTCAAGGAAGAGTGAGGAGCCGAGGAACGAAGAAGCTAAGCACCAGAATGAAGAAACTTGACCATGAGCATGGGCTGGTCCATGCTGGATGAGCTAGAAATCTACTATCAGGCTCACAAAGATTTTCTAAAAGCATGTCACAAACAGCACTGGTCTTTAAGAAATATATGTGTTTTACCTTGGGTGTGATTTACATAAATATTTACAATAAAATATGTTAGAAATGCTATGAATTTCAATATGGATAATAACTACATCAGCACAGAGAGATGCTATTTGTTTGTCTGCTCAATGCAAATCTGGTCTCCCTTTGAATTACATGTATGCAAAACGTCTGGTTTTCATGAACTCTGCAGATGCTAAAACTATGAAGTCATGTAGTGAATCAGGCCAACAGAATTATAGTATCATTGGATTTCTTGCTCTCTTTTGATTAAAAAATTATTTGTTAGAGACCACATTGATAGCAAAGCATTGCTTTTTGGACAACTGTTGTTTCAGCTGCCTAAACCACAGTAAGATTGATGGCTACATTGAACATGTTGAATGTGAGACTAAAGAAATAGCTTCAGACAAGTATAAAAAAGATGAATGCCTTCACATAGTATAAACTTTAACCACATGCAGAATATGCAACAACAAAGTCCTTTGTTAAGTAACACTGTAGCTTAAATGGTGATTGATCTTACAACTTCATATAAATCAATACTCTTTAAAAAATACACCTCTTGGCAATAAAGTATGCTTGACAGCACTTGGACCTTGTCCCTTTGCTTGCAAAGATCCTGGTTGAGGACTGAAAAATCAAAGGCAGACGTGTGTTTTGTGAATTCCTCCTCCACACTCTAGTGCTTTCCTGTGTTGCTGAATAGAAGTGCTTTTGATCTAAAACTTGAGGCCGCTGTGTTCTCAGATGACAATGAATATTACATGGAAACAGCCTTGAGATGCAGTTCAACCTCATGTCCTCTACAGTGATGTAGCGTTGTCAACAACATAAATGAGTGTTGAAAAAAAATTTAGTACACAACTGTCTTTGCAACATTGGCACTGGAAACGTTTTAACTAGCCTTGGTGGTAGCGACGCCCACCTAATTCGATTGATCATTTATTCCCGTATTGTGCCAGGAAGACAGGTGACTGGCTGATGGGACATCTCAGAAGAATTAAATGATGAATGGAACCTGCTGCTAATATCAGTGTATGTGGGGTGGCTCAATGCCCAGTACATGTCAGGATGTCTGTACTTTATTTGGCTACATCAAAGTCATACTAGAGGTACTGTAACAGGTAAAACCACAAAGAATCCTTTGAACATGAAAAGCACATTAGCAGTCCATTTCTACACAGATCTCTGTTATCTCACTCATTTAGGAAAAAAGAAGTGGAGGAAATAACCATTGGGAAATGCAGTTACATGACCCACACTGTGCAGAGAACAGATCAGGCCAGGTTTCATTTTGTCATGGTGAGTGGTTCTCATACATATTGCACTAAGCAGAGATTATGTCAATTCATTTTCAACAGGTTTTGACATCACTTCGCACTCAGTGCTACACTCAAAAATTCATGCAGCTGGTTTTCAGCCAGCTCCTCAAACCCTGTGTACAAAGAAGGAATTCATTATGCCTATGCCAACCATCCTCAGTTTAGACCTTTTAAAGGTTATCTAAGTTGTATTACCACAAAAACAAAGCAGTGCTAACTTTATGTTAGCTGCCAGCTGGTTAATTGGTTGCCAAGCTACGGATAATAATTGCTTAAGTGGACTAATTCTTGTGTGATCCTGCATTCTAAGTATATTGGCAGGTGTTCAAATCTTTGACAGAGGAGTCTTTAAAGGTGTAATGACATTTATAAGCAGTGGGTAAAGATTGCTTTTAATGTTGTCTCGCCACCTTAAATTTAAAATTTAGTGTCATTATCAACCCTGCTCCTGTTTGGGTTTGATGTTTATTTCTTCCAAAGCCATGAGGGCACAGCTCCAGCATCTTGAAAGCACCTGCAGATGCAGTGGGACCTGATTACTTTCATCAACTCTTCATTAGTTATGCCTTAATCACAGATCATAGCAGCTGAGGCACCTGTGAGCGAAATGGTCTTAATATGGCTGCTGGCAGAGATGAGCTCTCCAGCTGTTTGCTGCCCTCCAAAGCTGTCAGCCCTCATTTGAGCCAATTGCCCTGTGGAACTCAATAATCAAACCTGTTATAACCTCACACAACCTGGAATGCGCTCGTGAATGGGGGGCCTGGCCGCTGCACATCTCATTTCACTCTTTCTCCTGCGGGCCAAATCTAAATGTTGTGCAACTCAGCGTAGAATAGAAACTTGTGGCTGCATGATTAATTCTTGACTTGATTATTTGGCTTCAAAATGTGTGCACCTGCAAAGTTATTTTACAAATTAGCTCCCATGGCATCACAGAAAAAGTGCATCTTTCCAGTTTGTTAAAGTTGAAATTTTTGTTCTGAGCCTTTGAAGACTTAGGTATGACTTATACAGAAAACCACATTACCTTTAAAACATTACTTTGATAGGCAAATCACTTGCAGGTCAAAAAATACTGAAATATTAAATTAATAAAAGCAATTAGAATTTTTTCCTTTGTATTTTTAGTTAAGAGCATGTGTTATTAATACAACCTACAGTTTGATCGTACAGCCCCCATTTTCCTTTCCTTACATACATTTTTTATTTTTGCTGCCATTATTTGAGAAACAAATATTATTTTGAGCTTCTTTAAATTTCAGATTTAAAAGCCTAGCATGTCTTTCAGGGGCAACAAAAACAATGTTGGAAGTGCACTAAATTTAAACCTAAATCTGAGAAGATTTCTAATGGTAAGAATGACATGACATGACAATATAATTAATTGTAAAAGTTTTAAGAATAGTTTTTGTAATAATTAGTAACAAGTTATTTATTTCTCATTTTGTCACCAGCCACTTTATTAGCTACATCTGTTCAACTGCTTGTTAACATAATTAGTAAATCAGCCAATCACATGGCAGCAGTTCAATGCATTTAGGCATCTAGACCTGGTGAAGACAACTTGCTAAAGCTCAAACTGAGCAACACGGTGGGGAAGAGACTATATGAATGTGGTTGTTAGTGCCACACAGACTAGTCTGAGTATTTCAGAAACAGCTGATCTCTTGGGCTTTTCATACACAACCTCATCCCCACATCCCTCAGATTTACAGAAAAGGGTCATAAAAAGAGAAAATTTCCACACAAAAAATCTGATAGTCCCTATAGGTTAAATGCACTTATTTTACCTCTTAACTCCACTTGTTATAATTAGTGGTGTTGTTTTTTTACAAGAACGTAAGGTTGTGTGTTTTCCAATGTTTAATTTTTAGTTGTATAGTAGTTGTATATTTCTTGCTTGTTTGAGTTGAGACCATGTAAATCTGAAAATGTACCTTGTTAATAGTTTTAAGGCAGCTTTTGAACTTTTCTTTCTAGGTTAGGAGCCAAAAAATGTATTACAGTGCAGTGAGTACAGTGAGCCGCTACATTCTCACACTACTCTCCAATTTTGCATTATTTGCTGTTATTTCAGCTTTTAACTTTGTTCTTTCTCTTTTCTCTTCCTAGAAGCTACACCTGGCCTGACTCTGTGTCTACCTGTGCCCCTTTCTGGAGAGGGCATCGCCCAAAAGCTTCTGCTGGCAAAAACTTAATGCTCACCCTCTACCGATGATCCACATGGCCCCTGTTTTTCTGTGTTTAACCCTTTTCTCTCCTAGACATGCCGATTGACTGAGCTTTTACTGTAACTAATTATATGTGCTCTTTTTCAGACTCTAACCCTTGAAAACTGGCTCAGATTTTTATTTTTTCTTTCTTTCTAGGTAAAACGACTAAAGGGCTACATCCATTAACATTTTTTTTCCCTTTCCCCATAGAAAGTACTCCTGATCAGTGCTTCTTTGTTCTTTTTTTCTCTGCTCTGTTCTCTCAACCCCAGTCGGTCGTGGCAAATGGCCGCTCACACTGAGCCTGGTCCTGCTGGAGGTTTCTTCCTGTTAAAAGGGGTTTTTCCTCTCCCCGTCCCCTTCACATGGGCCCCCAGTATGAGGGATTGCTGAAAAATCAAACCCCTGACTGTCCACTGTCCACATGCTCATCCGGGAGGAGTGAATGCTGCAAGTGACTGACTGGATGCAATCTGCTGGGTTTCCTTAGACAGAAAAACTTTTTATCCAATTTGAATAAATAACTGAATCTGACTGCACTGTTCAATGATTAGGATCAATTGGAATGTATGTTCTAGAGACCTGCAAGGGACTGAGTTTTCGGGTCCCGCCCGATCCCGAAGCTTTTCTGACCGCTCCCGCCCGATCCTGATCCCGAGAACCGTCAACCCCCTACCATTTCTTCAGCGCTCCGAGGCCGAGCGAGACTAGATTGACAGGTGCCGAAAGGCCGCAGTATGTCACGTGACGCGTGAGAGGAAAAGTAGCTGAATAAGTAGTAAGCTCAAATTACCATTACAACTAGGGAGTGCAGAATACCATATCTGAATGCACAGCAACCTGAAGCACATCTTCAGCTTCAGAACATCATACCTGGGACACACCTGTCAGCTTAGATTAGGAAACCAAGGCTACAATTCTCACAGACTCACCAAAATCGCATGGTACCAGTTTAGAAAAACGTTGCCTTGTCTGATGAATCTATACTTCAGCTGTGTAGGGTCAGAAAATGGCATAAATGACATTAGACTGCTGATCGCTCTTAGTGGGCCAGCCTTCTGATGGCTACTTTCAGCAGAGGATTATGCACCATCATCTTAAACTGGTTTCATGAACATAAGAAAGACTGAAATTGCTGCCACAGTCACCAGATGTAAATCCTACAGACCATCTTTGGGATGGGGTGTAACAGACTCCTGAATGTGCAGCTGAGAAATCTTCTGCAACATCACTGTGTGATGCTATCATGTGAAAATGAAACAAACTTCCTCAGAAAGGTTTATGGAACCTTGTTGAATCTATGCTGTGAAAAATAAATATAGCTCTGAGGGCAAATTGGGGGGAGACCCATTCCCAGTACACTGCAAAAAAAAAAGAAAATTTGGCAGAACTTAAAATTCTTAAGTTTAGGACTTCAACTTAACCACTTAGGTTTTGCTTTTGAGTTTCCCAAACTTTGATTTCAACATTTCTGTAAGTCAAATAAAAGTTGTAAAGACTTATAATTTTCGACTGTAAGAACTTAGAATCCTGAATTAACCCATCCCTTTTTCAGGGAGCAGTGGGATGTACACACCAGTGGGATTCTGTGGTTAAGGGTCTTGCTTAGGTCTTTCATTTGCCTGCATTTCTTTAGCAGGATTTTTATTGTCAAGGCTGCGCATTACAGCAACACTCAGCCTCTAACTCAAGCCAACTTTAAAGTTGTTTTTCCCGAATTTCACAACATGTACGTAAGTTAGCAGAACCATGACTTACAACTTTGAGATATAAGTACTGACAACTAATTAAAAAATATTGAACTACCGTGGTTTGCTGGACTGAGTTAAGACATTGTCCCTAATATTCCACACTTAGTTTTCAGGTTTTCACAACTGAAAATAGTTTTTCATCCCAAAAAAAGGAATTTACAGTAAAATATGTCCCTAAAAAAGTGGCTGGTTGGTGTATATCAGAATTTATAATGAATAATTTTGTTTGTCTTGTCTTGAGGATATCAGTGAAATAAAGTCTTCCTTCAGATGCTCAGAGATCAAATAGCATCTGGAAGTGGAGCAGCACCTGTCATGTCTCTGCCATGCAGCAAGCCGCAGGATAAGTTGCCAAAAAAATCTGTACACCTCTTTGGTCAGCAATGTCTGTCACCAGTGGTGGAGATTAAATCTCCATATTAATCCAGTGGATGATATGTGATGACAGTCTCCATTACTTCCATTACTGATTAGGTTTTTAAACAGATATTCACTAAAGCACCAGGATATAGTTTCACAGCAAGCCCACTGCTTTGTTGTTTGGACATATGAACTGTAGCTAGCCAGATAAAACACCCAGCAGGTTTCAGGTAGATTCAGAGATGTTGCTATGAAGCAAAAACAAAAGCACTGGAGTCTTGCTTGCATATGGACATGATGCATGTGTTCCTTGCATTGCCTCACCTAATGGCTGTGCTGAACAACCTCTGAGCCAAAGCAAATTGCTATTTGTGTGTCCTCAGCTTGGTCAGACTGCTAAATCCTCAGCACTTATCCATTTTTCATAACAAGCCATGTATAACTGCATTCATGGAGCAAGAGAGACTGCTGCTAATGCGTTGGCAGCAATTCTCAAACTACATTCTTACAACTTATTGCTACAAATAGTACTGCGTGCTTTATTTGTCACCAATGACTTTCCTGGACAATGTGTGTTTTTAGGTCATAGACAAGAATATTCACAAGTTTTTACCACAAGTTTTGATCCTCCAAATACACTGGCATTTTTGTGTGTTTCAAATTTAAATTCAACTAACTTTTGAGATGGTAAGGGTGATGCAGAAGTAGGAAATACTGTGCTGTAGGGGGTTTGATTATATGCCACAGCAAAGCAGGGAAGAGTCCACACTGCATCATATTTGGCAGATAGTCCCATTATCATCATTAACCTTAATGTTACTATATGCAGCTGCTTTGTACTCTTATTGAACACAGAAATGGCTGCAGTTATTGATATTCAGTGTACAGTTAAAATTTGGAACCTGACTATTCCTTTTTTATTTCATGTTTCTGAGACTTGGAAGCACCATCCGCCTTTTCCTTTAGCATTCTTAATGAAACTAGTTTAAAGTCTAAACTTTTTTGAACAGGTTGCCTTTTTCTTCTTTGCCTAACAAGGAGGGTATTCCATTTCACCCGGGAGCTTTCAGATACACTTTAGTCTCCGCGGTGTGATGAGGTGCCAAAACTACCAAGAGAAGGTAGCACCGTGGAGAGTCTGTCAGTTTGCCGAGGATCAAAGTCGTTTGCAAAGAGCGCACACACATCAAACACTGCCTTGCACCGTGTTACCTAGCAACCTGGACCAGGTGTTGCAGAGTAGGAAATATTAAGGCTCACTTTCTTCCTGTTTTTTGCGAGTTCTAAAGGAAATCGATAAAGTCGTGAATGCGTTGTGCATGTTGGAGTAGCGGAGGGGCCTTTTCTTTGCATTATGCCAGACAGCAGGGACACAGAGAGATAAGAGGTAATATTAAAAGCTGTAGACAGTGGATAGAAAATATGAAGTGATGACGAACATCATCTAGTGAATCACACTAATAATGTCCTGTTGCTGTAAATGATAAGGTTAAGAGAACAAAATGAAGTGCATAAGGAAATTACCAAAATGTAAAAGAGACAAAATTAGACCAGTGATATTCATACTCCTTAAAAGTTTTTCTTATTGTTTTACATTAGAACCAGAAACTTATATTTTTATGTCATAGACCAATACAAAGTACTTTAGTACTTAGTTATAATTGTGAAGTAGAGGGAAAAGTATGCATGGTTTCCAACATTAAAAAGAAACCTGACAGGACAACTGGAAGATGGGTAAGAAAAAAAAGGCATTGGTGAAAGAAAATCATAAGAAATTGTGTTTAAAGGTTGTTACAAGGCATGTAGGGGACACCAACCGTTTGAGAACTGAAGTTGTCCACTTCTGTTTTAAGATGCTCCCCTTTAAAAGATGTCCCCATTGCAGGACACTGGCACTGGAGGACTGGAGTTGCCCACCCCTGTACTCTCAAAACCCACTCTAGTCTAGACCTAAATCTGGCTAAGAAACTGTTGTAAGTATTGTTGTGTAGCTGTTGGGACCTAGTTTTAAATTCTTTGTCTTATCATGGACTTGACTATATTTTTACTTGGATATGTCTTGGTCTCATGCTGGACTTGTTTTTTTTTTTTTTCAAAACCGATCAAGACCACAGAGACAGTGTTGTTCATTTTTGTTTTGACTGTAACTCCTGGCATTCAACATTTTCCAGTGCAAATATATGTATGGCTTTCTGTCTGTTCAACACATAGAAAGAGGGAATTCTGAGTGAGTTTAATCCTCTGCCTTCACTTACTTTGCCTGCAGCTAATGCCAAATCACTTAACATTAGCAGGATGGACATGCTCTTCAGAGTTGTCTGGTTTGTATGTTTAACTTATTACCAAATTGTCCGATTTATTTGATAGGTAGCATGCAGTTTGGTTTATGCTTACATATGTTTTTGGGTTAAACTAAATGTTGTGGAGGTGAACCTCTGGACATAATGTGACACTCATTGCTATGCACTGAGTGAGGATGGATGCAGAAGTAGAAGCAAAGTACAGAAAACTGGTTCATTTCAAAGGCCAATAACGATCTTTTATTAGAATGAACATAGTCCTTTGACAGTTTGACTTTAATGTAATTGAGATATAATTGACATCAAATGTAGTCAGGCATTTTCTATGCCGCTTATTCCATAGTGGGTCGCAGGGAAGCTGTTGCCTATCTCCCCCAGTCTGTGGGCAAGAGGCGGAGTACACCCTGAACAGGTCACCAGTCACCACACAAACAACCAAGCACCAAACACTCATTCACACACCTAAGGGCAATTTAGAGACACCAATTAACCTAACAGTCATGTTTTTGGACTGTGGGAGGAAGCCGAAATACCCAGTGAGAACCCACACATGCACGAGGAGAACATGCAAACTCTATGCAGAAAAACCCCCGGCCGGGAATCGAACCCAGGACCTTCTTGCTGCAAGGCAACAGTGCTACCAACTGTGCCACCGTGCAGCCCATCAAATGTAATTTGCGAAAAATTCTAGAAAAAATAAGCAATGTACACAGGTATTTCATTAAAGTAGTGTTGTTTAAAATATTAAAACAAAACATTTTACCTGGATAAATAATGGTTAAATAAAATAATATATTTCAAGGATTTCAAAAATCATAAACAATAATTTATTACTGGAGTTTATGACATGTACACAAAATCTGAATTCCTGGACATTTTAGCATTAGGCTAAAATAGACTATGCAAGCATTTTCACTCTTTGCCACCAGTGTCTTACCTGCTCCCTTACAAAAAAATTATAATTTACAGCACTTTGCTGCATTAGTGACCAGTGCTTTTTTCTTTTTTATCCTCTCCCTCTGTGCTCCTGCTTTCCTCTTTGGCCTTTCTTAGCTCCATTTTATAAGCTATGGGGCCGGGCACGTAACTTGGTGTCTGTCTCTGCACTGCTGTGACAGACAGCTTTAGAAATAGAAAGGAGTGGGCTTCTGGGAGCTTTAAAGAGCCAGACACCCGAGTGAGCCGCACGGACAGCATAGATTGTTTATTTTAAAAATCAAGCACAACCGGAACCAAGCTGTTGGTCCCAGTTGAACTGGGAAATGTCCTGGTGCTCCCAATGGTCCGTTGACCCCTAGACCTAGGTGACAGGAGTCACATGAACCATCTTTTAATATATCAGCTTAAAAATTCCAGCTTCAAGGTCAGAGACCAACAAACTGTGATGCAATAATCACAACTGTGCAGCTTGAACTATTAAAAATCAATTGACAGTATGGTGATCTTTGCAGTCGGTACACCTGTCAACCTATATGCGTAGTTCCCACACTCCTTATAGATTTATGTTTAGGAAGAGTACATATTTCAATGTACCATAACATCAGCAATTTTCTCAGCTTTAATTTGAGCCTATTTTATAAAAATCAGAAGGAATAAGGGCGCTACAACTGTTTTTGTGACAGATGCATGCTCATCTCCCATTGAAGCAGCTTGGTTCTGTTGGCTCTATGGATAGCAATGGCGCCTGCGTGAACACATGACTATCTATAGAGGTTAATAAGTCTTGGTCTTGTTATGCTGTGGTCTTGATGTTCACACGATTTTGGGTTTGGTGGTTTTGACTACAATAGTAGTAAGACTTGAAACTTTGTGTTCATAGATGACTTATTTCCGTCAAATTTTACCCATTCTTATTTTTTCAAATAAGAATGGGTAAAACTTTCACTGGACTGTTGCAAAGCTTTTACAGATATATTTCAAAAGACTTAGGGCTGGAATTGTAGTGAAATGTCATTCAACAAAGTACAGTCATATTAAATACATTAGAATAGTATTGAGAAGTGAATTCCTTTCAGTAACTGAATTCACTAAGTTAAACACATTATATTGATTAATTATACAAACCAATGTTTTAGTTTGTTATACAAATTAAAATATTAGTTTGTTATAAAAACTTTTTATACAAAACTTTTTATGTTTAATCTTTAATCTTATGTTTTATCTTTTAATTATCATGATTTTCTGTACACAGCTAATGAAAACACTACAATTAGAATATTACATCAGACCAATAAAAGAAAATTATATTTAATAGTGAAATGTGGGCTTAATGAAAACGATGTTTAATACCCGCTTAAAGGTTATTATTTTCAGAAGGTATTTTTAGTCTGACAAACATGCTTAAATACAACACATATTCTATTTTATTAAATGTGACTATATTGACTCCGAGGTCCAAACACATTTTAGCCACACACACTTTGGATGTCTAATTTTAAAAAATATATCCTTCCACTTCATAATTATGCATGACTTTTGGTTGGTCTGTCACCTAAAATCCTAACAAAAAACATGGGAGTTTGTTGTTGTAAAGTGGCTAAATGTGAAAAATGTAAAGGGGTTTACTAACCTTTGCAAGGCCTTTGTATCTGATAGTAGTTAAGTTATTGTATGATGCAGCTGTTAAAAATAGTAACACTTGGAGCTCTCAGATGGAACCAGTGGCAATCATGTTCCACAAGCAACTCTATATTATAATTAGGGCACAGCGGGATTCCTGGAGTTTTTTTCTACATACAACAGGAGGCATCCATACCTCCTGCCACAGGCAACTACTATAGCACATTACTGGCCATGTGTGAGGCCTCAGCCACTCTTTACTTTACAGTATAAGCCAACCATGATGGAGTATCACACTGCCACGTCACTTTGTGTGCTCCCTCCATGCACCTGCAGGTCTGTTGGTGATTTAGGCACGCCATTAACACCTCTTTTGTAGGCTCACAGCCATGCCAAGGCACATTAGCTTTATTTACCTATAAAAAGTGATGGTCATTGCAATATAAGATGTGTGTGCATGTATAGACACATCACTGAACAGCTGGGAGAGCGATGCAGCACCTCAACCATCCCAGCTTGTTTGCCTCAGCAGACAGAAACAGGTGTATGCCATGAAAGGGTTTGATGAATGTTCTCTTTAGTGTCGGTGACTGACTGCCCTTATTCAAACAGCAGACACCTTCTATGGCTAAGTACTGTAGAACCACATACAGCTCATGGCTCACGCAGTCATATAGCGAAACCACACACACTGGAACATAAACACAAAGACATTTTAGCCCACTTCTCGCAAAAAGCCAAACTCCCTCTGTTTTGATAAAGGACATGTCATTAGAACATATATGATAGATTTGGCTTACTGATTATAACAGACAGGAGAAACCCTCCTGCAGCCTCCCCATGTGTGGGAATACAAGTATGAGAGATGCTTCCAACCTGACAGTACCTACATAGCCAGGATAAATAACATATAGGAGAATACAACCCTGCATGTGATAACTTCATCAGGCCACACAGGAACAACAAATCTAAGAAGGCCTGGTTGGTAAAAACCAAACCTGCCCTCCTCTGGTCTCAGAAGATGACTGATAGAAGTGGTGGGTTGCGATCTGAATCCCCTCAACACCCCACCCCCCACTTCAACAAAAAGCTCTCCATCCAAACATAGCTTTTATCTCTTTCAGTCTGGCTGTAGGAGGAAAGGGAAGCTTACACACGCTGGCAAATGAGCCCAACACACAGGCAAATACATTAGCAACAACTGTTTTCTGGTGCCGTGCTTTCTTTGTATGGGTGTGTGTGTGTGTGTGTGGGTGTTTATGTTTTATTGTTTTTTTCCCTTTTTTGCCTGTACTATTACTCAGTTGGCACTGTCATTTCTGTCCTCTTTTATTTTGATTTTTTTATGCTACATGCAATTACGTTTGATGTTGCAGGAGAAAGTTTCCACATGAAAACCATTTATTTCTCCCCAGCTGAAAGGGCTAATGTTGATGAAACGATCAATGTGATGTGAATAGGAGATGATGAGGCAGTTTTAAAAACAGTCACCAGCATTGTGATTTAGGAAAAGACATGTCTGAGACAACCTATAACCTTTCAGCTTGTCGCCCTGCCACCTGTCCCAAAGAAACCAATTACTCCCTTGTTTAAAGATGTTGGGACCATGGATTTCAACATTAAAACTCCGGTATACACTTTTCTGGAGTTGTCAAAATAAATTGCATTTAACAGACTTTCAGCACAACTTCTGAAGGGGAAAAGGGGGGTAACAGCAGAGTTCCCATGATGCCACTGGCTGTATAAAAACACCCCCTTCCCAATGGCCCGATCTCTCCAAGCCGGTTGACCATCGGACCAGGAGCAGACGCAGCGCGCTGAAGTCTTTTTGCTGGCAAAAAGACTTAACTCTTCAAATTGGATCCAAGAGTCTCATATGATCACCGATCATATGCAAAAGTTGAGTATTGAATGAATTGCTGTTTGTGCATCCGGTATTCATTCACGAACGGGGAATTAAGGCACCAGCATTGTTTGACTCTCTCTCCGAGCCCTGCAGACGCACACAGTGTTCGAGAAAAGTCCCCAGCAGAGACACGGTCTGTACAACCTAAATGAAGCGGTTTTCCTTGCCTGAGAGAAGGACGACGAGTAGCCATATCACCGGTAACGTGCAGTTTTGTCCGGCGGACAGAACGGCCTCCCCACACACGGCTTCGTTAGGTTAGCCGAAGGCCAACCGCTTGTTGACTGTGGACGTTTCTTCAAACTTCGCCGCCCCGGACATCTTTTCCTCAACATGGTCAGAGGTTAGGTTTGGGCAGAATAACAGTTAGGATGAAATGATCTAAACGTTTTTCATTTTATGAAGTTTGGTTTTGTTTGTGTGACACTGCTATCTTTGTGCTAGCAGGCTATCTGCGGCACACATGATCAGCTTTGTGTTCTGTGTTTATGTGTTTTTAAAGTTAAGACAAACTTTATTTAAAGGGTGATTTTAAACACAGAACGTTGCTCATAACGCGCCGTCCGCGCTTATGCATTTTAACCCTTTTATTGACCCTGGTATTTTAAAGTTATGTGTTTGGTTCTGGTGCTAAGCTAAGCTATCGGCCTCCTTTGTTAGCTTAACTGCTAACAGCTTTAGAACATGTGCTTAATACAGAATATTTAACAGAAAGGTTGTTAGTTTTCAAGTTAGTGAATAATAGTCTCTAAACATTATTCTACTAAATCTGATAACTAAGTAAACACCATTATGCCCCATTTCTCCAGAAAGATTTGGCTCTTTTCCAAATATTCCCTTAATAATATTTCTTCAGATATTATTTTAATAAATAAAGGCAACTAATTAGATGCCATTGAGAAATTATTCATTATTCAGCAGATCATTCTTGAAAGCATTATTTTGATAAAATAATATTTTATCTTATCATGCATTGTGAATGGTTGTCTAAAGGTATGCTGATTACTGCCTAAGTTGGTTCCAAGACTAACTTAACTTAATTTACAGATTCTTCAAGATAAGCCTTGGTTCTCAAACATAAACATTGCATGGTAATGTTGCATCACTCTTTTGGTCATGGTTTCAACCATCTTTAATCAACTTGTTTATATTGTACATAGCCCATTAGTCTTCCTTATTCTTTAATTCTGCTTGGTAGTTTAGTTGGATTGTTTTAGCATGGCAAAGAGTTTGTTGATTGAAATATGTTTGACTTTGAGTTGACTTATTTTTGTTAATAAATTCTTGTATTTTAAGAAATTGTGTGAATTCATTCCATGTGTGTACAGAGTTTGTGCTGTTCAATAATGTCAGAGCTTGGTTTACACCTTTCAACTTTGTCCTAATACCACTGCCTTACTGGGCTGGTATTCACTGGACAACCCTTAACAGACCGAAATATTATTTGATTAAATATTAATATTAAATATTAAATAATATTGTCAGATTAATAATCACAACAAAGATGTTCTGCAGTTCAGTATCAGAGCTTTTGTCTATCTTTGGCCCTGGGCAATAGTTAAAACCCTTAAAGGTCTGACTTGACAGGCTTGTCAGGCTTGACCTCCATGAACTGCACATACATGCAAAAAAATAAGGAGTCCTCTAGTCAGATGTTTTCAATGCAAACATAATGCACATTTCTGTTTGAAACAAAAAAAAGTATTTAACAAACCTGGTTCACTTTATTCAGGTGGACAACAAGGACAACATTGGAAACTATAGCTTCATATTACATGAAGTGCTATAAAAATGCATTCCCTCCTTTCTCCCATTCTTGCTATTTTGTCATACTTCCACATTTCAGATTATGAAACAAATTTTAAAATAGCCAGAGTAAATCTAAACAAATGAGACATTTAGTAAAGCTATCCAAACCAAACTCACCCTTTGTGAAAAGAAAATTATTGCCCTAGGAAAATCATAAATAAATAAATTACTTAACTGTAATTAACCACATTTTTTATGTCTGTTTCAGCTGCCACTCCCAGGCCTGACAACTGCCTGACCTGCAGAATGAAGAAATCATTAAAGTAGAACCTTTCTGACAACATAAAGTAGGCTAAAAGATTTAGAAAAGCAGTACACCATGATGCGATCTTAAGAATTTCAAGAACAGATGAGAAACAAAGTTGTTGACATGAAAAAAATGGTTACAAACCTAATTCTAAGTGAACCACAGTGAGAGCCTTTACCCACAAATGAAAAAAAAAAAAAAAGCGTGGAACGGTGGTGAATCTTCCAAGGAGTGGCTAGCCTACCAAAATTACCTCAAGAGTGTATTAATGATTCAGCCAGGGGGTCAGAAAATAACAGAGAAATATTTAAAGGACTATAAGCCTCATTTCCCTTGATTAAGGCATATGTTGGAGAGTTCCAAGGCCAAAACCACTGCTGACCATCAAAGACCTGTCTCACGTTTGCCAAAAAACATGATGATCCCCAAGACCTTTGGGTAAATATTTTGTGGATTACAGATAAAAGTGTAAAATCCTGTTACATGTGGCAAAAAACCAACACAGTATTTAATATAAATAACATCACACTAACAGTCCAACATAGTGATGGTAACGGGATGGACCCATAACTGATGGCACCAAAAATTGTGCTCTCTGCTAGAAAGTCCTGAGAGAGAATCGCAAGGCGTCAGTTTGTGTCCTAAAGCTCAAGTGCACTTATGTTACACAGAAGGAAAATTATTTCAAGTACTCTAGCAAAGTTCAATTCTAAATGGTTCCAAAAATATTTCTGAGCCATTACTTTAAAGTAGACTATTCAAACCTGAACTTAAATTTGACTATGATGCTGCAGCACTACCTTAAATAGGCGTCCAGTGTGGCTGAATTAAAACAATTCTGCAAAGAGAATCGGCCCAAAATTCCTTCACATTCATGTAGAAGTTTTGTGGCCAGTGTTTGCAAACGCTTGTGCTTGTTGCCACCAGGCGTGACACAACCAGGTGTTATGCGTATGGGGCAATTACTTTTTCACAGCTGGGGTTGATTCAGTTAGCATTTTTAACTTAATAAAATAAATAATCATTTGTGAACTTCATTTGTATTTATACAATGTAGCCTTATCGAAAAGTCAAATCTGTTTGGTGATCTGAAACATTTAAGTGTTACAAAACCAGAAGAAATCTGTAAGAGGGAAAATACTTTATCATGGCTATCATGATAAATGCATTCATTATTCTCTATTATTTGAATTCAGCCATACAGCTAGGCTTCATTAATCACAATTATGTCAAAAAACCTTGATGCACAGAGTTTGGGTTTGTCCTGAAAAAGATTGCACTAGTTGCAGTATTTACACCAAATCACAGAGAGAATAGTGTAAACATGGCGACTTTTGTTGCTCTCAAACTCTTCTCTGGGGCGCCGGCACCAAACCCTTTGAGGAGAAGAATCTTCTTGATCTGCCTCCATGCAGCAGAACTTTCCACTGGGGAGAAACTCCATTCGCATATTTGGCTTCTGCTGCCACTGACGTTAGAAATTTGAGCCAAGTAACAGATAGGCATCTGGCTGGATGATCTCAGCGGATATGTGAGAGTGATTCTAAGTAATCAGTCTTTTTTTGTTAAAGAATGTGTATTTTGAAGCAGTTTTTAACAATGCTGATGTGCCGAAATGATTGATTAAAAAAACAACACATTTTAACATACAGCACAATTGAAAATACGACCTGTAATTATTTATTTGATCAGGAAAAATCTAATCTTAAAAAATTGCTTTGAAAAAATATCACCAGTAACCCAGTTATTAAAGAGCTTGTTCTCAGCACATTGTACAGCCCCTTTGCCAGTAAAGTAGCAACTAGTCTCCAAGGAATTTCACAAGGTTGGAGGAAGCTACACCATTTGATTTTTCTTTTTGCACAATCTCTCTAAATTGTCCAGAGTTTGGGCTCCTCTCTTATGCCCTCTTTTTCTCAGCTAACCCCACAGGCTTTCTATTTAATTTTGGTCTGGGGTCTGTGATGACCATAAAATAAGGTTGATTTTGTGTCTGTCAACCATTGCTGTGTTGATTTGACCATATCTTCAGATGGTTATCCTTTTGAAAGACCAAGCGACAAGCCATTGTGTGTTTTCTGATTAAGTCCACTACATGTTTATTTAAAATATACTGGTATTTTAAATAGTTTCTGGTGCCTTGCACTGTAATAAAGTTCCCAGAGCCTTTGGAAGAAAACAGGCCTACATGTGGATGGCATCTAACGGTTTTTATAGCAACAAGATAACCTTGCGATGGCATTCTTTGCTGTAGTTATCTAATAGTAAGCTTTTAAAATTTTTGTTTTACCTACACTAAATTAAAGTAAGAGCTTCAATTGCACTTATTATAAATGCATTTCGAGGTGTACCAACTAATTGTATCACTGGTGATACAAGGCTTCACTGTCTAGGTGGTGTCCAGAAAACAATGTGGGCTACAGTGATAACTACAGTGATAACTGGCGAACATTTTGGGGAAAACCTGGTCTGATCCGGAGAGACGGCATCCATCCCACTTTGGATGGAGCAGGTCTTCTTTCTAGGAATCTGGGCGAATTTATTAGTTCTCCAAAACTCTGACAACCCAGGGTTCAGACCAGGAAGCAGGGTCGTAGTTTAACACTCCTCTCTGCAGCTTCTGTACTGCTACCCACCCATTACCCTATTAAGACAGTGTCTCGCCCACGGCCAAAATTGAATAGATTAAAAAATAATCTAAAACGAGAAAATCAGAAAAATCTAATAAAAATAAACACAACTCAGACTAAAAACAAAAATACAACAATTAAATGTGGCCTACTGAACATAAGATCTCTCTCTTCAAAGACATTGTTAGTTAGTGACCTGATTTCTGACAATCAGATTGATTTATTTTGCCTCACAGAAACCTGGCTGCAGCAAGAGGATTATGTTACTATAAATGAGTCAACTCCTACTAGTTATTTAAATTTTCACATTCCTCGAAATACTGGGCGAGGAGGAGGAGTAGCAACCATCTTTCAGTCTGATTTATTGACTAGTCCCGGACCAATCAATTGCTACAACTCTTTTGAATATTTAATCCTTAGTTTTCTTCATCCAAGTTGCAAAGCACTAAAACCACTTCTGTTTGTTGTTTTGTACCGTCCGCCAGGCCCCTACTCTCAATTTGTAGATCAGTTTTCAGACCTTTTATCTGATTTAGTGTTAAATACAGATAAGGTTATTATAGTGGGGGATTTTAACATTCATGTTGACACTGAAAGTGATAGCTTAAATATAGCCTTTAATGCTATCTTAGACTCAATTGGCTTTGCTCAAAACATTAACAAACCTACCCACCTTTGTCTTTATTCTCTGGACCTTGTGCTGACATATGGCATTAAGTGTAAAGACATAATATTTTCTCATAACCCTGTCCTGTCTGACCATTTCTTAATAACCTTTGAGTTTAACTTAACCGAGTACTCCACACCTGAAAAAAAATTTCATTATAGTAGATCATTTTCAGACAATGCTGTAGCAACCTTTAAATAATCCTTTCCACTTTTGATTTCCTCATTATCACAGAAAAACACAGTGGAGGGCAATAATTTTGTTTCTTCCCCTTCACAAATTGATTCTCTTGTTCATAGTGTTACTTCATCATTGCGTGGTGCATTAGACAATGCAGACCCCTTCAAAAAGAAGGTAATTATTAATAGGAGGCTAGCTCCCTGGTTTAATTCAGAGCTGCGTACTTTAAAGCACAATGTTAGAAAATTGGAGAGAAAATGGCGCTCTGCACACCTAGAAGATTCCTACTTAATCTGGAAAAATAGCCTACTGTTGTATAAAAAGACACTTCGCCAAGCTAGAACAGCTTATTTCTCATCATTAGAAGAGAACAAAAATAATCCTAGGTTTCTCTTTAGTACAGTTGCTAAACTTACACAGAGTCATAGCTCTGTTGAGCCATCCATTCCCTTAGCTCTTAGCAGTCATAAGTTTATGGAATTCTTTTTAAATAAAATTGATTCCATTAAAAAGAAAATCTTTGATATACTCCCGAAGATGATTACTTCATCCTCAGCAAGTGAGACAACATTGGAAGTAACTGTAAAACCTGATCTGTGCTTGGACTGCTTTGATCCTGTGGAGCTTCCTGAGTTATCAGAAATATTAGCTTCATCTAAACCTTCAGCTTGTATGTTAGACCCAATCCCAACCAAATTATTTAAGGAAGTGTTCCCTCTGATAACCAGCCCCATTTTAGATATGATTAATTTATCTTTAGTAAATGGATATGTATCACAAGCTTTTAAGGTAGCTGTAATTAAACCTTTGCTTAAGAAACCTTCACTTGATCGAGATGACTTAATAAATTACAGACCTATATCCAATCTTCCATTCTTATCTAAAATTCTTGAGAAAATAGTTGCTAATCAAATGTGTGAGCATTTACACAGCAATGACCTGTTTGAAGAGTTTCAGTCAGGCTTCAGAGCTCATCATAACACTGAAACAGCTCTGCTGAAAGTCACTAATGATATTCTTATGGCCTCAAATAATGGACTTGTGTTTGTACTGGTTCTGTTAGATCTCAGTGCTGCATTTGATACAGTCGATCACAATATTCTCTTGGAAAGGCTGGAATATGCTGTACGGATCAGGGAAACAGCACTAGGCTGGTTTGAATCTTATTTGTCTGACAGATTCCAGTTTGTTCATGTAAATGATAAATCATCTTTAAACTCCAGGGTTAATTGTGGAGTACCACAGGGTTCGGTACTTGGGCCAATTCTCTTTACTATATATATGCTTCCAATAGGTAAAATTATCAGGCAGCATAGAATAAATGTTCACTGTTACGCTGATGATACTCAGCTTTACTTATCCATGAATCCTGATGAGCCCAACCAGTTAGATAGACTACAAGCATGTCTTGATGACATAAAAACTTGGATGACCTTAAATTTTCTGTTTCTACATTCAGACAAGACAGAAGTTTTCGTCTTTGGACCGGAGTCTTTAAAAAAGAAACTGCTTAGTCAATCACTTAACCTGGATGGCATTAAATTGACCTCTGATAATAAAGTGAAAAACCTTGGTGTTATTTTTGACCAGGACATGTCATTTAAATCCTGTATTAAACAGGTTTCTAGGATTTCCTTCTTTCATCTCTGGAACATTGCCAAAATTAGAAATATCCTGTCCAGGAGTGACGCTGAAAAAGTAGTCCATGCATTTGTTACTTCAAGGCTGGACTATTGTAATTCGTTACTATCAGGATGTCCACAAAATGCAGTTAAAAGCCTTCAGCTGATTCAAAATGCTGCAGCAAGAGTTCTGATGAAAATTAAAAAGAGAGATCATATTTCTCCTATTTTGGCTTCCCTTCATTGGCTCCCTGTGAAATTCAGAATAGAATTTAAAATTCTCCTCCTCACATATAAAGCCCTTAATGATCTAGCTCCATCATACATCAGAGATCTGATTGTTCCATATGTTCCTAACAGAGCACTTCGTTCTCAGACTGCAGGTTTACTGGTGGTTCCGAGAGTCTTTAGAAGTAGAATGGGAGGCAGATCCTTTAGTTATCAGGCTCCTCTCCTGTGGAACCAGCTCCCAGTTTTAGTCCGTGAGGCAGACACCCTGTCTACTTTTAACGCTAGGCTTAAACCTTTCCTTTTTGATAAAGCTTATAGTTAGAGTGGATTAAGTTATCAGGAGCTATCTTCCTTATTTTTAACTCCGTCTTCTTCCCTCCCTGTTGGTGAGTAAGGGGGAGTCAGCTTTAGCCTAAACCAACTCAGTTATGGTTTAGGTGCAAACACACCCTCCATTTCTGCAACCAGTATGACCCCTTCTCTTTTCCAATGGTTATAATCAGTCTGACAGAGAAAGGTATCCCAATCGTTGTGGTTTTTAGTATAACAATGGCCATCAGTGGGCTCTAGATGGACAAACTGTCTACTTTTAAGGCTAGGCTTAAAACTTTCCTTTTTGATAAAGCTTATAGTTAAAGTGGCTTAGGTTATCCTGAGCTATCTCTGTAGTTATGCTGCTATAGGCTTAGGCTGCTGGAGAACATAATGACCACTTTCACCCTCTTCGCTACATTCTCACACTACTCTCCAATTTTGCATTATTTGCTGTTATTTCAGCTTTTGACTTTGTTCTCTCTCTTTTCTCTTCCTAGAAGCTACACCTGGCCTCACTCTGTGTCTACCTGTGACACCTTTCTGGAGAGGGGTATCGTCCAAGCTTCTGCTGGCAACAACTTAATGCTCACCCTCTACCGATGATCCACATGGCCCTGTCTTTCTGTGTTTAACCCTTTCTCTCTCCTAGACATGGCGATTGACTGAGCTTTTACTGTAACTAATTGTATGTGCTCTCTTTCAGACTCTAACCTTGAAAACTGGCTCAGAGTTTATCTGTTCTTTCTTTCTAGGTGAAACGACTAAAGGAGCTACATCCATTAACATTTAATTTTCCTTCCCATAGAAAGTACTCCTGGATCAGTGCTTCTTTGTTCTCTTTGTGTCTCTGCTCTGTTCTCTCTAACCCCCAGTCGGTCGTGGCAAATGGCCGCTCACACTGAGCCTGGTTCTGCTGGAGGTTTCTTCCTGTTAAAAGGGAGTTTTTCCTCTCCACTGTCTTCACATGCATGCTCAGTATGAGGGATTGCTGAAAAGTCAACGCCAGTGACTGTCCACTGTCTCTACATGCTCATCCGGGAGGAGTGAATGCTGCAAGTGACTGACTGGATGCAATCTGCTGGGTTTCCTTAGACAGAAAAACTTTTTATCCAATTTGAATAAATAACTGAATCTGACTGCACTGTTCAATGATTAGGATCAATTGGAATGTATGTTCTAGAGACCTGCAAGGGACTGAGTTTTCGGGTCCCGCCCGATCCCGAAGCTTTTCTGACCGCTCCCGCCCGATCCTGATCCCGAGAACCGTCAACCCCCTACCATTTCTTCAGCGCTCCGAGGCCGAGCGAGACTAGATTGACAGGTGCCGAAAGGCCGCAGTATGTCACGTGACGCGTGAGAGGAAAAGTAGCTGAATAAGTAGTAAGCTCAAATTACCATTACAACTAGGGAGTGCAGAATACCATATCTGAATGCACAGCAACCTGAAGCACATCTTCAGCTTCAGAACATCATACCTGGGACACACCTGTCAGCTTAGATTAGGAAACCAAGGCTACAATTCTCACAGACTCACCAAAATCGCATGGTACCAGTTTAGAAAAACGTTGCCTTGTCTGATGAATCTATACTTCAGCTGTGTAGGGTCAGAAAATGGCATAAATGACATTAGACTGCTGATCGCTCTTAGTGGGCCAGCCTTCTGATGGCTACTTTCAGCAGAGGATTATGCACCATCATCTTAAACTGGTTTCATGAACATAAGAAAGACTGAAATTGCTGCCACAGTCACCAGATGTAAATCCTACAGACCATCTTTGGGATGGGGTGTAACAGACTCCTGAATGTGCAGCTGAGAAATCTTCTGCAACATCACTGTGTGATGCTATCATGTGAAAATGAAACAAACTTCCTCAGAAAGGTTTATGGAACCTTGTTGAATCTATGCTGTGAAAAATAAATATAGCTCTGAGGGCAAATTGGGGGGAGACCCATTCCCAGTACACTGCAAAAAAAAAAGAAAATTTGGCAGAACTTAAAATTCTTAAGTTTAGGACTTCAACTTAACCACTTAGGTTTTGCTTTTGAGTTTCCCAAACTTTGATTTCAACATTTCTGTAAGTCAAATAAAAGTTGTAAAGACTTATAATTTTCGACTGTAAGAACTTAGAATCCTGAATTAACCCATCCCTTTTTCAGGGAGCAGTGGGATGTACACACCAGTGGGATTCTGTGGTTAAGGGTCTTGCTTAGGTCTTTCATTTGCCTGCATTTCTTTAGCAGGATTTTTATTGTCAAGGCTGCGCATTACAGCAACACTCAGCCTCTAACTCAAGCCAACTTTAAAGTTGTTTTTCCCGAATTTCACAACATGTACGTAAGTTAGCAGAACCATGACTTACAACTTTGAGATATAAGTACTGACAACTAATTAAAAAATATTGAACTACCGTGGTTTGCTGGACTGAGTTAAGACATTGTCCCTAATATTCCACACTTAGTTTTCAGGTTTTCACAACTGAAAATAGTTTTTCATCCCAAAAAAAGGAATTTACAGTAAAATATGTCCCTAAAAAAGTGGCTGGTTGGTGTATATCAGAATTTATAATGAATAATTTTGTTTGTCTTGTCTTGAGGATATCAGTGAAATAAAGTCTTCCTTCAGATGCTCAGAGATCAAATAGCATCTGGAAGTGGAGCAGCACCTGTCATGTCTCTGCCATGCAGCAAGCCGCAGGATAAGTTGCCAAAAAAATCTGTACACCTCTTTGGTCAGCAATGTCTGTCACCAGTGGTGGAGATTAAATCTCCATATTAATCCAGTGGATGATATGTGATGACAGTCTCCATTACTTCCATTACTGATTAGGTTTTTAAACAGATATTCACTAAAGCACCAGGATATAGTTTCACAGCAAGCCCACTGCTTTGTTGTTTGGACATATGAACTGTAGCTAGCCAGATAAAACACCCAGCAGGTTTCAGGTAGATTCAGAGATGTTGCTATGAAGCAAAAACAAAAGCACTGGAGTCTTGCTTGCATATGGACATGATGCATGTGTTCCTTGCATTGCCTCACCTAATGGCTGTGCTGAACAACCTCTGAGCCAAAGCAAATTGCTATTTGTGTGTCCTCAGCTTGGTCAGACTGCTAAATCCTCAGCACTTATCCATTTTTCATAACAAGCCATGTATAACTGCATTCATGGAGCAAGAGAGACTGCTGCTAATGCGTTGGCAGCAATTCTCAAACTACATTCTTACAACTTATTGCTACAAATAGTACTGCGTGCTTTATTTGTCACCAATGACTTTCCTGGACAATGTGTGTTTTTAGGTCATAGACAAGAATATTCACAAGTTTTTACCACAAGTTTTGATCCTCCAAATACACTGGCATTTTTGTGTGTTTCAAATTTAAATTCAACTAACTTTTGAGATGGTAAGGGTGATGCAGAAGTAGGAAATACTGTGCTGTAGGGGGGTTTGATTATATGCCACAGCAAAGCAGGGAAGAGTCCACACTGCATCATATTTGGCAGATAGTCCCATTATCATCATTAACCTTAATGTTACTATATGCAGCTGCTTTGTACTCTTATTGAACACAGAAATGGCTGCAGTTATTGATATTCAGTGTACAGTTAAAATTTGGAACCTGACTATTCCTTTTTTATTTCATGTTTCTGAGACTTGGAAGCACCATCCGCCTTTTCCTTTAGCATTCTTAATGAAACTAGTTTAAAGTCTAAACTTTTTTGAACAGGTTGCCTTTTTCTTCTTTGCCTAACAAGGAGGGTATTCCATTTCACCCGGGAGCTTTCAGATACACTTTAGTCTCCGCGGTGTGATGAGGTGCCAAAACTACCAAGAGAAGGTAGCACCGTGGAGAGTCTGTCAGTTTGCCGAGGATCAAAGTCGTTTGCAAAGAGCGCACACACATCAAACACTGCCTTGCACCGTGTTACCTAGCAACCTGGACCAGGTGTTGCAGAGTAGGAAATATTAAGGCTCACTTTCTTCCTGTTTTTTGCGAGTTCTAAAGGAAATCGATAAAGTCGTGAATGCGTTGTGCATGTTGGAGTAGCGGAGGGGCCTTTTCTTTGCATTATGCCAGACAGCAGGGACACAGAGAGATAAGAGGTAATATTAAAAGCTGTAGACAGTGGATAGAAAATATGAAGTGATGACGAACATCATCTAGTGAATCACACTAATAATGTCCTGTTGCTGTAAATGATAAGGTTAAGAGAACAAAATGAAGTGCATAAGGAAATTACCAAAATGTAAAAGAGACAAAATTAGACCAGTGATATTCATACTCCTTAAAAGTTTTTCTTATTGTTTTACATTAGAACCAGAAACTTATATTTTTATGTCATAGACCAATACAAAGTACTTTAGTACTTAGTTATAATTGTGAAGTAGAGGGAAAAGTATGCATGGTTTCCAACATTAAAAAGAAACCTGACAGGACAACTGGAAGATGGGTAAGAAAAAAAAGGCATTGGTGAAAGAAAATCATAAGAAATTGTGTTTAAAGGTTGTTACAAGGCATGTAGGGGACACCAACCGTTTGAGAACTGAAGTTGTCCACTTCTGTTTTAAGATGCTCCCCTTTAAAAGATGTCCCCATTGCAGGACACTGGCACTGGAGGACTGGAGTTGCCCACCCCTGTACTCTCAAAACCCACTCTAGTCTAGACCTAAATCTGGCTAAGAAACTGTTGTAAGTATTGTTGTGTAGCTGTTGGGACCTAGTTTTAAATTCTTTGTCTTATCATGGACTTGACTATATTTTTACTTGGATATGTCTTGGTCTCATGCTGGACTTGTTTTTTTTTTTTTCAAAACCGATCAAGACCACAGAGACAGTGTTGTTCATTTTTGTTTTGACTGTAACTCCTGGCATTCAACATTTTCCAGTGCAAATATATGTATGGCTTTCTGTCTGTTCAACACATAGAAAGAGGGAATTCTGAGTGAGTTTAATCCTCTGCCTTCACTTACTTTGCCTGCAGCTAATGCCAAATCACTTAACATTAGCAGGATGGACATGCTCTTCAGAGTTGTCTGGTTTGTATGTTTAACTTATTACCAAATTGTCCGATTTATTTGATAGGTAGCATGCAGTTTGGTTTATGCTTACATATGTTTTTGGGTTAAACTAAATGTTGTGGAGGTGAACCTCTGGACATAATGTGACACTCATTGCTATGCACTGAGTGAGGATGGATGCAGAAGTAGAAGCAAAGTACAGAAAACTGGTTCATTTCAAAGGCCAATAACGATCTTTTATTAGAATGAACATAGTCCTTTGACAGTTTGACTTTAATGTAATTGAGATATAATTGACATCAAATGTAGTCAGGCATTTTCTATGCCGCTTATTCCATAGTGGGTCGCAGGGAAGCTGTTGCCTATCTCCCCCAGTCTGTGGGCAAGAGGCGGAGTACACCCTGAACAGGTCACCAGTCACCACACAAACAACCAAGCACCAAACACTCATTCACACACCTAAGGGCAATTTAGAGACACCAATTAACCTAACAGTCATGTTTTTGGACTGTGGGAGGAAGCCGAAATACCCAGTGAGAACCCACACATGCACGAGGAGAACATGCAAACTCTATGCAGAAAAACCCCCGGCCGGGAATCGAACCCAGGACCTTCTTGCTGCAAGGCAACAGTGCTACCAACTGTGCCACCGTGCAGCCCATCAAATGTAATTTGCGAAAAATTCTAGAAAAAATAAGCAATGTACACAGGTATTTCATTAAAGTAGTGTTGTTTAAAATATTAAAACAAAACATTTTACCTGGATAAATAATGGTTAAATAAAATAATATATTTCAAGGATTTCAAAAATCATAAACAATAATTTATTACTGGAGTTTATGACATGTACACAAAATCTGAATTCCTGGACATTTTAGCATTAGGCTAAAATAGACTATGCAAGCATTTTCACTCTTTGCCACCAGTGTCTTACCTGCTCCCTTACAAAAAAATTATAATTTACAGCACTTTGCTGCATTAGTGACCAGTGCTTTTTTCTTTTTTATCCTCTCCCTCTGTGCTCCTGCTTTCCTCTTTGGCCTTTCTTAGCTCCATTTTATAAGCTATGGGGCCGGGCACGTAACTTGGTGTCTGTCTCTGCACTGCTGTGACAGACAGCTTTAGAAATAGAAAGGAGTGGGCTTCTGGGAGCTTTAAAGAGCCAGACACCCGAGTGAGCCGCACGGACAGCATAGATTGTTTATTTTAAAAATCAAGCACAACCGGAACCAAGCTGTTGGTCCCAGTTGAACTGGGAAATGTCCTGGTGCTCCCAATGGTCCGTTGACCCCTAGACCTAGGTGACAGGAGTCACATGAACCATCTTTTAATATATCAGCTTAAAAATTCCAGCTTCAAGGTCAGAGACCAACAAACTGTGATGCAATAATCACAACTGTGCAGCTTGAACTATTAAAAATCAATTGACAGTATGGTGATCTTTGCAGTCGGTACACCTGTCAACCTATATGCGTAGTTCCCACACTCCTTATAGATTTATGTTTAGGAAGAGTACATATTTCAATGTACCATAACATCAGCAATTTTCTCAGCTTTAATTTGAGCCTATTTTATAAAAATCAGAAGGAATAAGGGCGCTACAACTGTTTTTGTGACAGATGCATGCTCATCTCCCATTGAAGCAGCTTGGTTCTGTTGGCTCTATGGATAGCAATGGCGCCTGCGTGAACACATGACTATCTATAGAGGTTAATAAGTCTTGGTCTTGTTATGCTGTGGTCTTGATGTTCACACGATTTTGGGTTTGGTGGTTTTGACTACAATAGTAGTAAGACTTGAAACTTTGTGTTCATAGATGACTTATTTCCGTCAAATTTTACCCATTCTTATTTTTTCAAATAAGAATGGGTAAAACTTTCACTGGACTGTTGCAAAGCTTTTACAGATATATTTCAAAAGACTTAGGGCTGGAATTGTAGTGAAATGTCATTCAACAAAGTACAGTCATATTAAATACATTAGAATAGTATTGAGAAGTGAATTCCTTTCAGTAACTGAATTCACTAAGTTAAACACATTATATTGATTAATTATACAAACCAATGTTTTAGTTTGTTATACAAATTAAAATATTAGTTTGTTATAAAAACTTTTTATACAAAACTTTTTATGTTTAATCTTTAATCTTATGTTTTATCTTTTAATTATCATGATTTTCTGTACACAGCTAATGAAAACACTACAATTAGAATATTACATCAGACCAATAAAAGAAAATTATATTTAATAGTGAAATGTGGGCTTAATGAAAACGATGTTTAATACCCGCTTAAAGGTTATTATTTTCAGAAGGTATTTTTAGTCTGACAAACATGCTTAAATACAACACATATTCTATTTTATTAAATGTGACTATATTGACTCCGAGGTCCAAACACATTTTAGCCACACACACTTTGGATGTCTAATTTTAAAAAATATATCCTTCCACTTCATAATTATGCATGACTTTTGGTTGGTCTGTCACCTAAAATCCTAACAAAAAACATGGGAGTTTGTTGTTGTAAAGTGGCTAAATGTGAAAAATGTAAAGGGGTTTACTAACCTTTGCAAGGCCTTTGTATCTGATAGTAGTTAAGTTATTGTATGATGCAGCTGTTAAAAATAGTAACACTTGGAGCTCTCAGATGGAACCAGTGGCAATCATGTTCCACAAGCAACTCTATATTATAATTAGGGCACAGCGGGATTCCTGGAGTTTTTTTCTACATACAACAGGAGGCATCCATACCTCCTGCCACAGGCAACTACTATAGCACATTACTGGCCATGTGTGAGGCCTCAGCCACTCTTTACTTTACAGTATAAGCCAACCATGATGGAGTATCACACTGCCACGTCACTTTGTGTGCTCCCTCCATGCACCTGCAGGTCTGTTGGTGATTTAGGCACGCCATTAACACCTCTTTTGTAGGCTCACAGCCATGCCAAGGCACATTAGCTTTATTTACCTATAAAAAGTGATGGTCATTGCAATATAAGATGTGTGTGCATGTATAGACACATCACTGAACAGCTGGGAGAGCGATGCAGCACCTCAACCATCCCAGCTTGTTTGCCTCAGCAGACAGAAACAGGTGTATGCCATGAAAGGGTTTGATGAATGTTCTCTTTAGTGTCGGTGACTGACTGCCCTTATTCAAACAGCAGACACCTTCTATGGCTAAGTACTGTAGAACCACATACAGCTCATGGCTCACGCAGTCATATAGCGAAACCACACACACTGGAACATAAACACAAAGACATTTTAGCCCACTTCTCGCAAAAAGCCAAACTCCCTCTGTTTTGATAAAGGACATGTCATTAGAACATATATGATAGATTTGGCTTACTGATTATAACAGACAGGAGAAACCCTCCTGCAGCCTCCCCATGTGTGGGAATACAAGTATGAGAGATGCTTCCAACCTGACAGTACCTACATAGCCAGGATAAATAACATATAGGAGAATACAACCCTGCATGTGATAACTTCATCAGGCCACACAGGAACAACAAATCTAAGAAGGCCTGGTTGGTAAAAACCAAACCTGCCCTCCTCTGGTCTCAGAAGATGACTGATAGAAGTGGTGGGTTGCGATCTGAATCCCCTCAACACCCCACCCCCCACTTCAACAAAAAGCTCTCCATCCAAACATAGCTTTTATCTCTTTCAGTCTGGCTGTAGGAGGAAAGGGAAGCTTACACACGCTGGCAAATGAGCCCAACACACAGGCAAATACATTAGCAACAACTGTTTTCTGGTGCCGTGCTTTCTTTGTATGGGTGTGTGTGTGTGTGTGTGGGTGTTTATGTTTTATTGTTTTTTTCCCTTTTTTGCCTGTACTATTACTCAGTTGGCACTGTCATTTCTGTCCTCTTTTATTTTGATTTTTTTATGCTACATGCAATTACGTTTGATGTTGCAGGAGAAAGTTTCCACATGAAAACCATTTATTTCTCCCCAGCTGAAAGGGCTAATGTTGATGAAACGATCAATGTGATGTGAATAGGAGATGATGAGGCAGTTTTAAAAACAGTCACCAGCATTGTGATTTAGGAAAAGACATGTCTGAGACAACCTATAACCTTTCAGCTTGTCGCCCTGCCACCTGTCCCAAAGAAACCAATTACTCCCTTGTTTAAAGATGTTGGGACCATGGATTTCAACATTAAAACTCCGGTATACACTTTTCTGGAGTTGTCAAAATAAATTGCATTTAACAGACTTTCAGCACAACTTCTGAAGGGGAAAAGGGGGGTAACAGCAGAGTTCCCATGATGCCACTGGCTGTATAAAAACACCCCCTTCCCAATGGCCCGATCTCTCCAAGCCGGTTGACCATCGGACCAGGAGCAGACGCAGCGCGCTGAAGTCTTTTTGCTGGCAAAAAGACTTAACTCTTCAAATTGGATCCAAGAGTCTCATATGATCACCGATCATATGCAAAAGTTGAGTATTGAATGAATTGCTGTTTGTGCATCCGGTATTCATTCACGAACGGGGAATTAAGGCACCAGCATTGTTTGACTCTCTCTCCGAGCCCTGCAGACGCACACAGTGTTCGAGAAAAGTCCCCAGCAGAGACACGGTCTGTACAACCTAAATGAAGCGGTTTTCCTTGCCTGAGAGAAGGACGACGAGTAGCCATATCACCGGTAACGTGCAGTTTTGTCCGGCGGACAGAACGGCCTCCCCACACACGGCTTCGTTAGGTTAGCCGAAGGCCAACCGCTTGTTGACTGTGGACGTTTCTTCAAACTTCGCCGCCCCGGACATCTTTTCCTCAACATGGTCAGAGGTTAGGTTTGGGCAGAATAACAGTTAGGATGAAATGATCTAAACGTTTTTCATTTTATGAAGTTTGGTTTTGTTTGTGTGACACTGCTATCTTTGTGCTAGCAGGCTATCTGCGGCACACATGATCAGCTTTGTGTTCTGTGTTTATGTGTTTTTAAAGTTAAGACAAACTTTATTTAAAGGGTGATTTTAAACACAGAACGTTGCTCATAACGCGCCGTCCGCGCTTATGCATTTTAACCCTTTTATTGACCCTGGTATTTTAAAGTTATGTGTTTGGTTCTGGTGCTAAGCTAAGCTATCGGCCTCCTTTGTTAGCTTAACTGCTAACAGCTTTAGAACATGTGCTTAATACAGAATATTTAACAGAAAGGTTGTTAGTTTTACAAGTTAGTGAATAATAGTCTCTAAACATTATTCTACTAAATCTGATAACTAAGTAAACACCATTATGCCCCATTTCTCCAGAAAGATTTGGCTCTTTTCCAAATATTCCCTTAATAATATTTCTTCAGATATTATTTTAATAAATAAAGGCAACTAATTAGATGCCATTGAGAAATTATTCATTATTCAGCAGATCATTCTTGAAAGCATTATTTTGATAAAATAATATTTTATCTTATCATGCATTGTGAATGGTTGTCTAAAGGTATGCTGATTACTGCCTAAGTTGGTTCCAAGACTAACTTAACTTAATTTACAGATTCTTCAAGATAAGCCTTGGTTCTCAAACATAAACATTGCATGGTAATGTTGCATCACTCTTTTGGTCATGGTTTCAACCATCTTTAATCAACTTGTTTATATTGTACATAGCCCATTAGTCTTCCTTATTCTTTAATTCTGCTTGGTAGTTTAGTTGGATTGTTTTAGCATGGCAAAGAGTTTGTTGATTGAAATATGTTTGACTTTGAGTTGACTTATTTTTGTTAATAAATTCTTGTATTTTAAGAAATTGTGTGAATTCATTCCATGTGTGTACAGAGTTTGTGCTGTTCAATAATGTCAGAGCTTGGTTTACACCTTTCAACTTTGTCCTAATACCACTGCCTTACTGGGCTGGTATTCACTGGACAACCCTTAACAGACCGAAATATTATTTGATTAAATATTAATATTAAATATTAAATAATATTGTCAGATTAATAATCACAACAAAGATGTTCTGCAGTTCAGTATCAGAGCTTTTGTCTATCTTTGGCCCTGGGCAATAGTTAAAACCCTTAAAGGTCTGACTTGACAGGCTTGTCAGGCTTGACCTCCATGAACTGCACATACATGCAAAAAAATAAGGAGTCCTCTAGTCAGATGTTTTCAATGCAAACATAATGCACATTTCTGTTTGAAACAAAAAAAAGTATTTAACAAACCTGGTTCACTTTATTCAGGTGGACAACAAGGACAACATTGGAAACTATAGCTTCATATTACATGAAGTGCTATAAAAATGCATTCCCTCCTTTCTCCCATTCTTGCTATTTTGTCATACTTCCACATTTCAGATTATGAAACAAATTTTAAAATAGCCAGAGTAAATCTAAACAAATGAGACATTTAGTAAAGCTATCCAAACCAAACTCACCCTTTGTGAAAAGAAAATTATTGCCCTAGGAAAATCATAAATAAATAAATTACTTAACTGTAATTAACCACATTTTTTATGTCTGTTTCAGCTGCCACTCCCAGGCCTGACAACTGCCTGACCTGCAGAATGAAGAAATCATTAAAGTAGAACCTTTCTGACAACATAAAGTAGGCTAAAAGATTTAGAAAAGCAGTACACCATGATGCGATCTTAAGAATTTCAAGAACAGATGAGAAACAAAGTTGTTGACATGAAAAAAATGGTTACAAACCTAATTCTAAGTGAACCACAGTGAGAGCCTTTACCCACAAATGAAAAAAAAAAAAAAAGCGTGGAACGGTGGTGAATCTTCCAAGGAGTGGCTAGCCTACCAAAATTACCTCAAGAGTGTATTAATGATTCAGCCAGGGGGTCAGAAAATAACAGAGAAATATTTAAAGGACTATAAGCCTCATTTCCCTTGATTAAGGCATATGTTGGAGAGTTCCAAGGCCAAAACCACTGCTGACCATCAAAGACCTGTCTCACGTTTGCCAAAAAACATGATGATCCCCAAGACCTTTGGGTAAATATTTTGTGGATTACAGATAAAAGTGTAAAATCCTGTTACATGTGGCAAAAAACCAACACAGTATTTAATATAAATAACATCACACTAACAGTCCAACATAGTGATGGTAACGGGATGGACCCATAACTGATGGCACCAAAAATTGTGCTCTCTGCTAGAAAGTCCTGAGAGAGAATCGCAAGGCGTCAGTTTGTGTCCTAAAGCTCAAGTGCACTTATGTTACACAGAAGGAAAATTATTTCAAGTACTCTAGCAAAGTTCAATTCTAAATGGTTCCAAAAATATTTCTGAGCCATTACTTTAAAGTAGACTATTCAAACCTGAACTTAAATTTGACTATGATGCTGCAGCACTACCTTAAATAGGCGTCCAGTGTGGCTGAATTAAAACAATTCTGCAAAGAGAATCGGCCCAAAATTCCTTCACATTCATGTAGAAGTTTTGTGGCCAGTGTTTGCAAACGCTTGTGCTTGTTGCCACCAGGCGTGACACAACCAGGTGTTATGCGTATGGGGCAATTACTTTTTCACAGCTGGGGTTGATTCAGTTAGCATTTTTAACTTAATAAAATAAATAATCATTTGTGAACTTCATTTGTATTTATACAATGTAGCCTTATCGAAAAGTCAAATCTGTTTGGTGATCTGAAACATTTAAGTGTTACAAAACCAGAAGAAATCTGTAAGAGGGAAAATACTTTATCATGGCTATCATGATAAATGCATTCATTATTCTCTATTATTTGAATTCAGCCATACAGCTAGGCTTCATTAATCACAATTATGTCAAAAAACCTTGATGCACAGAGTTTGGGTTTGTCCTGAAAAAGATTGCACTAGTTGCAGTATTTACACCAAATCACAGAGAGAATAGTGTAAACATGGCGACTTTTGTTGCTCTCAAACTCTTCTCTGGGGCGCCGGCACCAAACCCTTTGAGGAGAAGAATCTTCTTGATCTGCCTCCATGCAGCAGAACTTTCCACTGGGGAGAAACTCCATTCGCATATTTGGCTTCTGCTGCCACTGACGTTAGAAATTTGAGCCAAGTAACAGATAGGCATCTGGCTGGATGATCTCAGCGGATATGTGAGAGTGATTCTAAGTAATCAGTCTTTTTTTGTTAAAGAATGTGTATTTTGAAGCAGTTTTTAACAATGCTGATGTGCCGAAATGATTGATTAAAAAAACAACACATTTTAACATACAGCACAATTGAAAATACGACCTGTAATTATTTATTTGATCAGGAAAAATCTAATCTTAAAAAATTGCTTTGAAAAAATATCACCAGTAACCCAGTTATTAAAGAGCTTGTTCTCAGCACATTGTACAGCCCCTTTGCCAGTAAAGTAGCAACTAGTCTCCAAGGAATTTCACAAGGTTGGAGGAAGCTACACCATTTGATTTTTCTTTTTGCACAATCTCTCTAAATTGTCCAGAGTTTGGGCTCCTCTCTTATGCCCTCTTTTTCTCAGCTAACCCCACAGGCTTTCTATTTAATTTTGGTCTGGGGTCTGTGATGACCATAAAATAAGGTTGATTTTGTGTCTGTCAACCATTGCTGTGTTGATTTGACCATATCTTCAGATGGTTATCCTTTTGAAAGACCAAGCGACAAGCCATTGTGTGTTTTCTGATTAAGTCCACTACATGTTTATTTAAAATATACTGGTATTTTAAATAGTTTCTGGTGCCTTGCACTGTAATAAAGTTCCCAGAGCCTTTGGAAGAAAACAGGCCTACATGTGGATGGCATCTAACGGTTTTTATAGCAACAAGATAACCTTGCGATGGCATTCTTTGCTGTAGTTATCTAATAGTAAGCTTTTAAAATTTTTGTTTTACCTACACTAAATTAAAGTAAGAGCTTCAATTGCACTTATTATAAATGCATTTCGAGGTGTACCAACTAATTGTATCACTGGTGATACAAGGCTTCACTGTCTAGGTGGTGTCCAGAAAACAATGTGGGCTACAGTGATAACTACAGTGATAACTGGCGAACATTTTGGGGAAAACCTGGTCTGATCCGGAGAGACGGCATCCATCCCACTTTGGATGGAGCAGGTCTTCTTTCTAGGAATCTGGGCGAATTTATTAGTTCTCCAAAACTCTGACAACCCAGGGTTCAGACCAGGAAGCAGGGTCGTAGTTTAACACTCCTCTCTGCAGCTTCTGTACTGCTACCCACCCATTACCCTATTAAGACAGTGTCTCGCCCACGGCCAAAATTGAATAGATTAAAAAATAATCTAAAACGAGAAAATCAGAAAAATCTAATAAAAATAAACACAACTCAGACTAAAAACAAAAATACAACAATTAAATGTGGCCTACTGAACATAAGATCTCTCTCTTCAAAGACATTGTTAGTTAGTGACCTGATTTCTGACAATCAGATTGATTTATTTTGCCTCACAGAAACCTGGCTGCAGCAAGAGGATTATGTTACTATAAATGAGTCAACTCCTACTAGTTATTTAAATTTTCACATTCCTCGAAATACTGGGCGAGGAGGAGGAGTAGCAACCATCTTTCAGTCTGATTTATTGACTAGTCCCGGACCAATCAATTGCTACAACTCTTTTGAATATTTAATCCTTAGTTTTCTTCATCCAAGTTGCAAAGCACTAAAACCACTTCTGTTTGTTGTTTTGTACCGTCCGCCAGGCCCCTACTCTCAATTTGTAGATCAGTTTTCAGACCTTTTATCTGATTTAGTGTTAAATACAGATAAGGTTATTATAGTGGGGGATTTTAACATTCATGTTGACACTGAAAGTGATAGCTTAAATATAGCCTTTAATGCTATCTTAGACTCAATTGGCTTTGCTCAAAACATTAACAAACCTACCCACCTTTGTCTTTATTCTCTGGACCTTGTGCTGACATATGGCATTAAGTGTAAAGACATAATATTTTCTCATAACCCTGTCCTGTCTGACCATTTCTTAATAACCTTTGAGTTTAACTTAACCGAGTACTCCACACCTGAAAAAAAATTTCATTATAGTAGATCATTTTCAGACAATGCTGTAGCAACCTTTAAATAATCCTTTCCACTTTTGATTTCCTCATTATCACAGAAAAACACAGTGGAGGGCAATAATTTTGTTTCTTCCCCTTCACAAATTGATTCTCTTGTTCATAGTGTTACTTCATCATTGCGTGGTGCATTAGACAATGCAGACCCCTTCAAAAAGAAGGTAATTATTAATAGGAGGCTAGCTCCCTGGTTTAATTCAGAGCTGCGTACTTTAAAGCACAATGTTAGAAAATTGGAGAGAAAATGGCGCTCTGCACACCTAGAAGATTCCTACTTAATCTGGAAAAATAGCCTACTGTTGTATAAAAAGACACTTCGCCAAGCTAGAACAGCTTATTTCTCATCATTAGAAGAGAACAAAAATAATCCTAGGTTTCTCTTTAGTACAGTTGCTAAACTTACACAGAGTCATAGCTCTGTTGAGCCATCCATTCCCTTAGCTCTTAGCAGTCATAAGTTTATGGAATTCTTTTTAAATAAAATTGATTCCATTAAAAAGAAAATCTTTGATATACTCCCGAAGATGATTACTTCATCCTCAGCAAGTGAGACAACATTGGAAGTAACTGTAAAACCTGATCTGTGCTTGGACTGCTTTGATCCTGTGGAGCTTCCTGAGTTATCAGAAATATTAGCTTCATCTAAACCTTCAGCTTGTATGTTAGACCCAATCCCAACCAAATTATTTAAGGAAGTGTTCCCTCTGATAACCAGCCCCATTTTAGATATGATTAATTTATCTTTAGTAAATGGATATGTATCACAAGCTTTTAAGGTAGCTGTAATTAAACCTTTGCTTAAGAAACCTTCACTTGATCGAGATGACTTAATAAATTACAGACCTATATCCAATCTTCCATTCTTATCTAAAATTCTTGAGAAAATAGTTGCTAATCAAATGTGTGAGCATTTACACAGCAATGACCTGTTTGAAGAGTTTCAGTCAGGCTTCAGAGCTCATCATAACACTGAAACAGCTCTGCTGAAAGTCACTAATGATATTCTTATGGCCTCAAATAATGGACTTGTGTTTGTACTGGTTCTGTTAGATCTCAGTGCTGCATTTGATACAGTCGATCACAATATTCTCTTGGAAAGGCTGGAATATGCTGTACGGATCAGGGAAACAGCACTAGGCTGGTTTGAATCTTATTTGTCTGACAGATTCCAGTTTGTTCATGTAAATGATAAATCATCTTTAAACTCCAGGGTTAATTGTGGAGTACCACAGGGTTCGGTACTTGGGCCAATTCTCTTTACTATATATATGCTTCCAATAGGTAAAATTATCAGGCAGCATAGAATAAATGTTCACTGTTACGCTGATGATACTCAGCTTTACTTATCCATGAATCCTGATGAGCCCAACCAGTTAGATAGACTACAAGCATGTCTTGATGACATAAAAACTTGGATGACCTTAAATTTTCTGTTTCTACATTCAGACAAGACAGAAGTTTTCGTCTTTGGACCGGAGTCTTTAAAAAAGAAACTGCTTAGTCAATCACTTAACCTGGATGGCATTAAATTGACCTCTGATAATAAAGTGAAAAACCTTGGTGTTATTTTTGACCAGGACATGTCATTTAAATCCTGTATTAAACAGGTTTCTAGGATTTCCTTCTTTCATCTCTGGAACATTGCCAAAATTAGAAATATCCTGTCCAGGAGTGACGCTGAAAAAGTAGTCCATGCATTTGTTACTTCAAGGCTGGACTATTGTAATTCGTTACTATCAGGATGTCCACAAAATGCAGTTAAAAGCCTTCAGCTGATTCAAAATGCTGCAGCAAGAGTTCTGATGAAAATTAAAAAGAGAGATCATATTTCTCCTATTTTGGCTTCCCTTCATTGGCTCCCTGTGAAATTCAGAATAGAATTTAAAATTCTCCTCCTCACATATAAAGCCCTTAATGATCTAGCTCCATCATACATCAGAGATCTGATTGTTCCATATGTTCCTAACAGAGCACTTCGTTCTCAGACTGCAGGTTTACTGGTGGTTCCGAGAGTCTTTAGAAGTAGAATGGGAGGCAGATCCTTTAGTTATCAGGCTCCTCTCCTGTGGAACCAGCTCCCAGTTTTAGTCCGTGAGGCAGACACCCTGTCTACTTTTAACGCTAGGCTTAAACCTTTCCTTTTTGATAAAGCTTATAGTTAGAGTGGATTAAGTTATCAGGAGCTATCTTCCTTATTTTTAACTCCGTCTTCTTCCCTCCCTGTTGGTGAGTAAGGGGGAGTCAGCTTTAGCCTAAACCAACTCAGTTATGGTTTAGGTGCAAACACACCCTCCATTTCTGCAACCAGTATGACCCCTTCTCTTTTCCAATGGTTATAATCAGTCTGACAGAGAAAGGTATCCCAATCGTTGTGGTTTTTAGTATAACAATGGCCATCAGTGGGCTCTAGATGGACAAACTGTCTACTTTTAAGGCTAGGCTTAAAACTTTCCTTTTTGATAAAGCTTATAGTTAAAGTGGCTTAGGTTATCCTGAGCTATCTCTGTAGTTATGCTGCTATAGGCTTAGGCTGCTGGAGAACATAATGACCACTTTCACCCTCTTCGCTACATTCTCACACTACTCTCCAATTTTGCATTATTTGCTGTTATTTCAGCTTTTGACTTTGTTCTCTCTCTTTTCTCTTCCTAGAAGCTACACCTGGCCTCACTCTGTGTCTACCTGTGACACCTTTCTGGAGAGGGGTATCGTCCAAGCTTCTGCTGGCAACAACTTAATGCTCACCCTCTACCGATGATCCACATGGCCCTGTCTTTCTGTGTTTAACCCTTTCTCTCTCCTAGACATGGCGATTGACTGAGCTTTTACTGTAACTAATTGTATGTGCTCTCTTTCAGACTCTAACCTTGAAAACTGGCTCAGAGTTTATCTGTTCTTTCTTTCTAGGTGAAACGACTAAAGGAGCTACATCCATTAACTTTTTTTTCCTTCCCATAGAAAGTACTCCTGGATCATTGCTTCTTTGTTCTTTGTGTCTATGCTCTGTTCTCCAAACCCACAAGTCGGTCGTGGCAGATGGCCGCTCACACTGAGCTGGTTTGGGGGGTTTCTTTCTGTTAAAAGTGATTTTTTTCCTCTCCACTGTCGCTACATGCATGCTCAGTACGAGGGATTGCTGCAAAGTCAACGCCAGTGACTGTCCACTGTCTCTACATGCTCATCCGGGAGGAGTGACTGCTACAAATCTCTGACTGGATGCAATCTGCTGGGTTTCCTTAGATAGAAAAACATTTTATCCAATTTGAATAAATAACTGAATCTGACTGCACTGTTCAATGATTAGGATTAATTGGAATGTATGTACCTGACTTTTGTGAAGTGCCTTGAGACGACGTGTTGTGAATTGGCGCTATACAAATAAAACTGAATTGAATAAAAAAATAAACTGAATAATAATAATATTAATAAACACATAATAATAATACAATGGAAAAATGTAATTTCATTGTCTGCAATTAGTTACTATTTTGAACCTGATCCACAGGATAATAAAACCTGTAGCATGTTTTACCGTGGGTAGACTGTAGTTTTTCTTATGGGGTTCATCTTGATGCCTGTAAACAAGTATGCACTATATTTACAATGAAGCCATGATTTATCTATGAAAGCTTTTGCAAACAACAGTGGTGTCGTCTTATGCCCTCAACCATGGGGTCTCTTAGTTTAGTGTGGAGCATATGGTGAGAGCACAAACCACCACTCCAGACAGCCTTGGGTCAGCCCGAGGCTCTTTAGATGTTTTGCGTCCTGCTTTTGCTCTAATCGGGACTAACTTTTAACCTAGCTTTTTCATATTTTCTTCTTGTTTTAACATCTCTTACTCTAGTAGTGTAAAGGGAAAACACATGAGTAAAACAAAACTATTATATAACCATAACGTATGAATTCAAATTAGCTACATAAACAGTGTAAAAATAATAGTATATGATGTCTTAATCATAATATCTAGGTCAGGGTGCAGCATGAAAGCAAAAATCCTTCTTAATTCCTCAGTTTTCTTTTGTGTTTCAGATCCAACAATGCATTGTTAAGTTTCCAGAACATATCTTTTTAGAGCCAAAGCGTAGTCGAATGCAGTGTGTTCAAGTGCTAAAATGGAGTCTCTTGTCGCTTTTCAAATAGTTACATTTGTAAATCCATTTCAGATGTTCTCAGACTATTATCTTGTCTTTGCTATTGTGCTAAAGAAACTGGAAACAGTTAGCTCTTTTCTTGGCTGTAAAACCATCTTTTACGGACTGATTTGGGCCATTTAAACACCAACAATCAGACTCAGGTAGACCCCAATGTAGTTTTGTTTGAGAAAGTAAAACATATTCAAACTAATTATGCCCTGTTTGTTTTCTCTACTTCAGTAAGCAAAATGTCTAATTTGCATTTTATTCATCCAGATATTCTGTAGTTTTGTTATTAGTGTTGAAGTGGAGCAATGTGCCTCTGCATCTTATGCAGCACATTTAAAAATTACGTAGAAAAATAGACTATATTACATGCAAATGGCATTTATAGCATAAATAACAGCAAATATACCTGCATGATAGCATTGAAATGAATTCTACTGGATGCAAGGTATTTGCAATGCAGTTTGAAACACTAGAAGAACTTTTGTGTTGCTTGGGAAGAGTACAGAGCAGCAGCAGAGCACTTGTGTCTGCAAGCAGATGCATGCTTCATCAAACTTTAATCACCAGCAAGTGGTGTCCTCCTCTAATCAAACCCACTCAAGCTTTTGGCCCAATTTGTGAATGAGGAGATAAATAAAGTAGAAATGTAATGTTTGACACCATTTAAATGAACCATCATTATTATATTGCAAGCTTTTTAGGTTATGATCTGCAAAGTCACTGCTTATTTAGGTGAAAATAAAAATCTGGGTTTCTTGACTCATAGCAGGAAAAATATAAAGATGCACTCAAACTGCAGTCAAAATATTTCCTTTCATGCCATGAACTGTATGCTGGCATATTGAAAATGGCTGTTATGTGGGTCAAATAGTAAGGAAATTAAGGGGATTTTGTGGAACATTATGACATGTTAAGTTTTTGAGGCATGTGAGTCACTTTTTCTGTGCTTCTGTTCAGAATACTACACATGCACTGGGATCCAGGCTGTGAAATTCACAGCATTCGATGGCGTCAGGACAGGGCATGTAACGTTTGCCGTGATGTTACAAACTTTTCACATTTTATTAATATTTAAATTCTACTGGGAATAAGATTGTGATGTTCTGTCAGTGCTACAAAGTGATAAGAAATTATAAGCCAAATTAATCACAAAGTAAGTAGAGTTTCAGCTCACCGTAATTATTTTCCTATGGCATTGTATCTTCCTATTTTGCATGTTCTTTCTTTCATTTTGCACACACACTATTGTATTAAGCTACTCTAATACGGCTTAATACAGCTGCACCTTAGCCAACTGGAAAGAACATGTTCACAAATACTTTTTTTGCTTCATTCTGATCTCTATGTTGCATATGTCACCTTAAGTCCACAGTTTCCATGAGACTATGAGCACAGTAAAGGGATTTAATAAATGGAAGGATATTAGATGTCCATGTGGATTAATTTGATACATATTGATTCAATCCTGGAAGAGCCAGAGCACTAACATGCCCATAAAAGATACAACTCACAACAAATCCGATAAAAGTTGTCCTCACACAAGCTCAGCACAAGCCAAAAGCTCTGTGTGAATCAGCCATCACAAAAATCCGAAATGCTACATTTACAAGTGCTAAATATTTTTCCTTCCTTGGCTGGCTGAATGTTTAGGCAGTATGCACCAGTATTCACATTGCATTTATTCCATGCTCTTTCAATGTAGCCTGCAAACTGATGCATGTCAGCATAACATACAGTAGAAAATGGCATGTCTCTCAAAATCTCGTTTTTTCCTCCACACTCTGGGACCTTGATTTCACAATAAAATACATAATTTACTTATGTTTGATTAGAGAACGTAAGATCAACGAGCAACAGCTCCTCTCTCTCCTGGTAAAAGACACCTGGAATGCAACAGTTGCAGCTCATTTTCCTGGGTATGTCTGTGTGTGGTGGCTAGTGTGTGTGTGTGTGTGTGTGTGTGTGTGTGTGTGTGTGTGTGTGTGTGTGTGTGTGTGTGTGTTCCTGTATTGGCATCACAGTGAGAACCATTTTCCCGATTTCCAAAGTGAGGACATTTTGCTGGTCCTCACGACCTATTTTGCTAACGGTTAGGTTTAGGACTAAGGTTTGAATTGAGTTTAGGTTAAGGTTAGGGTTAGGCATGTACTGGTAATGGTTAGGTTTAGGGTTATTGTCAGGGTTAGGGCATAGAAAGGGTTGAAAATGACTGAAAATCAATGGAAGTCAATGGGAGTCAACACATGGTCCACACAACATATAGCAAAACAAGAGTGTGTGTATGGGTGTTCCTGTCTTGGCATCACAGTGAGAACCATTTTCCCGATTTCACCATCAAATTGAGGACCGTTGGTACCAAAGTGAGGACATTTTGCTGGTCCTCACGACCTATTTTGCTAACAGTTAGAAAGGGTTGAAAATGACTGAAAAACAATGGAAGTCAATGGGAGTCAACACATGGTCCTCACTACATATAGCAAAACAAGAGTGTGTGTGTGTGTGTGTGTGCATGTGTGTGTGTGAGAGAGAGAGAGGAGGGGTGGAGAACAGCAAGGGTCTTTAGCATCTGTTTAAAATGGTTTATGCAGCACACCAATTTTCTGACAAACTGAACTTCGGGTTTTCTTTAGCTTCAAACCATAATCGTAAAATAAATGCTTTAATTACCTCACTCGCTCAACTGAATTTTACTGTGTGTTGCACTTTCTGAATTGACATTTTGATGATATTCTAATTTACTGAGCTGCGCCCATATGATTTTGCTCAAATAAATGTATATATAGGAAATATTACACCAGTGTAATGTTTACTGTGAGAAAATGCTTCCAAACATTTATCAGTGTGCAATTTAAAAGCTTTAATGAAAAACAGTAACAAAAACACAACAAAATAAAAACATACTGTTTTAGATATATGTTTGATATCAATTAATTTAGCTTCTCAAATAAGATTTCTTGTTTTATCAGTCACATTTGTACCTAGAAAATATCTTATTCATTTTTGATATTGGAGCATTGGAGCAAAATTAATTAAACTACCAGAAAATAAAGGTGAACAGCTGGAAAAAAAAATTACATGTACTGAAAGAACCACAAAGAAGAAATTTGTCATGAGCGTGGCTTAATGTATGACCTGTATGACCCCTTCTCTTTTCCAATGGTTATAATCAATCTGACAGAGAGAGGTATCCCAATCCTTGTGGTTTTTAGTATAACAATGACCATCAGTGGGACCCTTTGTGGGTTACCTTGCAACGACATTGTTGAAAATAAGCGCTGTTTAACTAAATAATCTGAACTGAAACTTTCTGTGTAGTTATGCTGCTATAGGCTTAGGCTGCTGGAGGACATAATGACCACTTTCACCCTCTTCGCTACATTCTCACACTACTCTCCAATTTTGTATTATTTGCTGTTATTTCAGCTTTTAACTTTGCTCTCTCTCTTTTCTCTTCCTAGAAGCTACACCTGGCCTGACTCTGTGTCTACCTGTGACACCTTTCTGGAGAGGGGTATCGTCCGAGCTTCTGCTGGCAACAACTTAATGCTCACCCTCTACCGATGATCCACATGGCCCTGTCTTTCAGTGTTTAACCCTTTCTGGCAATCGACTGAGCTTTTACTGTGACTGACTCTATGTGCCCTCTTTCAGACTCTAACCTTGAAAACTGGCTCAGAGTTTATCTGTTCTTTCTTTCTAGATGAAACGACTAAAGGAGCTACATTCATTAACATTTACTTTTCCTTCCCATAGAAAGTACTCCTGGATCAGTGCTTCTTTGTTCTCTTTGTGTCTATGCTCTGTTCTCTCAAACCTCCAGTCGGTCGTGGCAGATGGCCGCTCACACTGAGCCTGGTTCTGCTGGAGGTTTCTTCCTCTTAAAAGGGAGTTTTTCCTCTCCACTGTCGCTACATGCATGCTCAGTATGAGGGATTGCTGCAAAGTCAACGCCAGTGACTGTCCACTGGCTCTACATGCTCATCTGGGAGGAGGGAATGCTGCAAGTCACTGACTGGATGCAATCTGCTGGGTTTCCTTAGACAGAAAAACGTTTTATCCAATTTGAATAAATAACTGAATCTGACTGCACTGTTCAATGATTAAGATTAATTGGAATGTATGTACCTGACTTTTGTGAAGTGCCTTGAGACGACGTGTTGTGAATTGGCGCTATATAAATAAACTGAATTGAATTGAATTGCATTAATGTTTAGTACATTTGATGAATCTTCTCCTGCTATGTTTTAATGCATTGAGAAAGGCAAACTCTTATTAGAACCTGGCAGCTAAATATTTTGCGGCTTTTAGGAGCATGTTTTACTTTATTTTTCTTATCTATAATTGTAAAGAGTAAAGATTATGTTTTCTTAATACTGATGATGTGCTAAATCTATATTTATAGTGGGAGATTTAAACAAAACCTTCCTTTATATTGTGCAACAACCTTTTTCTGATAAATACCAAGTACTATGCCAAAAATCTCAGAGTAGGTGTCCACAAGGTGTCCTGTGGTTATTTGATCCAGAATGACATTAACATCTTTTTGGATAATTGTTAATTGTGTACGCCGTCTAATTGCAACGAAAGGAACAAAGACGCACAAGTGACCTGCCACTCAGGCTGCACCCAGCAAAATAAGCCAAGCAGCCCCTTGGGACCACGTAGCCACATCAAACAATGTCAACAATCACGTCTGCATTATGCAAAAAGTGGGTAAACAACAGGCTGAGGGACAGGAATTGGCTCAACACCAGCTGTCTAATTAGCTTTGTGCTTCTCTTGAAAAGCAAACAAACAGAGAAAGCGAGATGGTCTGAAAACCAGCCAAGCATCGTTTCTAAGTGCTTAGTTGCTTTCAAATCAGATGGGGAGCTTCATTTCTGCTCACACCAACATATCAGATTAAACACCAAAATTAGATCCTAACTTGAGCCCCCATGAGGCCATCGCTGGGCTGTTTTTGAATTACTGTAAAGACTCACAAGAGGCATGGGTAAAATTTACATTTTAATTAAGCCTTATAGCTTATTGCTATTATGTAGAGTTATTCACAAGCGCCTGGGATGCACACAGACAGTAAAACGGTTTAAAACATGTCCTCTTATCTGTAGATGCAGCCGCGCCCCACGAATTTAACACGCTCCTGCTGAGAGTGTTTGCAGAAATAAAGTGTCCTGTAAACACGGACAGAGAGCAGAGAGGACGCATTACATGGCAAAAAAGCCTCACCATGTACTAAGTGGCTAGATAAAAACACTTGGAACAACTTTCCTGAAATCAGAGAGGCTGTGGACACTTTAAAGGACATGATGGGAGACAAAAAAAAAAAAAAACATTAGGTGGGTTTTGTGGCAACATCACATTGACAGCTACAGCACTAAGTAGCAGGGGCACTGTGACAAGTGGCACCATGACGAGCGTTGCTGACGAATTTATCACGGTGAAAGGCAACATGTATCATGTCAGAATCGTCACTTCACTGTCATTTAGCAGCAGCCGGTCTGGGATTGAGGACAAATCCAGACTCCCACATCGTTATCAGGCACACTACAGTCTGCAGCGTTGGGCTCCAATAAGTCACGTACAATGGAGGCTGCTATTCAATAATGGGCAACGACGAATTCCTGCTGTTAATGACATTTTGGTGAGTGACATGAAAGGCGTCACAAAGCCAGCTTCCTGCTGTGGGAAACAAATGCTCGTGTTGCAGGACTTAGCATGAAACAGAGACCTGGCAGCCTCAATGCTGCTTTAAAAGTGATCAGTCCTTGCCTTGTAAGTGGCAAGGGCTCCTGGCACATCCAGTGCAGGGGACATCTTATCTGGAGCCCCCCACCCCCATCGCTCAGCCCCAGTGGAAACGATTGCCAGGTAGCAGGTTGTCACATGACACAAAGCCACTGCTCAGCATAGTTTCTGACACCAACGGCAGCTCCTGTGTGATAACACATAACACAACAGTATGCTGTTGCTTCTAAGATAGTGCCAAGGGGAAATGTGAGCCGAGTGAAGATTTCTATCTGCCTTATTAAACAGCTGACCTTGACCTTAGGAAAAACCGGATTAGCAAGATTTTTTTTTAAAGACACTGGATGATATTTTGCTGTTGAAGTGATAAGCCTCGTTCTAGGGATAGGCAGTCTCCATTCTGTAATACCATTCAGACACCCTAAACAAATATCAGGGTACACTGCATTAAAGTCCGCCTAGACAGGTTGTGATGTTGTAGGATAACCATGTAATTAAGGGAATTTTAAGGCTCTGATATCACTCAGGGAAAAAGTTTGTAATACTCCTGTAGGATTACAAGAATCAACAGTGGGTTTTTTTTGTATTAGCTGCATCAAGACTAAGTAGGGGACATACTGACTTTACAGCTAAAGATCAGATCCAAAATCATGCTTGTGCCACAGTCAAGGCGATGTTATTTTCCTGCAGTCTCTATCTTTTACAGAATCCCAACAATACCGTGTTGCCATGTTTTTTTTCCAATGTGTTACCATTACCAGTACCACCTTATTTGCTTTCTATAATGGAGGTCTGCACTATATATATTCAAACTCAAACTTTATGACTGAATGCTTCTGCATCAGAATCTCTAAACATAAAAACAGTGTAGTGAAGATCTTGGGTTGGTCTTTGATAGCTCTCATAACTCAGGAAGGATGTGAACAGATGGTGGTTGGCCCTTACCCATTGACACATCGTGTTTCTGGAGCACATGGGACTAAATTACTTGTAGATTACCTGAATCTGGGTGAGGGTTTCTCTCATATCACAGCAACTACTTTAGTGTGATCTATTGAAAGTCCACCCTCTGGCAGCTTCTTCCCTCCTTCTAGGCTCTTTTGCTGTGCCAGGGGCATGACACCTGGAAAAAAAAAATCTTCGGTCCAAACATCCCAGATGAAGGGGTGTTTGATGTGAGTCTCGTTTATGTGGGCAGGAAGGACCTCTTGTAGCGGTCTGTGGAGCAGTGCATCTGAAAAAGCCTCTGACTTAAGAATTACTTTGTCGATTGACTATGTTGTAAAGAGAAGGCTTAGGGTTAGGTTCTTAATTTTATGCAGCATCCTTTCCTCTGTGATCAGCTCCAGAGCAGACCCTAAAACAGAGCCAGCCCTCATTATCAGTTTATTCACCTTTTTAACTCAATGGCTCTGATGCTATGACTTCAACAGATGGTCAGCAAAAAAATCCCTTTCCAAAGCAAACAATGGACCAGAGTTTCCTCAAGAAACACACACTGCTCAGTCCCTTCTTGTAGATAGCATTGCACTTATAGATTCAGATCCATTGTAGCTCTTCGCTATAGCAAGTGCATGAAACCAGAAAAAAAAAACGAAGTCCTAGGTTTAATTTATGCAGCACTGTTCCCATATTTAGTATGCTGAAAACTTTCCTCCAGAGCATGAAGAGTACACAGAAGAAAACAGAATATTTTACAGGTTATTTCCACAGACTTAACAAAAAGTACACTCTCCATCCATCCATCCATCCATCCATCCATTGTAGCTACACCTTAATGCCATGTTACCCTCAAACTCTACCTCCATCTTGTCACAATCATCGCTTTTTTCATCTTGCATTTTTACCTGTGCTCATTGTTGATGTTTAATAAATGGAAGGTCTCACGCAACATCCATTTCGGGATAGGCATACCTCCCCTGGCGCAACATAAAAATATCAGACACACATAAAGCCTCCACCACCTCAGATGTACGCTAGGGTTGGTGGAGGGATCCAGAGTATGATTGAAAGGATAACTACATCCTCTAAATTGCAGCTTGTGTCAGGTATACATCCATTTCTTCCTCCGAGACAGATAGAGAGGAGTGTGTAATTTCTGACATTTAGAGTACTCATGTGAGAAGACTTTTTTTATCCGAGACTGTAATCAAGTTGCTACCCTTTCTTCCATCCCATAAACATAATTAAAGGTGGCTAAAGGATTCCCGCGGCTCGTTTACTTAAACTGCTTTTGACACCTTTGGTTTGCAAAGAGGCTCTCGAACAAACCCTTTAACACCTCAGCTCAAATCCATTTTGAAAACTTATAATTGCAGAGTGAGAAGTTCTTAAATAACTGAGCTGCATAGTATTTACATCACTGATTTGAGTGTGTGTGTTTGAGCGGGGTGGAGCTGAGTTAGCCTTTCATTATGGGGTTACCTCTCTCCCTTTTTTCTTTTCCAGACATAACCATTACTGCTCTTTTTCCTTCACCCTCTCCATACCATTCTCTCCTTTCCTCTCTTGTTTTCTCCTCTGCTGTCTCCTCTGCGTAGCGGGCTCCTTTTTTCCCTCACCGTTAGACGTTATCTCAAAGACCAGGTCACCATGGCAACAATTAGTCACATCGTCATCGCCCACACTTGTATTTGATGGCTGTTTTTATTTTTTGAGGGTTTCTCAATGCACCCCTACCTCACTGGCAGATTGCCGAGTAACCTGTTCCGCTCAACCAGGAACAATGTTGCCATCTGTTGGCTCCGTGTGTTTGCACACAAGCAGACACCATTGAAAAAAGATGCATTCCATGATGACTCATGGTGGGCAATCACATGGCAATTAGGACCTTTGACTTCAGCTAGTCTGTGCGGCTCAAGTTTAACACGTCTCTTCTCTTTCAGAAGGTCAGCACAAACGCCACCATCTTTCCATTAATGAAAACAAAGATAAAACACAAAGATGATGATTCCCTCTAGATCCACACACACACACACACACACTCGTACACACATAATAAGGGTATGATACAGGCCTGACTCAGATTAAAGAGGAGTGCGAGTAGCTTCCTGACAGCTTGGTTAATTAAACATGGAGAATACTTGGGCTTACGACCAGGACTCATTCATGTCTGCCATATTGTATATCTCTAAGTGAAAAGAGTGCTCTTTTGCAGCAGGGTACCAGCTAATGTGAGAGATAATATATTGGCTGAGAGTTACCCTTGAAATCTTGGACCCGCTTCTGCTCTCCGGAGGCGCTAATTAAGTTTTTTCTCCCGAAGTCTTCCAGTTAAGTGATGTAATACTTCATACTCACAAATAATTTTCCATTTGGGACAAATTGTGGCTCTTGCTATTTTCTTCTGCTCAGTTAAATTCTTGCCAAGGAAAAGCTGGGAGAAGGTTCAACTCCATTGTTGGGATTTTCATCATCAGGCAGATATAATTTAAGCACAGAAGGAAAAGGAGCAAAGGCGACTGTTCAGAGTGGGATGATGCAAGACTGAAGGAAAACCAACTCAGTTCTGCTTCAGGCATTTCAGCACAGAGCTGTAGTTGACAACCCCTGCTGAGACACAAGCCTAAAGCTACATATTAATGCAGCTGAGCTGTTTAGCAAGAGGTATAATTCACCTGCTTTTCTGTTGAGATTTACAACATGTCCACAAGAGCTACAGTGCCTTGCAAAATTATTCACACCCCTTGAACTTCTTCACATTTTGTCACTTTACAACCACAAACTACAATCTATTTTATTAACATGTCCAAGCGGGTGCTCTGGTCCGATGAGACCGAGGCTAAACATTTGGGCTACATGCAAACCGCTACACGTGATGAAAAGCATTTCACATCACTATGAATGCACTATCCCTACTGCGAAAAATGGTGGTTGCAGCATCATGCTGTGAGGATACTTCTAAAGAAACCTTTTCAGGGTGGACAGGGAAGCTAGTCAGAGTTGATGGAAAGATGAATGGAGCAAAGTTATGGACAACCCTGGAAAACACCCGGTAGAGGCTGCTAAAAACTTGAGACTGTTATGATTGTGCACTGGTTGTCTGCATCACCTCTGTCTGCCTGCTCTGGGTTGCAGCTTTAAGGAGGATTGTTTTCACCTTCTCCTTCCCAGCCAGCTCCTTAATTAATCCTCTTCTGCTCCACTTGTTCTCCTGCCTTTATATACAGCTCTCTGAGAGACAACCACTGCCAGATTTTCGAAAGCCTTTGTGTGAGTAGTATCCAGCGTTCCTTCCTTGCTTGTCTGCATGATCTGACCTTGTTTTGCTTCACGGATTTCCCAGCTCTGCCTTGCTCACGTCGGATACCTCACTGGCTTCCGCTTTCTGGACAAACGACCTTCAACCCTCTCTGCCTAACTCTTGGATCCGTATGCCTGAAACTGCCGCCCTATTCATGACCTTGCTTCTGTGCCCTGACCTACAATTCAATTCAAGACTCCTGTCGCCTGATTCTGTCCTTCCGGCTCTGACCCTGTTTCTGTTCCCTGGCCACCGCATTCTGCTCAGTCACTGGGTTTGCAGACCTGACAGCCCATGTGACATAACCCTGCTGCTGCCAGATGATCAAACCGAGGAGCTGAAATTCAGTTTCCTAATTCTCCCACGGATTCTGAGAAGAGGTTCCTGTGCCTACCGCTGGTGGTTTCCTGCCGAACACCTTCCAGAAAGCTCAATAAATCTTTTGAAATATATCAGTTGTGTCCGGTTGAAATTTCGGGTCTTCTGAACTACAGGTTACAGAAAAACCTGGCCAAAATGGACCCTTTGCTGGCACCACAGTGGCCTGAAGGAGTAGAAAATTCAATTTCCCGACACGATGCAGGAATGAATGAGATTTTGGGGTTGTTACGTAACCTGCCTTCTCTAAGTGCTCCTCATTTCCCAGCGTCCTGAACTCGCCTCCCAGGCTGCTATACCAGCTCCTACCACCAAGGAACCTAGTTTGACTCTTCCAGTATTGTTTAAAAAAAGAACCTGATCAGTGCAGAGCTTTCCTAACCCAATGTGGAATTCACTTTGAGCTCCAGTCCTCATCGTTTCCCACAGAAAGATCTAAAGTGGCTTTTGTGATTTCACTTCTTGCAAGCAGAGCCAAACAATGGGGTACTGCAGAATGGCAGAACAGGTCTGTTTCATGTCACTCATTTGCTGCTTTCTCTGAAGAGCTGATCCTGTTCTCCCTGAGCATGAAGCAGCTAGAGGCTTACTATCTCTAAAGCAAGGCAAGAGAAGTGTGACACAATACATTATTGACTTCCACTTAATCGCTACTGATAGTCAGTGGAATCAGGAGATACTCAAGGATGTGTTCATGCAAGGTCTCAACAAAGAAATTAAAGATGAGCTTGCTACCCGTGACCATCCTAAATCTTTGAAGGAGTTGGAATATTTAACTACTCGCATTGACCTCCGTCTCTCAGAACGAAGAAAAGAGAGAGGTCATAGGGAGGTCCAGTCCGTTCCCAGAGGATTAATCCCTCATTCATTGGATTCTAACAATCCGATTTCTCCAGAATGCCTTGCTGATCCCAAGCCCATACAACTGGGTCGTACCAAGCTATCTGAGTCCGGACGCTCCCACAGGAGATTACTCAACCTGTGTTTCTACTGTGGGGAGAAGGGTCACAAGATTTCAGAATGTTTGAAGAAAGGTCAGAGGATGTTACTTTGACTCATCCCTGCTGAGTCAAAGTAGAGTTTCCTCCTTCACTCCCATGAAATCCTTTCCTGCTAACCTTGTGGTTTCTTCTGTTTCTGGGGAGGAAACACAATCCTCACATTGACTGGCAGAATAACACAATCTTGGGTTGGTTTGGCTTCCTGTTTACCTAGTGCTTATCCTTCCCCTGAGGTCGTCAGCTACATAGAGGAGACCTACCCAGACCTGGCTAAAGTTCCTGCTGAGTACCATGATCTTAAGGAAGTATTCAACAAATCTCGAGCCTTTGCATTTACTCCTCACTGACCTTATGATTGTGCCTTGATCTGCTCCCAGGTACATCACCCCTTAAGCGGCGCCTTTACTCTCTGTCTGCTCCTGAGACTCTCGCCATGAAAATGTACATAGAGGATTCTTTAAAGGCTGGCATTATTCTTCCTTCATCCTCCCCTGCCGGAGCTAGATTCTTTTTTGTGGGTAAGAAAGACGGATCTCTCAGCCCATGCATTGATTACAGAGGTTTCACTGATATAAAGGTAAAGAACCGTTATCCACTACCCCTAATGAACTCTGCTTTCGATCTTATCCAGGGGGCAAAGTTTTTCACGAAATTGGATCTTCGAAACGCTTATCATCTTGTTCACATCAGAGAGGGGGACGAATGGAAGACTGCATTTATCACCCCTAATGACATTATGAGTATCTGGTGATACCATTTGGTCTGACCAATGCTCCAGCAGTTTTCCAAGCACTGCTTAACAGTGTACACAGAGACATGGTGGAACATTATGTGTTTGTTTATCTGGATGACATTTTGATTTTCTCACACTCTCTAGAGTCCCACAAGCTCCATGTCCGGTCTGTGCCCATTTGTCCCGTCCAGAATCATGTTAATGTCAAAGCAGAGAAATGTGAGTTTCACATCACCACTACGTTATTTTTGGGTTTTGTTATCTCTCCAAACCAAATAATCAATAATTTCCGAATGGCCCACACAATCTGACCGCAAAGAATTACAAAGGTTCCTAGGTTTTGCTCATTTTTACCGCTTCTTCATTCGCAATTACAGTCAGGTTGCTTCTCCTCTCCATGCACTCATTTCATCCAAGACTCATTTTGAGGCAGATAAGGTGTTCACCAAATTAAAGTCTCTGTTAAAGTCTCCCCTGACACCGAAAGACAGTTCACAGTAGAGGTCGACGCTTCTAATACGGGGGTAGGTGTGGTTCTTAGCCAAAGATCCCCTGAGGGTCATGTTTACCCATGTGCTTTCTTTTCAAGGACCTTATCCACAGCTGAACGGAATTATGACGTGGGGAATCGTGAACTGCTGGCTGTCAAACATGCATTGGAAGAATGGAGACATTGGTTAGAAGGGGCAAAGGAATCATTTATAGTTTGGACAGACCACAAGTATTTGGAGTTCCTTAACTCAGCCAAAAGACTTAATCCCAGACAAGCCAGATGGGCTCTTTTTTTTGGATGTTTTAACTTCTCTCTGTCTTACAGACTCAGGACCAAGAATGTAAATCCTGATGCACTTTCCCGCATTCATGAGAAATCCAATCCTACAACCAGTGGTGTGGAAGACTTCATTCTCCCAGATTCTGTGAGACTTTCAGTCACGATGATGGAACTGGAAGAGGAGGTCAGAAACGCCATTCAAGACCATCCACCTCTGGCTTCATGCCATAAGGACTGCCTGTTTGTACCCGATCATCTGATCCAAAAGGTTCTTTTGTTCTGCCATAAGTCGCGTCTGTTTCATTACAGGTGGTTCAATCCCAGTTTTGGTGGCCAACCCTGACTAAGGACGTCAAGGACGGCTTGTCATCAACGCAGTCAAGCCAAGGCCTCAAGACGCCCACCCTCAGGGTTGCTGCGACCGCTTCCTATTCAGTTACGCCCCTGTCTCACATCACTATGGACTTTGTCACATGTTTGCCCACATCCAATAGTCACACAGTCATCCTCACTGTCAATGACAGGTTCTTGAAGATGGTTCACCTCGTTCCTCTGAAAAACTGCCATTACCGTTACAGAGACTGGGGTCTTAAAAATAGTAGGCATCTTGATGCCACAGAGGCATCAACACCTTTTTGATGCCACATCAAATGTCTTTGTGTAATATTTTTATAGGGGATTTCAAAGAGATCTTTGAAATGTCTGTAAAATATAACAGCGTTGCATGCTTTTTTTTACATTAGATTGTTCAGAGCTTATTAGAGGATAGCGGTAAAAACAAATTCAGTCTATCTGGATTGGATTAGACTTTCTTTTGTTGTTGGCTACATTTTATATTTTTATGGAGGTTCACCTACTAGCTCAACAATGACCCTAAAAACCAGACCAACAATGAAATTGTTTAAATCAAAGCATATTTATGTGTAAAAATGGTCCAGTCAAAGTCAGGGTTCTAAATCCAAATTGGAATCTGTGGCAAAAACTTAAAAGTGATGTTAACATAAGCTTTCCAATCTAACAGAGTTTGTTATATTCCACAAAGAACTGGATCACATTGGTCCCTAGATGTGGAAAGTGCTTGTCCTCATTCAGTTTTAATTCAGTTTATTTATATAGCGCCAATTCACAACACATGTTGTCTCAAGGCACTTCACAAAAGTCAGGTACATACATTCCAATTAATCCTAACCATTGAACAGTGCATTCAGAGTTAGTTATTTATTCAAATTGGATAAAACGTTTTTCTGTCTAAGGAAACCAAGCAGATTGCATCCAGTCAGTGACTTGCAGCATTCCCTCCTCCCGGATGAGCATGTAGAGACAGTGGACAGTCACTGGCGTTGACTTTGCAGCAATCCCTCATACTAAGCATGCATTTAGCGACAGTGGAGAGGAAAAACTCACTCGATTGCCAGAAAGGTTTAAACACTGAAAGACAGGGCCATGTGGATCATCGGTAGAGGGTGAGCATTAAGTTGTTGCCAGCAGAAGCTTGGACAATGCCCCTCTCCAGAAAGGTGTCACGTGTAGACACAGGATCAGGCCAGGTGTAGCTTCTAGGAAGAGAAAAGAGAGAGAACAAAGTCAAAAGCTGAAATAACAGCAAATAATGCAAAATTGGAGAGTAGTGTGAGAATGTAGCGAAGAGGGTGAAAGTGGTCATTATGTCCTCCAGCAGCCTAAGCCTATAGCAGCGTAACTACAGAAATGGTTTCAGTTCAGATTACTTAGTTAAACAGCGCTTATTTTCAACAATGTCATTTCAAGGCACCCCACAAAGGGTCCCACTGATGGTCATTGTTATACTAAAAACCACAAGGATTGGGATACCTCTCTCTGTCAGACTGATTATGCAGATCATGCAGCTGTAAATGTAGCAAAAGGTGGTTCTGCAAAGTATAAACCCCGGTTGGGCTGAAAACAAGTGCATTACTCTTTTCTGACTACTGTTCTATCAGATGAAATTCCAATAAAAGACATCTAAGTTTGCCATACAATGATAAATGTGACTAAATGCAATGGGTATGAATTTCTTTGTCAGGCACTGTAGATGCCTATGTTGCACACAAGAATATGTTTGCTTTCAGGTCTTCATTAACAAAAGAGAACAGCTTTCTAGTCCAGTCCAGCTCTGCTAAACTTGCCAGACATTGGGAAACAAAAGTGAAAATTAGCCTGCAGATGCTCTTGCTTTCAGAATTGATGACTTCTTTGCTTTTGTTCAGTGAGTCACATCAAAGCTTTTACAAATAAATATTAAAAATGCAAAAACAGATGAAAAATGTGAAGACGAAGCATAAAATAGACACATACCTACATTTCTATTTAACGTACTGTGTCCCACAGTCACGCATCCACCCAACAATTCGTCTTGGTTTACATTTTTTATTCACAATGCTTTCTATTTAATTTACTGTCAAGTGCATTGCATTTGGAGCAAATGTTTTTCTCTGCATTCATGTGGAAGCTTTGCTTTCTTCCCCTTCAAAGGACAAAGCTACAGTAACCCAGGTGTTATTTTCCACCAAAAAAGGAAGCAAAAGAAACACTTTGCTCATGCTTGCATTCCATATGCTGTCTTGTCAACTATCTGACAGAAAACATTATGACATGGGGAGATAAAACACTTTTTGTCTGACTTTTCTGTGTCTGAGGCAGAAGAAGCATCTCTTTTTGCCAGGCAGATTTGTAAATAGTTATAGAGGGATTAATGAAGGATGAAAAGATGCTTTACCTGTTGATCCCCTGCCAGTCAGTGCTAAATCGGGGACCTGCTTCAGATTCCTTCAAATATCTAGAATGCCAGTACAGCATTACATAACTGCGACAGAAATGAGACCTAGACAGTGTTGCCATTTATCTGATTCAGGGCCCCACTGTGAAAATACTGAGATCTTTAGGAACACATTTCCCAAAAAATAAATGTTAAAACCTTTATTTTGGCACATTTAATGAGCTCTTGTTTAAATCAGCATTCCTAAGTAGTTTTGTTTATACCCATTATCCCCAGTAACACATCAGGCAGTCGCCAGATCTGATGCAACTGAATCTAATTAAGCTGCATCAAGATCCTGACATACTGCATTTATTGTTTAAGCCTTTCCTTTAAACCTTTAAATGTCTGTCTTGCCAGACTGGATTGATCCTCTCAGGTACATTAACCTATCAATGGAGGAAGTGCTTTGCATTATGATTAAGCACACGGAAAACATCCACGTTCTTGGCTCAGAGGTCAGAGAGAGGCAGCTACAGTAAACCACAAAGCACAATAATGAGCTGTGTCCTGGCATTAATATTAATGAGATGGAGAACATGCTCTGTGTAGTTTCTTTCAGGAAGGAAAGAAGACACCAGTGGCACATCAGGGCAATGTGTGCGAGTCCAAGGTATTGATAAGGATGCACTGTTACATAAGTGGGGCGAGGTGACAAGGAAATAGCCAGCAGCAAAGATGCGGCATAATTAAAGTGCATGGGGGTGTCAGTGGGCTTCTTGCCACATTTGCTATTGACTTTCAACCAGAAGAGGAAGGTCAGCAGCAAGGTGTTTTAGAGCAATCTCCACAAATTGTTGGACTGAGGCTTGATAATCTCCAAGGCTTTAATGGATCTCAGATCTGTTTACCAAGTGAGTGCACCTTACAAAGTCACTTGGCAATTGTTTTACCCTCTAACGTAATAACAGAACTGGAATTGGCTTTTTGATCAATGACTTCAGTGGTTAAGTTGATATATTCAATAAGAGCTACAACCTTGAGCCTGTTAGAGTTACTGCCTGTGTTTCTGTGTGTTTGTGATTGAATCAGAGGATGAAGCTGTAAAGTACTATTTAACTTTCATACAGAATTTGCTTCAGGTTTCTCCTCAGTGTCTCATTAAAAATGTTTGAGGTTGCTTCTCCTCTGCAGATTGACCAGTGCTATATACTGTATTTGGGGTAAATATTAACACACAGTACTAAGTGCCGAATGTTTATCTCAAACATCCAGACATGTTTTTAACTAAAGTAAGTATAATTAATAACTGGTCCGGGGACATTCTTTGAATAATAAGAAGGATGAGCAGGGTAATGCACGGAACAAACTTTGCTATCCTGTAAAGTGTAAATTCATTTTTTTTACAAAGCTGGACATGAAAAGCAACATGGCTGGACAGGAAGAGGGATCCAGCATGGTCTCTAAGACTGGAAATTTATCTGAGGGTTGTAAGGTTTGCTCTGGTCTCCTTTCAAGGATTAATGGTTGTATGGATTAGATATACCTAAAGACTTAACCAGCTGTGAATTTCACTCCTGACACAGCTCTACAGTTTGAATTTTAAAACTCAAAAAAGCATTGTAGTCATTGCCCAGTTGATAATGTAAAAAAGTTTATTAATTAATTAACAGTTACGTAGTCTGAAGCAATTGACAAAAATTGCACTTGTTGCTTGGTGAACACTTATGATAACTATGATAGGGCTACATCCACAGCCCTACCACTGCTACCTGTGATATGAAAAATCTGCATCCTGGCCATTGTGTTATCCAATGAAAGGAAACCCTAAACCTTCAGTATACCAAAAATTGTTGGACAATTTAATGCTCCCAGCTTTGTGGAAAGAGTTCCTGTTCCGACTTGACAGTGGAAGAGTGCACAAAGTTTGTTTGGTGTGGAAGGACTTAACTGATCTGTACAGAGTGATTTCAACCAGATAGAATACTTTTGAGATCACTGATGCCTCTTTTCCATTCACAGTTCCAGGAATACACTGCTTCACTCCGCTGTACACCTCACTGTACTTGGCATGAAACCTGTTTTGTTTCCATTGACGAGTGGAGGTGGGGCTTCAAGCGTCATGTGCTGTGCAAAGTAAAATAAACACTGACTGGTGCACGTCCTCTTAAAACAGTGAGGTTGTGGAGTCCAGACCACCTCCCATCCGCAACTTTTGGCACAATGGCCATAAATGGCATTCATGCTTTCAAACCACCGCCAAGGCTTTTCCAATCTGGCCATTGTGGTACTTAATATTTTTGTAGTGGCTCTTGAGCTTTATGAGTTTTTCCCAGCACTGCCACGATGTGTGGCAAAATCTGTGGCTTATTATTCTCCCCCACTACCTCGGGAAACACCTTCTCATTTCTCTTCACCACATTTAGCTGCTGCTGAATGTTGCAGTCAGACTCATACAGCTGACCATGCAAATGGCCAACCAGTGAACAGCAGTCTATTAAGATCACGTTTCGACCCTACTCAGCCTCAATGGGATCTGCTGCACATCAAAAAAGCAGTACGGGGCTGGAAAAGCCAGTAATGGAAATGGTCTTAAAATGAGCTAAGTGGAGCCAGGCAAAGCTGAGCCTATGGAAAAGGGGCATTAGAAGGGAGACTGTGCAGATGGCCTTCTCGTCCAGCATCAGAGTCTGATCTCACAAATGAACTTTTTGAAGAATGGTCAAAAATTCTTATAACAAGCACATCTAAAAAGCCTTCCCAGAACAACTGAAACAATTTAAGTTGCAGTCAGTCATTTTCTACCGCTTATTCCATAGTGGGTCGCGGGGAAGCTGGTGCCTATCTCCAGCAGTCTATGGGCGAGAGGCAGGGTACACCCTGGACAGGTTGCCAGTCCATCGCAGGGCAACACACAAACAACCAAGCACACACTCATTCCTACACCTAAGGGCAATTTTAGAGTGACCAATTAACCTAACAGGCATGTCTTTGGACTGCTGGAGGAAGCCGGAGTACCCGGTGAGAACCCATGCATGCACGGGGAGAACATGCAAACCATGAAGAAAGACCCCCGGCCGAGAATCAAACCCAGGACCTTCTTGCTGCAAGGCAACAGTGCCTGGCACCAACTGCGCAACCGTAAATGGTAAATGGACTGAACTTATATAGCGCTTTTCCAGTCATACAGACCGCTCAAAGCACTTTACACTAGAGCCACATTCACCCAATCACACTCACACATTCATACACCGATACGCAGATCGGTAGGTAACTTGAGGTTAAGTGCCTTGCCCAGGGGCACATCAACATATGGCAGGAGGAAGCTGGAATCAAACCCACAACCTTCTGATTGCAAGACGACTACTCTCCCCACTGAGCCACAGTCGCCTCGTGCAGCCCAATTTAAGTTGCAAACAATTATATTTGATGTCACTCAACATATAATGCTAAGACATATGCTGGTCTAAATCTAAAGAGAGCCTAAGGCCAAAAAATTTCAAAAATGCTCAGTTTGGTGATTTCACTAATAGAATTAAGGTTTAAGTGATGTCAAACAGTGTTTAAAAAATAACTACTTCCTTTCTTACTTCAAAATAAGAGTCTCAAACACAGATACAACATGGAGTCAAGCTTAAAATCACAAGATCACGGGAATACCCTTTAGTTGTTATATCGGTCAACCGCCACAATTGGGGTTGGTATTTATCATTTTGTTCTCCAAGACAGAGAGCAGGACATGAGGGGGATAACCACTACACAATATCAAATGAAAGTCTAATAGACACATTATACAAGGAACCTCATAACTAATACAGATGGTGATTGCCTATAAGATTGCATGAGTTCGATCTCTGAGGCTGACATGAGGAGAGAATGAACAAATAATGAGCAATATGGTTTTAGAAGTCTTCAAAGTGAGCTGCTCACGCCAGATTGCTGCTCAAATACATTTGTGAAACAACTCGCCTTTAGAACCCTTTAAAGATTTTATTCTTTTGTTCTTTATCAATTTAGTTTCACAGCACTATAATTCAGGACAAATTCTCCTTATCTCATTCCCGTGTGGGAAAATATAGATGAGCTCTGCTTAATTTTTATGAAAAAGTGCCATATTCTCAGGCGAACAATGGAAACACTATTACAGGCCCTGGCACCGAAAAGCCTCAAAGGCCTTGGCACAAAAGCCTGTACAAATTGAGAAGATAGAAGAGCAAACTCATTAGCTTACCAGGTTTCAAATCACAGCATTTTTTTGATATGCTGGATGTCTCAGTCTGCAGAGCTCTCATCTGATGAGAGCTGTTTTGCATGACTTCAAAGGATTTGCTTTAGAACTTATTGCTGATGTTTATTTACTCTGATAGGTTTGGTCAGAACATAGATTGTGATACATTGACTGCAGAAACTCTTATAATTGTTAGAGAATTTTCTGTAAAAACACTTATTTTACAGTTTCTTATGGATATGTGGTGTTATGTATTGGAAATTGGTTCTTAGTAAATTGTTTTGTGTTTTTGATACAGTGTGATAAACTCATCACAAACTCATCAGCACCGTTTCTTCAAGCACTTTCAAGAGAGCGAAGTTATCTGATGGAACGCACTGAGGATAGGTAATGCTTGTCTTCTGGTACAAAGTCAATTATCATCTCTCCAGTTTGATCTTGATTCAGCACGCTCTCACTTTGCAACAAGCCTAAAAGAAGGCCACATCTGACAAAAATGTTGCTTTACTTTATATTTGTCCTCAGCAAACAAAGCCCCTGTAGACACTTCTAACTTCTCACATCTTACCAAACGATATTTGCTCTGATTCTTGTATGCTCTCTGCTAGTGCTGTATCAAGTGTTTAATCTGCAGTTTGAATATTATGATAGCACGTATTACTGGATTCAATTTTGAGAGTGACTTAAATCTAAGCTGCAGAAGCACACACATACACTGCGCCTCCAAAATTGGTGTGCTCCCCTTTTAATCGTCCCCCTGGGTGCAGCATATGGGAAATGCTGAAAGATATACTGCTGTCATTCATGATTTCCTTTCCTTTTTTCTTTGAAATGTGCTGTCTTGCACAAAGTGGAAGTAGGTAAGATATTGCCCTATTATCCCATTAAGATCTTGTACTTCAGAATCTGCAGCAGTCATTTTCAGACAGCTTCTCTTCTGCACCATTTTCATCCTGCTGTAAGAGAAGCTACTCAGTGATGCTGCACTACCATCTGCTGGGACACCTACATGTGGAGTCCATTGCAGAAAATGCTCAGCTGTCCTTCTTCATTTACGCCGCTGTGTAACAGAGATTGACTTCTCCGTCTGTCACTGATGACATTGTACAACTGCTGTGTTTAAATTAGCTGCGGCCGGATAAGAGAATATAAATTACTCCAAATCTGCCTGGCCTTAGAATCTGACAATTCATTGGGAAAATATATTGAGGCGCTGTGCATAAGTCTACCGCTGATATGGCTTAAAATTGACAGTGCCCTGTTACAGCTCCCCTTTATGATGAAACTGTTTGTCTGGCAGTGCAGCCGAGGCGAAATCTGAACAGTGCTTGCAGCAGAACAACCAATAGACACAGCTGTTTTACTCTTCTATGAACTAGCATAACACATTATGTAATGCAATTATGCAGCAAAATTAATAACAGGGCAATTGTGCAAGCAACCAGCCAGCTGTGATGGCTTTATATAACTGCCAAAAAATATAAAAATGCAAAAAAGGCAGTTTTTTTTTTTTTTTTTTTTTTCCAAGCAGTAAATTTGCAGACACAAACCCTGAAAATTATGCTTCTATCAGTTTAACAAATAGCTATGGCATAATATACCCTAATATTGCTTCCAGCTGATCACATTTTGCTAACTACTAGTTGCAATACAAGAACATAACAATGTATTTCTCCCCATTTTATGCACTAAAAGACTTCAGATACATGTTCATAAATAGATATAGGTAGAGCATGTGCCACTAGTTTTATGTGAATCAAGCCATCAAACCATCAAGAGTGCTAAGAAATATTTTATACCTGCTATTTTTGCTACAGTTTATGTCTGCAGTAGCCATAGCAGACAATGAAGAGTTGGGACTGCTCGGTAGCCTCGTATTTTTGTACTTCCAACAGAAAACTCAGAAATTCTGTATCACGATGCTGAGGTGTTTGATTTGGTTTTTGTTTTTTTTGTGTTTGTATTCTGATCATTTCCTTGTTATGTTCTTATTCAGTTTATTTCTCTGTGTTCATTGTTGTTAGTATGTGTTTCCATATTAGTTCATTCTTCTCTGTTTTATTCTAGTGTACTTTGTATATTTTGAATTACTTCCGGTTTGATTTCTGTTAGATACTTTACTAGGTTTATTTATGTTTCTGCTCGGCTTTATTCTCGTGAATTAGTTTCCCTCTTTCAGCTGCTCTGTGTTCACTCTGCCCCAGCTGGTCCATATCTCCTCTGAATACCCTCCTGGTTTGCTTGTCGTTTTTCCACCCCTGCCTCGGTATATAAGTTCCTGATTTCTCTTTGTTTGTTCCGTTGCCTCCAGTCTGTGCCATGTTCTTCGTCTATCTGCCATTCAATGCCGGTTTGGTCCCTGTGCTTCCTGTCTGATCTCCTGTATAGGCAATAAAGAAACATGTTTACAAATAAATATTCTAAATCATTATGTGTGCCACTGGTTTCATGTGATACAAACAATCAGAAGTGATCATTAAGAGATCATAACTGCAACTTTCAGAATCTTTTATAAATGTGGCAGTCATGTTAGATACTGGATTTCGAGCAGCTAAATATTGGGGGGGGGGTTTCTTGTATTTCTGACTTGGAATTAGGACAATCTGACTTCGAGGTATAACTAAAACACACCATAATTACCTAACCACTGGTTGCAAAAGAATAAAAATCAAGAATGATAAAAAAGAAAAATCTAAACAAATGGTCACTGTAGTTATAAATTGGACCTTCTTACAACGTCCTGCTGTGGCAAATTGTTACATGATCTAGTGTAATGTTGCATCTAGTATGTCAGATTTCTGTTGTGCTTATGGGTATTAGTAATACAAAGATGCATTAAAACACTAAAGAAATATACATTTACCATAGATATTAGGGCTAGAGTGATACATAGCTGTTGGTTGAGCTTTTGCTGTGAGTAACTGTATGCGCTCTCTTTCATTCTATTGACTTGAAAACGGACTCAGAGCTTCTCTGCCCAGCTTGTTTTTCTCTTAGATGAAGCCACTAAATGAGCTACAGCTTCCACAAACTTTTAACTTTTTTTAACATAGAAAGTACTCTTGGATCAGTGCTACTGTGTTTTTCTATTTGTGTGTATGATCTGTCTTCTCAACCCCCCTAGTCGGTTGTGGCAGACCGTTTAAAGGGAGTTTTCCTTTCCACTGCCACTACACGCATGCTCAGCATGAGGGATTGTTGCAAAGTCAACAACACAAGAGACTGCCCAATGTCGCAAAATGCTCTTCCAGGAGGAGTGAATGTTGCAACTCACTAACTTGATGCAATCTGCTTGGTTTCTTTAGATAGAACACTTTAACCAATTTCAATAATAAACTGAACTGAAATGAACTGGACTGCATTATTTGATAACTAGGATGAAATTAGAATGTATGCACCTGACTTGGATTCTGTCTGTATGATTCAATTGAACTGATATTTTTTTATTATTCTAAAGCACCTTGAGATGACGTGTTATAAATTGGCTCTACATAGATAAACTAAATTTAAATTGAACTGAATACAAGCTGTCAAAGTGCTACAAAATAGTTATACCTGCAACTTTCCCTATGTATTGTATCCATGTGCAGCAGCAAAGCTTGATGCTGAATTTGAGGCTGCTCAGCGACCTCCAAATGTTGTATTTCCGACTGAGATATCTGGCCTCTGTGTGCAAAAGTAATGTACTATTATTATCTACCTAATGGTTGTCAAAGTGCAAAAACAGGAAATGTTGGTTTAAAAACCAAAGAAACAAATTATAAAAAAACATTTGCCTTATCTCTGACACAAAGTTTTAAACTGCTACTTTTCTAACTTCCCAAAGTGGCTAGCTGTGCTACTAAATAGACAGCCTTCTGTCATGCTTCTGTCTTAAAGCATTCTAACAAATTGCCGTGAGATATGATTCTGTATTATTGTTTCCAATATGTCACATTGTTAATCTGTGCAGCTTGGCTTTCATTCAGGCGCTGCATATCAAGCAAATTCCCTGCTGAAAGTGCTTTTACAAAGATTCATTGAATTAAGTCTGCATGCAGAAGAAGATGGAGAATAGCTGGGAGCACTTGTTCAATTTACATAATGCCTTTAATTTTACTACATTCGCAACTAGACCCGAAGGATAGTTCAATCAGCATACTGTATAGAGAGTACACAGGGGATAGAGGATCATTAAAACAAATACAATAACAACAAATGCTACATAAATTAACGCTCATTATCAAAGCCTATTGGGGGGATTGATTTTCTTTAAAAAATGTACTTGAGTCAAAACAAAAATCCTGGTGACAAACAGACATGATTGACAAACTAGAACCGACAGAGCACCAATTGTCTCCAGGTCCATGTATAATAGGGGTTTTACTGTCTGAACTGGAGATCTGTTCTATTTTACTTCCATCTTGATCGTGTAACAGGAGCTCATCTCAAGCCATTTTGGATGTCGAAGGTAAACTTGCTTCTCTGTCACTGAACACAGGGAGCTCAGAGCGTTCAAGGAGACGACAGCAGCGTCCTGCAGCGTCTGATAACATCTACACATTGGAGCGCCAGAGGAGGAGGGTCACATACAGGTAAATATTTCATCCTGTGCAACAGTGGGTACACATTAAAGTACATTGATCCATACATGTATTCACTTGATATGCTCCCTGGTTAGTGCTGTGAATAGTAATCACAGCCTTTAAGAGGATAAACAGTCTCTGCTGCCACCTAGAGGTGTCAAAAGCCACTGTCTTACTGGGATATTTATCAGTGCTAAAAATATCAAAGATGATTCTTATTGAAAGACCTGCAGCTAGCACTCCCATTTTCCCTTTCCCCATTTATGGAAGACTAAATGCAGTCTGAAGCAGTGTGTGTAACTAATCATTCATGCCTGCTTCGGAGAAGGAGTAAAACTCTCATTTGAAGTCTTCCCCAGGCAGGGTTTTTATTTGCACTTAGCTCCAAAGGCAGATGCAGTATGTATGCACATGCCAAAGGGAAATGATTTGCAGTCTAAACAGCTGTAAATTTCAGCTGTGTGGCAACCTCAGCTTATGTCAAGATTTTATAACACAAATTGATTGGAATTGTATAATGCTTGCTTTGAATGACTGACTCCACTCAATGGATCTGTTAAGGAGAAAGGTCTTGTGCATGAGCACTGGTTGTAAAAGAGGCCATGATAAATAAAGATGGGTTCACTGGGGCTGCGGGGACCAGTGCCAACTAAGGTTGAGATTCTGGCTGTGCTTGCGGTTTTGGAACCACACGCAGAGAACATTTTATTGCACAATTTATTTCCAAGATCATTACGCACAGTGAAACACCTTTATTTTTGGCCTGCTGTCTCTGTAGAGTCTCTTCAGCCCCCTTTAGATCTACATGTAAGTCATTCACATGAACCAGTGGCCACAAACCTGTGCAAATACAATGTTCAGCTGTGCACCAGTGAGCATGTCTTACACAAAGTTTGAGGTTAAGGGGAAGATGTTATTCCAATCCAGTGAACCTCAATTCAAAGGAACTACAAGGATGAGAGTTGTTTGCATCAGACATGTGCAAGTTAGTGTAGTAAAAGGATGTTTATTAAATAGACTGAAAAACTAAATCCTCGAAGGACACACACTGAACCCTAATTAGCAGCAAACAGCTAGCTCTTTTAATTCAAATAGAAGTAATCCTGCAGAGAGATGGTTTTAGGTGATGCTGATCATTAAAATGCTGTAAACAAGGAAATGTTTAGAAGTTTTTACCAATGGGGGATTTATCATAAAAATGTCCAACTGTGATGCATAAACTGGAATAACTAGACGATAGAATGGATTACAAACCATGCCCATCAGGGCAGGAGATCCTAAAGCTCCAAAATCAACAGTTTTTCCCAAAGTTCCTTTTGTGCAGGTAATTTGTTACACTTTAAAGTTGTGAGGACATTTTTCCACTGAAGTAAAACTGAATGAAATACTCAGTCCTCCTGTTGCCTCTGTCATTTTTATTTCAGAAATAAGTTCTAGGACGGAAACTCTTACTGTTTTTACTATCTAATATCTGTAATAGGGTTTTACATTTTTTGTGGGATTATTAGCAACATTAGATAAAGATGTGATATTAAAACATTATCTATTGCTGCAAAAGCTGTTATCAATAAATGCTAAGATTACTTTTCTTTAATAGGTGATGCACATTTGAGTGTTTAAAATATCAGATAATATTTAAAAAGACCTTTGTTATGGCACTGCATCTGCCACAAAAATAATAATGATTAGGCCAAACAGGAAACTCAATTTTGGTCCATCATTTAAATCCTGCACCTTGTTGAGAACAAAGCAAATGAAGGATATTCCATATTGTTGGACTTCCCACAAAAATGTTAATAAATGACATCAGATCAGAAAAGTTACTTTGTCAACATATGGATTGTCTTTATTCGTTTGAGTTTGTTTTAATTGTTAAAAACAGGAATTAACACAAGTAGCTATAAAACACTCACAAACCAAGTCCAGTTAATTTTACCTAAGAATTATTCTTGAAATTTGCCCTAATATTCACACAGTGTGTTTTCATGTTTAGAGTTTTGTAACTATCTCTATTTCTGCTTAAGACAAAACTCTGGTCTTCAAATGGTCCAAAAGCTATATTGAATGGTGACTCACCAAGACCCTGGTATGAGTGATATTGCCGCATTTATACAGCGGCGTCCAAAAGTGGACATACCTCATAAAATTCCTTCACAGTTTGTCACCTTACATTGACAAACTTAAATGCATTTTATTAGGAATTTATTTGCTAGATCACCACAAAGTATAGCATAAATGTGAATTACAAAAATATATAAGGTTTTCAAATGTTTTTACAAAAAAAATTTAAAACAGTGTGGCAAATCTTTACATTCAGCCCCTTCTGATAACCTTAAACAGGTTATGTTATGAAATAATAGCTTAAACTTACAATGTGGAGCACAGCAGACAAATCAGGGAGACAGTTGTGGAGAAGTTTAATGCAAGGTTAGACTATGAAATAATAGCCTAAGATTTCAAAATCTCACGAAGCACTGTTCAATCCAACATCCAGCAAAACCTCTTAGTACACAACTCTCAGTTGTGCACTCCACAAATCTGGTCATTCTTGGAGACTGACAAGAAGAAAACCAGTGATGATAATCAGAATCAGCTTTATTGCCAAGTTTGTAGAGACAAACAAGAATTTGACTCTTTTCTCTCAATAATAAAGAATATATTTTTAAATGTACATATATACACAATAAACTATACAATAGAATATAATGTGAGATCAGTCCAAGTATGCATGGTGTTGTTCTGGAACTCTGACTGTCAAGTATTCGTCAGAGAAACAGCCTGGTGGAAGAAACTGTCTCTGTGGCAGCTGGTTTTAGCTGACATTTCTATATTTTTAAAACAGAAAAAGGAATTTAATTGATCTAAGTTAATATTTTTTAGCACATCTTGCATTTTATCTCAACAGCCTCTGGTCTGATCTGGCTGGGCTGTTCAGTGCTTTGTGCTGCTCTGTCCAAAGCCCTGTTAACGTGTGTGGAGACCATTCCTTTGCTCGGCCTTTTATTTTGTCGGCCCCAGCATTCTTCACAGTTATCTGAGGTCTGAGCAGGCCGTGGGCCAGTGCTCTGTTGTCCACGCAGGCTCTGCTGTGGATGTTCAGTTTGGTTCTCCATGTTAACAGGCTGTAATTCACTGAGTAATCAGTCGGAAAAAATACCAGGCAGCTTCCTTCCTGGGACTTTGCCTCGATACAACAGACACAATATTTTCAACCCTTCTGCCATAACAGAACATTTCCATTCTTTAATGGCTGCATTATTGTTTCTGCAAGATGAGTTCATTTGTCTGTTTATTTATTTATTCTTAAGCATAAGACTTTTTATTTGTTAATTTTATCATGCCACTGTTTATAAAACTTTGAGAAACACATTAATTTTTCATCTTTCTAATATTCATTTTGTTTAGGCACTTTAAAACGATAAGGCGATGTAGCACATATCATAAGCCAGTAACTTGCTATTCATATTCCTTTTTAACATTTCCTTATTTGTTTTGTTTTTCCATTAAGTCATTGTATCATTCTGTCCCCTAATGTTTAATCTAAAGAAACAATAATTCTGGCATGGCCCAACTCAAATCTCTAGTAAAATCTTTTTCTTCCTACAGTAAATTGATTCCTGTCAAATCACAAGTCATTTCTCTATACCTATCCGTCTGATATTGAACATTAAATCAAGCTGTATTCTCTGTTTTTCATTTTTTCCTCTTGGTTTGTTACACCTCTCACTTTCTGACTTTTACATTGTTCAACAAAATAAAATCACAAACCATATATTACATTAAAAACACATTTGCATACTAACTTAGCAAGGATAAAGCATTGTGTCATATTGTATTATCCCACCATTAAGGCTAATGAAATAGTTTAAACCTGATCCAAGAATTTGTTCCACCCATTACAATATTTTTACAGTTGATACTTTCCATAGTGTTTTTCAAATCTAAGAACTCTGTCTGCTGTGTTCCTTGGTCTTAATGGTGCTGTTTGTTAACTAACATTCCCTATCAAACCTCTGAGGCTTTCAGATAACAGCAATATTTATACTGAGATTCAATTACACACAGGCAGACTCTGTTTAATAATTCTGTGACTTTTGAAAGCAGTTGCTTGCACTGGACTTTATTTAGGTAAATCGGAATAAAAAAGGGCTGAACCTAAATACAGCTACATGGTCACACTGTTGCCTTGCAGCAGGAAGGTCCTGGCTTCAAATGCCGTCCTAGGGTCTTTCTACATGGAGTTTGTGTGTTTTCTCCATGCAAGTGTGGGTTCTTTCCAGGTACTCCGACTTCCTCCCACAGTCCAAAACATGTCATGTACAATAACCTCCAATCATATTCTCAGTTAAACTCAAAATAATTTTTCTTTATATAAAATGATAAACACTTAGACTCCTGCTTACGTCTGAGAACACCTACCTCTGTACAATCCTCCTTGCAATCTGTACTTCTGAATAAAACTTTATGATTGCTTCCAATTGCTTTTCTCTCACCCAGTAGTTTCAACATTTTAATATATATATATATATATATATTATATATATATATATATATATATATATATTATATATATATATATATATATATACATATTTTTTTATCTTATGTTGCTTTAACTTTGTTAGACTAAACTTATTTAGTCTGTTGAGGCTCCCACTGGATAATCTATGGTCATGAGTGAAAAAAAAGTACACCCTTAGCAATTCTTAGGTTTTACATGTCAGGACATAATGAAAATGATTGTGTCTGGTTATACAATTAAATGTAATAACAAGTGTATTGTATAAAAACATGGAACAAATTCCACATTGTCATCACTCAATAACAAAGACAAAATGAAAAAGTGAGTACAAAAAACTAGCAACACAGATGCTGCTATTTGAAACAGTTTGTACTTAATTGATCATCAACAGATGCGATCCCTTTTATAACAGAAGGGGTTTTGGCTGTTTGCTGGTCTGTGTACGAATCAGCAATATTCCAAAGTGGAAAGACTTTAGCAATGACCTTATAGGCAAGGAATTGTTGTTGTCTGTCATATTCGAAAAGGATACAAGCCAGCCTTTAAACTATTTAAACTCCTCATTCTTATGTAATACATCTTATTCACTAGAAGAAAACATTTAAGGCAGTTGGCAGTCTTACCTGGAGTGGACGTCCCAGTAAATCTAACCTAAGGTCAGACCCTACAAAAGAGAAATTGCTTATTCTCTAATTCCTGACTTGTTAAATGTTGACGTTAATGAGTTGGAAAGAAACTGAACAAGTACGGCAGTTTGGAAATGTTGCCAGGATGAAACCTTTTCACTCTTAAATGAATATTGCAACAAGACTTGGATTTGGAAATGCTGCAACTGAATGGGCCACAAGAATTCTGGAACAGTGTATCCTGGAACAGATGAGATCAAAGTAAAGATGCTTGGCCATAATGCCCAGTTCCATGTGTGGTGAAAACATATTGGTACATTATCATAAAGACCTCATAAAGCGCTCTGCCAGCTGCCAAGCATGGTAGTGGAGCAGTGATGAACAGAGGACCCTTTACAGAAGACCGATGGGGCCTGGAGGCGCTGAACGGCCGACGTAAATTTGATAAATAGGGTGGGCTAAGACCATTAAGAGTTTTAAATAGCAGATGGAGTACTTTAAAATTAATTCTAAGATAGAGAAGTACCCAGTGCAGAGTCTTTAAAATAGGTGTGCTGTGAGCTCACCTACTGGTCGTCATCAGGATTCTTCTAAAGAGTCTGCAGTACACTTATCTCTGTAAGGTAAATGTTTCGATATGATGCAATGGCTTAAAATCTTTTGATAGTATACAACATAATAAACCAAAAACATCAGAATCTATTGCGGTTCCATATACATAGAGTAACAGACTAAGATGTATTTGTTTGTATTTATTAACCCAATATTTAAAATAAAAGAGCTGTTTTAAAAGTGTAAAAGCTTCTTATAATAAATCTACAAAAAGAATTTTCAAAGCTCAAGATCTCCACAATTTACTGATACGTGTGCTGCAGAATAAAGCTTGTTCTTCCAGGTGTTTGCTAAGCTTTGCTAGTTGCTATTTATTTTGTATATGCAGTAAGAGAATTAGAAAACAAATTATCAGGTTTATATAGAGTTAAAACCAAGTGTTTACATAAACTGCATGAAAAGGCACAAAACTATTGCTTTTATTCCTGACTGTCTGATATTAAATATGACTGAACATGTTTTAGGTCAGTAAGAATTATCAAAACCATTTCTGCTTCCTGTAGAGGGGAGGGGAGAGGGGAGTCCGGCTGATAGTCAAACCTCGGCTTCAGGAGGAGCAGTGTGGTTTTCGTCCCGGCCGTGGAACACTGGACCAGCTCTGTACCCTCTACAGGGTACTTGAGGGTTCATGGGAGTTTTCCCAACCGGTCCACATGTATTTTGTGGACCTGGAGAAAGCATTCGACTGGGTCCCTCATGATGCCCTGTGGGGGGTGCTCCAGGAGTATGGAATTGGGGGCCCTTTATTAAGGGCCATCCGGTCTCTGTACAAGTGGAGCAGGAGTTTGGTCCACATTGTCGGCACTAAGTCGGACCTGTTCCCGGTGCGTGTTGGACTCCGGCTGGGCTGCCCTTTGTCACCGGTCCTGTTCATAACTTTTATGGACAGGATTTTTAGGCGCAGCCAAGGGCCGGAGGGGGTCTGGTTTGGAGACCAGTGGATTTCGTCCCTCCTTTTTGCAGATGACGTGGTCCTGCTGCCCCCCTCTAGTCAAGACCTACAGCATGCGCTGGGGTGGTTCGCAGCGGCTGGGATGAAGATCAGCTCCTCCAAGTCAGAAGCCATGGTTCTCGACCGGAAAAGGGTGGCTTGTCCTCTTCACGTTCGAGGGGAGTTCCTGCCTCAAGTGGAGGAGTTTAAATATCTCGGGGTCTTGTTCATGAGTGAGGGAGGAATGGAGCGGGAGATCGACAGACAGATCGGGACAGCTGCTGCAGTAATGGGGGCGCTGTGCCGGTCCGTTGTGGTGAAGAGAAAGCTGAGCCGAAAAGCGAAGTCTTCGATTTACCGGTTGGTCTACGTTCCTACCCTCACCTATGGCCATGAACTTTGGGTCATGACCGAAAGAACGAGATCCCGGATACAAGCAGCTGAAATGAGCTTCCTCCCTAGGGTGGCTGGGCACTCCCTTAGAAATAGGGTGAGGAGCTTGGCCATCCAGGAGGAGCTCGGAGTAGAGCCGCTGCTCCTCCACATCAAGAGGAGCCAGTTGAGGTGGCTCGGGCATCTATACCGGATGCCTCCTGGCCGCCTTCTTTGGGAGGTGTTCCAGGCACGTCCCACCGGGAGGAGGCCCAGGGGACGGCCCAGGACACACTGGAGGGACTATGTATCCCGGCTGGCCTGGGAACGCCTGGGGCTCCCCCCGGAGGAGCTGGAGGAGGTGTCTGGGGAGAGGCACGTCTGCGTGTCTCTGCTCAGTCTGCTGCCCCCGCGACCCGGTCCCGGATAAAGCAGAAGACGACGAGTATGAGTATGAGTACGAGTACGATAACTTATGCTTGCATTTGATTGCTTGAACAGGTGAAAGCAGCACCTGTAGGTGCATCTGGAATGTGTACCTTTTGAAATTGTGGAAGTCAATAATTCTGTTCCTGTTATCTTGGCTGATTTCCTTTTGATTTTTCCATGATGTCACACAAGGAAGCAGTGTTACTGAGGTGCTTCCTTAAAATTTATTCTAAAGTGTGCCTTTGTTTAACTCAGATGTTGTAAATGAATGTATCAGAAACTTTCAAACCCATCATTATTCAGGTTATTCATGCTATCACATGTAAACTTCTGAATTTGAATAATGTTCAAAGGTTACCTTGCTTATTTTCCAGGCATTTTGTGGAAATAACTGGTAATCCTAACTGATCTAAAAGAGATTTAGTCTGCTTTAATGACAATAAGAAGCAAATAGGTTATGGGTCTTTTTATACGGTGTAAGTAAATATCTGCTTTCAACTGTACTTAATACTGATGTGTAGGAAAAACACATTTGAAATCTAGATGTATTTTAGTTCTGAAGCTCAAATAATGGAGTGCAAACTTTAAGAATATGCAGTTGGTTTTAAAAATAAAATTTAAATATAAATTGTATTCTAATGCAAATTCTATTAAATTGGGTGTTTAAAGTATTCCCCCTTGTATTTTATCAATTTGTTTTATATTCCCACAACAAACGTCAAAATATTTTGGGGGGATTCGAAAAACAAACAAAAAGGTAGCGCATAATTGTGAAGTGGAGCAAAAATGATACAACATATTTTCTTTTTTTTTTCCAAATAAAAGTGTGAAAAGTGGGGTGTTAATTTGTATTAAATTCTTTTGAAGGTGAGTTAGACATTGTCTAGTGTTAGCACAGAATCTCAGTTAGATTTATGTCTGGACTTTAGCACATGTGAATCTCATATGAATATGCTGTGATATAAACCATTCTGTTGTAGCTCTGGCTATGTTTCAGGTTTCAAGTCTTTCGCAGCCTTTAACAGGTTTCCATCATGGACTGCCCTGTATATTGCTTCATCCCTCCCATCAACTCAATATAGCTTCCCTGTCCCTACTGAAAAAAAGCATCCCCACCACAAGATTCTACCACTACATTGTTTCACTGAGAGTTGGTGTGTTCAGAGTGATGTACATTTTCTGAAATACATACAGTTTGTGGCAAATTGGCTCTTTATGGCTTTTTTTCAGTAATGTCTCTCTTCATGTACCCCTTCCATAAAGGCCAAATTTGTCAATCTCAGCATCTCTTATCTTCTTCTCCCACCTGATAGTTTAGGAAGAGGGCCATGTCTCGCTAAGTTTGCAGTTATGCCACACTCTTTTCATGCAGAGCTCTGTCAGATGTTCAATGCCTAGGATATTGTTTTATAACCTAACCCTGTTTAAAAACTTCTCCGTCCCCGATGGTTCTGGCTTGTTCCTTTGTTTTTCTGATGCTGTTTGTTCTCTAATGTTCTTTATGAAAATCTCTGAGAGATTACTTACACATATTTGGACTAGTTCAGGAACTAGAAATTCGTTGCACTGGATTTAAGGGTTTTGAAATAAAAGAGGTTCAATACAAATGCACACTACACTTGTCAGAGTTTTATTTGTAAAAAAATAAGCAAACCTTTTTTCTGTAACCTTTTACTAACAATTATCCACTGCTTTGTATTGGTACATAAATCCCAGTAATATACATTGAAGTTTGCGGTTATAACATGTACAGAACTAAAATTAGCCCAGTCAATCAGGATGCAGATATATATTTTTAAAATCTTTCTTGCGACCTTTGCTTTTTTACAAAAAGTTATAATTTTAGTATTTTTCTGTTGAAATAGGATAATTAAAATGGCAAGAAGTCTCACCCTGCATCAGCAGTGAGGGATAATTGTGAACTATGTTTGATCAAAGCTGCTCAGAGGAATTACCAGCTGTTTGCAGCTGCCCACTAAAGAGTAGCAGTGTGCAATTGTTGGGTTTATTGTGAGATCACAGGGGTCGCATGAAAACCTCTTTCGCTCACGATGGCACGCAGTAAATGAAAAATGATTACAGTGCGGTTTTTACATAAAACCACTAGAGGGCAGAGTACGCTTACAAGAATAACAGGTCCTCTAAAGAAGAAATCAAAGGAGCACAACTGAACACGTTTTGGTTGCAAATAAATGTAAAATACAAGTCGATTAAATATTAATTACCATTAATCAAGGTTTCTTTAAATTACATTTTGATGAAAATACAGGGGTCAGTTGTGTTTCTTTTTTTATTTATCTTGCCCTTAATGCATTCCTCGACGGATCAGCACCATGAACAGCGACTCATTTCAGCACCATGAAAAGCTCACCGAGTCAGACTGAAATCTGTCGCTGAGATTATCAAGGAGGATAGTTAAACTCTAAATCAATTCTGTATAGTAATCTCGCGATTCTGTGGCTGGATGGCTTCAAAAATAAAATCTCTACATTTTATTTCCCTCTTCTTATCTTTCTAGGTCACCTTGTTACAGAACGTGGCACATTTTGGTCAGATCCACGCAACTGGATGAAACTACAGATTGCCCACTCATGTCTGGGATTTCCTCAAACTGGGAGGGCGTCACTGGGGGAAAAGAGGCAGGATTTAGTTTCACGTGGAGTACTTCGTCACTCCGCGTACGTCAGAGATTTGGGGTTTAAAAAAAGAAAAGGGGGACATACGTGATGGGGGGAGTTAACTCTTATTACTCAAGGCAGGTCAGCAATCAGCAGGACTGACACATGTAATGGGAACTGACTTATTTGAAACTCTATGCTTTTAAATGTCACGTTTGTATAAAGTTCTTCACTAAGACCTTGTTGAATGGTGCCTGTCGTTGTACCAGATGTGCTTGCATGACACGTTTCATTTCAAGTGATGTGCTCCGTGTTTAAGAGATGATGTTCCCCCTGTTTCAAACATCAAGCAGGCCTGGTCCAAGGTTGACTGGGGCCCTGAGCAAAATTTAATTTAAGATCCTACTTTCTGGTACAACTATTGCCCAACAGCCACCACAACATGAGCTCTCTTCGGTGTTCCCACTTTGTGCATCCTTTTAAATGCTTGAACCTATGTTCACATGTGCTGGAACTGTCATTGACTTGTGCAGATTTATTGCAAACAGTTACAGTAAGAGTTACATGAAATGTTCAGACACAAGCCAAATGAAATTATTATATATACAGTAAAAGCATTAAATCCGAGGTCCATTGAGCTGAATTTGCATTTTTAGACATGGTACACTTGTATTTTTTAAATATATAATTTGAAATAGATAGATTAAGTTTGAATTATTTTATATTGGATATTTTGAAAAAACGTGATCAATTCAAATGCTGCCACATTCTTGATAAAATGAATACAATCAAACACCAAAGAAAAGAGACATATTTTGCATCACCATGCATAACTCCATTACAACTTCTTTTCCAAATCCCTATAGTGAGATAACAATGAATAAAAATCCCTAAATGGTAGACCGTGTTTTGCGTTGACAGTCACATAAGTCAAATCAAATTATGTACTGACCAAATAGCAGTCGGATTAAAGTGCATATATTAAACCTGTTTTCAATATTTAGTAAAGTAAATATTTTAGCCTAACCCATTCTATCAAGAAGATCACATAGGGATGAACATGATCAGACAGAATAGTCCATAATTTCCTTGTTCAAATGAGAAGCTAATAGGCAACAATGTATTTATTTATTTTTTCCAGCTCAGATAATAGGAGCAGAAGTTATTCAGTTGGTTTTAAATTATGATTCTGTTAACATAACTTTCAAACTATAAAATATCTTTACAGCTAGTGAATCGGTAAGCCTGTCCTGTAATGTAAAGTTTTGGCTGAATCTAGAAAACACTGGAAAAAAAAGGATGCTAATTTGCCCCTTCATAGTGCACTGATCTACTGCGAATGGGCAGAAAAAAATGGGTAAAAAAAACAGACGATGAGACGGGCTTTGTTAAATTGATTTCCCTTGCAGTAACATCTGGACTGATCGATAAAGAAAGGAGCCGGTGAGGGTGGAGAGAAGAGCCTGAACGGGAAGGGAGGGAGTGGAGGAGGACCGAGCGTGAGGAGGCGAGGAGGAGGGGGGCATACGTGATATTCTGAGCCGCACTGTAAAAGGGTCCGTCCCTGTTTAGAGATCTGCCCGAGGAAGGCCCACCTAGAGATCATCAAAAGATATCTCCGATTCAGACGATAGTTTGACGTGAGGGTGCGACCGGATCATAAGGGGACAAGTCGAAGGCTGTCTGTAAAGAGGTAAGGATGGGTTTACATGTGGCATCTCATCGTTCATGTTGACGTTAGGCGTATAGAGGTCACCATTTGATGGCCATGCCTGGAAGCCTCGTCGGAGATAGTAAGGCACTGGTTTGCACCGTGCATTAAGCAACCTAAAGCTGGTAAATTGCACGTATGTAAATGTTCAAACCGTGATGAATTTGGAACAGAACGGAAAAGGCGCATATGTGTAAGGGCGAATGTAGACGTGATGCTCGGTTCAGATGGTGTAACTTCATGCACATAATTAGGCTGCAGGTGCTAGATGAAGAACATTTGACCTGCACCATGCAGGACGGGCCTCTGAAGGATTGGCGCCTAATATCACTCCAAGCTGTTAATCTGCAGCTTTAGGCTGTTTTCATATAATAGTAGGCTGTTTCCTATGCCCTCATAAAAATGCTTGATGCCTTCATCGCGCTTCCCTTCCCCCAGCAACGTGGCTCTTAAAATATAAAATTAATTCAACCCTCTAATATAATGTTTTATAGTATAATATGTAACTCCTTTATGTGAAAAAGGCCAGGTGCGGTCCTGTCATCTCACCGCCACTTAGAGTAAAATTTCATTCGAGCAATAATTAATGAGCGCATCCATGATTGGTCATTTCCTTCAAATATATTTTTCCCTTTAAATATGTCATGCACTGACATGATTTAAAAAAAGGAGGACGAATGCATGAGTGAGCAAAGAGGTTTTTACCACAGGCTGTTGGCTGAACTGCAGCCGTCACGATCTACCACAAGAGGCGGTGCTGCCTTTTTCACCCGCCTCAACTAGTGTTCCACTAAAATACATCAAGGCTTTGTAAAACGCAACTGCATATAATTACCCAAGCAATCCAATGCAAAATAGAAATATTAAGGATTCAAATGCATGTATGCAAAGCTGAAGCCAGTCTATTATTGTCGCTGACTGCTCATATGGTCCATCTATCCACAGTAGCTCGGCCAAGATGGATGTGTTTATGAAGGGTTTGTCTAAAGCAAAAGAGGGGATGGCAGTGGCCGCAGAGAAGACCAAGGAAGGAGTTGCAGTGGCGGCGGAAAAGACCAAGGAAGGAGTTATGTTTGTAGGTAAGGTGCTCATAGATTCCTGTTTTCTGGTTATTTTCATGCAAATCATGTAAAAGACTTATAATCTATTTCCTTTTGCATGCAAGAAGAGCAACCGATGCAAGAAAGATGTGTTCTTGCACTTCAACTCATCTTGCATATGTTCTAAAAACAAATGTGTGAAATATAAAGTAACTTCTCTTACTGGCCAGGTGGATACCCTACTTCATGCACAAAAAATCATGAGAAACCACAATATATGGTTTTAACATCCGGTCAAATTCATATTCCAATAGAAGAACAGTAGCACAGCTTTTTGGGGCTAATTCGTAATCAAATGGGGTAATTCATCTTATTGCTTATAACAGAAGTATGATGAATCACCCGATCAATACCTTTGTTTAAGTAATTTCCATGAACAAGAATGCGTTTGAATATATTGCAATTTCATATGAAATCAAACGCAGCAACCCAGCACTCGCTATAAATTTTAGTGGTGACATAGTAGTAAATAATTTATCAGGTTTAGGAGTGGTATTTGTAAAAGAAGCAGCCAGAGGTCCATGGTAATCCTGGAAGAGCATCATATCCATCCATGATCTACTGCCTATAAATGATAAGGTCCAGGATGGAAACTCAGACATCCCCCTCATCACAGACACTCTCCTTCTCATTCTGGGGGTTCCCAGGGCATTCTTCTGTCAGAAGGTCTATATAGTCCTTTCGGTAAGTTTTGGGTTGCTCCAGTTTTTCCTCCCATTGGGACATGCCCGATAGACCTCAAAACGGAGGCGCCCAGGTGGCATCCTGATCCTATTGCCTGAACCAACTTGACTGACTCCTTTCAATGTGGAGGAACAGCGGCTCTACTCTGAGCCTTCCCCAGATGACCGTTTCTGACCCGATCTCTAAGACTGAGCCCAAGCATCCTACAAAGGAATCTCAGTTGCTGGTATTTAGAACCTCCTTCTTTCTTTCATGATAACTATTAGTTGAAAATACACCAATCTTGAAAAAAAGGCATAATTAGAAGACTTGAGTTGATCAAAGCACAATCATGTGTTAAACTGGTCCACTCAAAGTATATACCTAAATTCAAATGTGTGTGGCAAGACTTGGAAAGTTACGTTCACAGACATTCTCTATCCAATTTGAATGAGCTTTAAGAATAATGGACAAAAATGTCAGTCTTTAGAAATACAAAGTAAAAAAAATGAAGAAATACAAAGTTGGAAGAGATATACCCCAAAACACCTGCAGCTGTAACCAGGCATTTACCATGTATTTTACTTCTATTTCAGATTTATGCACTATGTGGTGTTGGTGTGTGACATGAAATCCCAATAAAGTTAATTGAAGTTTGTGGTTGTAATGTGACAAAAGATCAAAAAGTTCAAGAGGTGTGAATACTTTTGTAAGGTGCTAGAGATTTTTGCAGCTAAAAATAGCCTAATGCCTGGCCAATACAGTGCAGGCTGTCTGTACGAGAGCCAAGGTGCAAATTATTTTCGTTCAGGGACGAAATTTCGAATATTTTCGTTCGGGGCTTGTCGCCCCAAACTCACCAGCTTGTACAGTTAATTCTGCAGCAGCTTTCTTTTGCCTATTTTTAGCCGAAGTTGTCAGATGTCTCAGCATATAGATGGCATCTTACAACCCAGCACATTTAGCACAGTGTCCCTGTCATTCTCAAAAATGTCAGGCTGCAGTCAAAACATGTGCGGTCTCATTTCCATTGTGCCCACGCTGCACAGCGAGAAAAAAAGATAGTTCCTGCTTCTTCTTTGTTGCTGCTTGTTGGGCACGGTGGTGCCCTGGAAAACCGCTCATGTGTTTGCTTGACGGCTTCTCTTGAAGGAGGAGTAACGCTGATTTGATTCATCTGAGACCTTCCTTGTGGCAGCTGCTGCTGCCGATGGAAACCACCCACCCAGCTGAGCAGAATGTGAGAGGCAAGGAGGACACAGAATCCGATTCAATGTTGCACTAAACAGGCAAATTTATAGATTCACATACAAGTACAAATATAATTTAACTGTATTACTTCCCTGAATCATTGCTGTAACATCAATCTCTGGCAATACATCTCTTTGCAAAAATATTAATAGTAATATTTATAGTTTTTGCTTAAAGTCATATGGTAAAATACAGCGTCTTCCAGATTTATCGAAAACCCTGGTAAAGATGTGTAAAAACCCTTAAAATAAATCCATCTTATACTGCAGTAACATAATCTCAACTCAAAGAATTAGCGGCAATCCTCTACTGGCTAGCTTTTAGGGATTTCTCACCATACTACCTTCAATTTGTGGGGTGGTAAGATAAACTTGGGTCCTTGTCCTGCCATGCAGATTTCCAGTTGTTTCGAAGACAGTTAACTTTTTGTTATTGTAGACATTAATAAGCTTAGGCAACTAGTTTTTTGTGGGTTTTTGTAGCTATTTACTAATTTGAAAAGTGGCTGAGAGAAATGGGCTTCTATGCCACATCTTATCTGTACATCAGGAAAACAGGAAGTCTTGGGTTACTTCTTAAAATTCTTTAATTAAAAGATGCTTTAGATACAATTATTTTGAAGTTTTTAGAGATGCCATTGCTTGTGGCAATTGGGATTTTGTGAAAAGCAAATATTTCTAGAAATGCGTCATTCAAACTTTTTGGCCATTTTCCAAGCTCTTTTTGTTTTGTTTTTGTTTCAGTTCGAATATGCGATATCATATTTAGCCTTTTATTTGGCCTTTTATTTGGTTCTGTTGGCAGATAACATTTTAAAAGTTGGAAAGCCAAAACGAAAGAGTCACAAATTTGTATTTTAATATCTGCAAATATGATTTATTACATAGAAATATTAAACAGAATATTTTGTTTATGATTGTTTCATAAAATTCTGTGTTTTACATGTCAGTGTCATCTTGATCATCTGTGGTATATTTGCACCACTCTGGACATTGTGTAGCACTTGCTGCACTGTGTTTAAATCACAGGTGTCAAACTCCAGTCCTCAAGGGCCAGTGTCCTGCTACTTTTCAATGCGCCTCTACTTCAACACACCTGAATCAAATAATTAGGTAATTAGCAGGACTCTGGAGAACTTAACGGCATACTGAGGAGGAATTTAGTCAATTTGATATGGGTGTGCTGGACCAGCGACACATCTAAAAGCTGCAGGACAGCAGCCCTCGAGGACTGGAGTTTGACACCGCTGGTTTAAATGGAGGGAATGTTTTGCTTTGAGGCTTACCGTATATAGAGACAGTTCTGTGCTTCATCCATATTTGTATTTCATCGACCCTCAGCAATCAAAAAAAGTGTATGCTGTGCACTAGAAAGAATGACAGGCGCTGAGTAATCAGTAGACACACAGTAGATTGCCTGAATAGCTTGCTGGACTTCCCAGTAGATGGATGAGGTCTGCTAAAGATCAGAGACTCTAACAATGGCTTTGTTGTAATTTATACTGGCTATAAAGTTTTATAGCTTCTCCCAACATAACTACTGTGAGACCTAAAAGGTTAATGTTTCTCGTTTATTTCATGCGGTCAGTAAATAATAGATAAAACAGGACACTGTTTTACTTAATTTCATGATGTAATTAGGATAATTACATGTTATGATAATCATGAAAGAAGCTCTGAAGGAATGGCTGAAAATGTTCAATTAGTCGGGCTGTTTGTCATGTCAACTTTCTGCAATTACTATCTGACTCAAGCTGGACAAGGTTTGGTTCAGTCCACTGAAACGAAAATTAATTCTTATGTCTCTAAAGAAAGTGTAAAGTTTCTGTTTTTATAAAGACACTAGCAGTAAAATGTGTTATTATATACTAAAGAAATCCAGTGTACTTAAACAACTAATTTACTTGTTTTTTCACTTAATTCAGGTAGCAAGGCCAAAGACAGCGTGGGCACAGGTGAGTTTTCAGTCTGCCAGTAACATGTTAACTTGAGATGCACAGACAAGAGTTTTTGTGGACAGTTTCTGATCCTCAAGTTTGTGAAGCTCTGTCCTGCCACTACAGATTTTATTTATGCTTAATAATAAAACATCTGTAGTATAATAAAACAATGACTTTCCAAAAAACAGTAAGAGGATATAGAGGTGCTGAAAATATACAAACACAGTAAAATTCATCAGGTTATATTTCCTTTCCTTTTTTACATGACTGATTATAGCTTTAAAAATTTTATCTATTTTTTGCATACTTTAAAATGTAGATGTGAGCTATGTCACAGAATGGTCATCTTTTTTTACAAGATCCATTCAAAATAAAAAGCAGCTGTGCCCAACCTAATATTTGGGGAAAAAAAGCTCTCATTTATTGTTATGTGTTAAGCTGATAAATCATTCAGTCATTCCATGAAAAAATAGGGGATCAGTCTTTCTGTGAACATTCATAAATTATTTGTATTAGAGGAAGAGGTAGCATCACAGTGTGAGTAAGAGAGAGCAGTCATTACACAGCTCTGCAGTTAAAACAGGATTTAATTTTCAATTCAGCAAAAAAGGCAAAATCATTACAGAGTCTGCACCTCAAATTGTTTTTAGCAGCGTATATTTGCATATAGCTTAATTAGCGTGGTTAGCATCACTAACTGCAACTGTCTTTGTGTGTATTCCCTGTAAAGTAAGTAGCCCCTTATCTTAACTGTGAGATTTCTAAAAGATTGCCAATATTTCCTAGTTCAGAATGTTTCATGGGATATTAAATGGGTCTTTTTGAATTGATAAAACAGAGCAGCTCTGCAGTAACATGTTCAGCTTCTGTTCTCTGCTGAAGTCTCGGCCACTGTTAAAAAGTAGTGGGAGTTAACATGCTAATGTAGAAAATATGATTTGCTTTCCAGAAGCGTTTTCTTGATCCCCTGATCTAATTTTATAACACCTCCGTAATACAGAAAATAGCTCTTGCTAAGTCTTTCTAAGTCTTGCTCCCTCAGTTACAACTTCTACACCAAAGAGTGTTGTCAGTACTACATAATAACGCTTAGGTGTGATGCGTTCACTGACAGGAAAAAAGACAGTTTCTTTTGTTTGTGATTGGTGCCCAAATATAAAATCAGAAGACTCCAGGCGATCTGCTTACCATTAATGTTAATAGTGGTATTCTTCCTCTAAGAATCTATCATTTTATTATTGTAGCCAAACTGAGATCACTAAATAGCTAATTCACGAAAGGAAAGGGCTTTTAGAGGTCATGTGTAAGCAGGCATTACAGTCAATAATCAATAACGAAACACAAGGAGACTTCATTTTGCTTTTAATGTGTATGTAGGGTCTGTAGGGATAGTGTTACACTGTCTAAATGTGTTTGTGTGCCTATGTGTCTGCAGTGGCTGAGAAGACCACCGGAGCTGTCGGGAACATGGTCGCTGCCACTGGTCTGGTAAAGAAAGACGAATTCCCAACTCACATGAATGTAAGTACAGCTCATCACTGCAGAAAAGGGTGGAAGATTTATCTAAAATCTCACTGATGTCATATAAGATATTGAATCCTTCCCCAAGATTTTGTGTAATTGCTGTGATCACCGATGATCATGCTAACCTGGATCCAAAGTCTAAAATGTTTGGAATTGTTTATTTCTTTTGGATTGTCTATGGGTTAAAGAGAATCTAAGCACAGACACTTTTCCTGGGGCAGGCAGGAGTGAAAAGGAAATTTAATTTCACAAAAACATAAGGAGTTTGTTAAATCTTCATCTAAAAACAGAAGTAGACCTGTTGCTAGACTAGACAGCACAATAAAGAAAAAGGTATGAGGAACTCAAAGGATAACATAAAACTTTGTAATATCTATGAGTAATGAATAATAAAGCTGAGGCATGGAGTTTAGCACATTAAACACACGCGTCTTAAAAAGACAGTAAGGCACAAGTCAGACTTTCCATTATAGTGCATAACCCATCATGTATGGTCTCCCATCACGTATGTCTGAAACTGCTGTCACTCTGTTTCCTTTTTTTTTTAACCTATGTTGAATTATGGAATAATGCATGTTACACATGTCTAAGCCTGAGGAAATGAAGCAAATTTTAAGGATCAAGTCTTGTAGTATCTTTAAACTATTTATGTGACCCCGTTTTATATATTGCATGTATAATGGGAAGAAGGGTGTAGAATTTACTGTGAGGTGCGGGAATCTTTATCTGTAGAGACAGAGTGTCTGCATAGCATAGCACGAAAGTAAATATTGTCATTATCTGGTCATTGCTGTGATCTTTGAGAAACACTGGTATAGATTCTGTAGCAGTGACACATACATTATATGCAGTATGTAAGGCATTTCAGATTTATGATACCCATTTTGGTAACATCTAAAAAAAAAGCTGCTGTAGCCTGGGTTAGCAGAAAGTGAAAATCTGTATCCTACAGTGTCACATGTCCAGAAAGGCAATGCTGGTGGGTTACTTACCACAGGCTGCATATTTTATGCTAGGCAAATACACAGTAGTATAATGGGAACATTAGCTTTCTTCCATTTGGTGTTTACTTATTTAATTTTTAGGAAATCTAGATTTCCACAAGCACATTTAATGCGCAACAGAAACAACAATTCTAATTCCAGGTAAGTTTTGAAATTTGAGTCAAATATATTTTGTATTCACCGTGTAATCCTGTGTGGATTCCACATCTAATATAAACAGGTCTTGCACTGTTATTAAGGTTACATTTTGTCTAGCCATTGAGATGGTCTGTGAAACAGTGAGCCGTGCTCATCCTTCTCTGTAGCATTGCTCCTACAAAGCTGGACTTTCTCCACTGTTTTGCTGAGATAATAAATCTGACAGCTTGTTCTAATTGCCTACTCAGTGGCTCAATATAAGTGATAAAACAGCAGACTATTACACTGTTCACACTAAATTTAATATTTCGCCTGCACTGAAACGCCGATCAGTCAAAACATTAAAACCACTAAATTGGTACTTTGAAACTAAATATATTCCAGAATAAATGCCTTATTGCATCAACCAAGTCTGAGCATCTCTATTAGAGCTTGCGTTTTGGTCCAGGAAAAGGGAGTAAGCTATACTTGTCGTAGGGATTTGCTAACTATCTTAGAGGGTTTCCTGTTAATATCTTGCTGGCTTATGGACACCTTAAAAGGTTTTGAGTAGTCTACGCTTTGAAAGGTGACATACACGTGGGGAAGAATGTTGGAACTGTTCACTGGCCTCTCCGCCACTGCTGTATGGCACAAATTTAAGAAAATTTTTTCACAATGGAGGAAAAGGCCAGGGTTTCTGGTAATTATAAAATAATTTCAATTCATATGTGTAGTTAAAACCCTAACCCCCTGTAATGGAACTGAGGTCTACTATAGTCTAAAATAAAATATTCACAATGTGTCTTTTTGCTTTATATCAAATTAACAAACATTTTTACACTGTGAAAAAACTTCAGAAATGTTTTGAGGCACAGAACAAAGAGTAAGAAGAGATGAATAAGTTCAAAGTGCCTCTAATCTCAATGTGATCTAATCCATTTTTGAGATTTGCTGATCTTAAAGGATATTCTACTAATGTCCTGCTGGCTTACGGACACCTGGAAAGGTCTTGAGAAGTCCTGGCTTTAGATGTTTTAACGGAGTGAGAGTCCTGGCTGTTTGTTTCATTTAAAAAATGCAAGTAGAATTTTGTGTGGCACACTTTCTTTTAATAAAGTTTTTATACCTTGAGGACATGAAAAAAAAACTTATTAAATATATTGATATGTAAATCTGTGTGACAGTTTAAACTAAATGTTTCTCCTGTTGTTGAGTTTCACCTAAATGCATGTGACCAATTAGACATTTCTCGTTGATTTTTTCTCAGTCACTGATCCATCTGATTAGGTGCATCTATGTGGTGGTATCCCATGGTGCATCCTCTAAGGCCATGTTAATCTCCTTGGTGGACTTACAGCAAAGACACTATCTTGCCACAGCACACAGGATTACAGCCTGTTCTTCCTCCGTGGCCTAATTGACTTGATTAGTGCTGGGTTTAAAAATAAATGGCGCGTGACCCACTAGCTTTGTTTTCAGGGCTAGCAGGAGCAGGTGGGTCAAAAATTGAGGGCAGTCCTCTCAATTCAAAGAACTCTTGGATTGAGATATTTAAAATTTACTTTGTTTTAAACCCACAGTATCATTGTATTAAACAATGTCAGTCAGTCAGTCTACCGCTTATTTCATAGTGGGTCGCGGGGGAGCTGGTGCCTATCTCCAGCAGGCTATGAGGGAAAGACAGGGTACACCCTGGACAGGTCGCCAGTCGATCGCAGGGCAACACACAAACAACCATGCACACACTCATTCATACACCTAAGGGCAATTTTAGAGTGATCAATTAACCTAACAAGCATGTCTTTGGACTGCTGGAGGAAGCCGGAGTACCCGGTGAGAACCCACGCATGCACGGGGAGAACATGCAAACCATGAAGAAAGACCCCCGGCCGGGAATCGAACCCAGGGCCTTCGTGCTGCAAGGCAACAGTGCTACCAACTGCAATGATTCCTACTGCTGATATATATTTTAACAGTATTACTAGTATAATATTATTTATAATATTTACTTAACATTATTATTTTGAAACATAGTCTATATGGTCTATGCCAACAAGTATTGCCTGTGAATACCAGAAACCTTGTTAATTTGAGCCCTAACACTTTATTCCTGTCTAAGAATGTAAAAAATAAAAAAAATAAATCTTTGACCAGCAGGTTTGCACTCTGGGAACAACCTGCCTTGTGTTGCTGTAAATACTCATTCAACTAAACTGAACACAAAAGGAAAGGAAATGTGTGTTTGGTCCATTATTTTATTGTTGTAACAATGCTTCCAGGCAGCATATCTTATACCATCAGAAAACTAGTTTATTTCCCTTTAAATGGTGCCATGTGCATAGATAAAATACATTTGTGGGTTAAGCAGCAGAGTTGAGAAAGTTGGTTGTGCTCACGTTTTTTTTTTTCCTTTTTTGGCAAATACTAGCATGGTAAAATTAAAAGTTTAGCTGTTAGCAGTAAGCACAACATAGAGGTAATACTCTATAAAACTTTGGGATATTTTATAAATTAATTGATAAATTAACTGATAAATTTCCAGCTAATATAAAAGAAAGCTAATTAATCAATATCTACAAATTTTGATGGGAAACACCCTAACACTAACCAATTAAAATGTGATAAAAACACGTTCTGTAATATCAAGCGCTGTATCAGCATGAACACAGCCCTCAAAAATTGTGTTTTCTTTTTAATCTTCAGCCTGACATCATTATTGTGACATTCACTTTTTCTTGAAAGTTGGAACTCAGATCTAGGAACGACATAGTTTAGGGAAAAAAGTGGCATTTGTTAATTGCTGTGCTCATCTTCCAGGCTAGTTCTTTTTACCATTACAAACTGATAATATATCATAGTTGCACAGGGCTATGTTTGGGACTGACCTAATACAAACCAACAGAAATGCTGAAAAACAGATAATTGATGCAGCTGTCATATTTTTTTTAGGCACAAGGCAGCCATGTTGGATTTTAGGGACAATTTGATGAGAAATCTCAGGCTTTCCAAGGCAATCTGACATTCTAGTGGATTTTTCTGAGTCTGAAATTGGATATCCTGACTTACATATTAAGTGAATAAGCATTATGATTAGTTGCTTCTGTTTCTGTGAATCTTTTCCTGCCTCATCTCTCTCTCTCTGTATCCCTCTATCACCTTTTTTGCAGCCTGAGGAGTATGGGCAGGAGGCCATGGAAGGCCAGGGAGAGGCAATGCTGGAGCCAGAAGGGGAGGCATATGATGAGTCCCAGCAGGTAATCGGCACAGCACAAGCCTGTATGTCTCCAACATGTCTATTCCTTCTAATGTCACATGTCACAATGCTTATATGAATCGGGGACTGTGCTGCACAAAGCTTTTTGTATGTTGTGTAAAGCACTGGATTGCAGACAGGGATGAGTCCATTCATTTACAGTAGACGGAGGCACATGGGTATTCACAAGCTCTGCATGGCTACACATTCAAGCTGAATTGTATTTCAAAAGCACTCCACACTTGCCCTCCACTTACGTTCCTCGCAGAAAAGCTCTTGCTGAGGCCGTCGTTCATTTTTCCTAGGAATAAAATCAGAGGACTTTTCAAGCCAATAGTCACACAGGGTACATGGAGTACAGTGACTATAGCACCACCTACCAGCAATGAATAATGTGTGTGCATCGTTCTGTGCTTAGATACAGGCAGGATGTGAGTCCGACACAGATGGTTATTTTTGGAATTTGACTGTCAGGGGCAAGACAAACTGTGCATAGCCAACGGCTTTGAAAGCAGATAATACATAGTCTCAGAAAATATATAAATACCTCACAAAGTACATTTTGTGGATATTATATATACCACAATTTTCTGGATTTTTAGTTAAGATTAAAATAAAAGGAATATGGAATAATAATAATAAAAATAGTTCTTTTTTTCTTGAATCCTTGAATAGACTCCTTCAGCAGCATTAGTGTGTATCATCCTTGCTTTCCTTCATCTCTTCTGTCTCCTACTCCTCTGCATCACTTTCCCCTCCCCCATTTTCTGCTACCCAAGTGATGTGTGAGCTCTGTCTCAATGGGTGTGGCGATGACGCTCTCCGCTTCCATGCAGTGTGGGTAAAGTCAGGGTCTCCATGCACTGCTTTAAATACAAAGTCTTAGCGCTGCACAGTGAAAGAAGCCTTAAAAGCCTATTTAGTGCATCATCATTTTGTTGTTAAGTTAACTTAAAACCAGCAGCACACACGACTGATCCTTAAAGCTCGTGCAGGATTGTGCTGCCATCTGTTGGCCAGATTGCAGGAGTTCAGTTATAATAGAGTGACATCACTCTTGGCAATGAACTGTCATATATTCTGTCCATAAATTAATTCATGTAGAAGATTACGCTATTAATATGTGTTAACCTTACAAGTCTGATACAAGTAATTATAGTGGAAAAAATCTGTAATGAAAAGCTAAACTTTTTATTAGACATTCTGAACAAAACATGTAAAAATTTCTTTAAATTTTTTTTTGTTTAATATATAATGCAGTAGGCATTAATGGCAAGTTTTCATGCAATATGGTTATATTTTTATCCAAACAGACAGATATAGATGATATGCCTTAAACACATGGCAAAAATCCACTAAATTAACAACTGATGTATTGACACCTAAAAAATACCTGACTTTCTAGAGTATCAGAATTGTTAAACATTTTTACCTTTTTTTAAAAAACTTTTCATATTTTAATTTATTTTTGCTCTATGATTCTAAAATATGTTACTCCACAAAAGTGCTTCATAAAAGAACAAGTAGCCATATATATATATATATATATATATATATATATATATATAATATATATATACAGGGGTGGGACAATGAAACTGGAATACCTGGTTTTAGACCACAATAATTTATTAGTATGGTGTAGGGCCTCCTTTTGTGGCCAATACAGCGTCAATTCGTCTTGGGAATGACATATACAAGTCCTGCACAGTGGTCAGAGGGATTTTAAGTAATTCTTCTTGCAGGATAGTGGCCAGGTCACTACGTGATACTGGTGGAGGAAAACGTTTCCTGACTCGCTCCTCCAAAACACCTTAAAGTGGCTCAATAATATTTAGATCTGGTGACTGTGCAGGCCATGGGAGATGTTCAACTTCACTTTCATGTTCATAAAACCAATCTTTCACCAGTCTTGCTGTGTGTATTGGTGCATTGTCATCCTGATACAAGGCACCGCCTTCAGGATGCAATGTTTGAACCACTGGATGCACATGGTCCTCAAGAATGGTTCGGTAGTCCTTGACAGTGACGCGCCCATCTAGCACAAGTATTGGGCCAAGGGAATGCCATGATATGGCAGCCCAAGCCATCACTGATCCACCCCCATGCTTCACTCTGGGCATGCAACAGTCTGGGTGGTACACTTCTTTGGGGCTTCTCCACACCGTAACTCTCCCGGATGTGGGGAAAACAGTAAAGGTGGACTCATCAGAGAACAATACATGTTTCACATTGTCCACAGCCCAAGATTTGCGCTCCTTGCACCATTGAAACCGACGTTTGGCATTGGCATGAGTTACCAAAGGTTTGGCTATAGCAGCCTGGCCGTGTATATTGACCCTGTGGAGCTCCCGATGGACAGTTCTGGTGGAAACAGGAGAGTTGAGGTGCACATTTAATTCTGCCGTGATTTGGGCAGCCGTGGTTTTATGTTTTTTGGATACAATCCGGGTTAGCATCCGAACATCCCTTTCAGACAGCTTCCTCTTGCGTCCACAGTTAATCCTGTTGGATGTGGTTCGTCCTTCTTGGTGGTATGCTGACATTACCCTGGATACCGTGGCTCTTGATACATCACAAAGACTTGCTGTTTTTGTCAAAGATGCGCCAGCAAGATGTCCACCAACCATTGTCCTCTTTTGAACTCTGGCGTGTCACCCATAATGTTGTGTGCATTTCAATATTTTGAGCAAAACTGTGCTCTTACCCTGCTAATTGAACCTTCACACTCTGCTCTTACTGGTGCAATGTGCAATCAATGAAGACTGGCTACCAGGCTGGTCCAATTTAGCCATGAAACCTCCCACACTAAAATGACAGGTGTTTCAGTTTCATTGTCCAACCCCTGTATATATGGCTGACACGAAAACTCGACGTCTTCTTCTTATCTGACACCGGGGTCGCGGGGGCTGCAGACTAAGAACAGACGCCCAGGCTTCACTCTTCACATACACCCAGACACCTCCTCAAGTTTCTTCCTGCCAAAGTCCAACATGCACCAGGAAAAGGTTCGACTTAATGCCAGCAATGTGAACCAAGCTCCTGCTCCGCTTGTACAGAGACTGGATGCACCAGTGACTCCTGACTTTCTGTGCAATATGCACACGGAAAAAGTAGGAAGGAATTAGGGCTTATCAAAAAAAAAAAAAATATATATATATATATATATATATATATATATATATATATATATATATATATGCTAATGACCTCTTTGTTACCTGCTGCTTTGATAAATTGGTGGACTAAATAACAGGCTTCAAGTCTGCTTCAGTACAATATTGGTAAAATATCCTGCTGTATAACCAGATTCAAGTTCAGAATTGCAGTACACATTTTAGCAAATGTATTACTTCCTGGTTTGAATGCGCAAACAGGGTGCAACATTTCCTAAATGTATATGTATTTTTAACTAGACTGGCTTCACTCTGCCACTAGTTAAAATCTTAATCTATGAGCATCTTTGCGGCACAAGTCTGACCTGCCTACCTCTCACACTCATCTTCTGTTCTTCTTTTTCACCAGGAGAGCCAGGACTATGACCCAGAAGCATAAATTCATAAGTCCGAATCACCATCCAACCAGCAGCACAATAACATTTCTAATAATAAAAAGGACAAATGCTGAAACTGTTACAATTATATCTCTGTTGCAAAAAAATCCAACAAAAATGGCAAACATTCCCAGTGAAAAATGTTCTTCCTTCAAGACAAATCTTTTATTATTATATATTGTAAATGTCATGTTATTAACGTAATGTGTTGGGTGTAGGTATTTATTAAAATGTTAAATTTGTTCTCTCAGTCTCATTTCCTTGATTCCCTCCCAATGAAATGAGACCAGAGCCAGGACTTGTGACTTTGTACTCGTGCGTATCTGTATCTAGAAATGTGCAATAGATGTTCATCAACTTCCAATGAGACATTGGGAGTAAAAAATAACAATTAATGAGTAAATATGACCTGTTACAAGCAGATATGAGAACAATAATATCCTCTTAAATGTCGAAAATGCCTGTTTGTGTTTTTTTTTCTTTTTGGCATTTCTTTGGAGATGAGCTTGTTTTCGAAGTAAAAGTTTTTTACATTGTATCTTTATAGTTAATTGTGAAATCATTCCACTGCACTGTTGGAAACGGACAGAGTCTACATGTTTGTGTGTGTGCGCGTGTTTGTGTGTACTAAAGATTTTAACAAGTTACAGTCAATATATTATGTCTTGGAAACATAATGGTTGTCATATCAACATGTGCTTTAAATTGCAGGTCTTGTCAATATAAAGGTTTCTGTGTTAAACCAGACAACAAATCTTCTGTAAATAAAAAGTTTAAAAAACAAATGTACTTCATGCATTTTTTCATGCTTAAAATGACTGTCTGCTTTATTGTTTAGCTTCATGGCATTTTTTTCTTTTTGCTCACTCTTGTCTGGGGGGTTGGTCACTGGATGTGGAAAATCTGCTGAGTAGGCTCGAGCCCCCTGGCAGGAATGTTGCCAGTCTGATTCGGCTTTTCTTCAGTTAATCCGCCTGGAGCCTGCAGGCTTAGAGCTCAAATTGGGGGGGGGCGGGGGGTGTTGTTTTTAAACAGTCCCCCTTCTCTCCTGGATCAGACAGATCTGTAGAAGCTACAGGGTCAAATAAAGGAACCATGGCCTCGTTTAAGAAGTCCTTTGAGAGCCTAAAAGGGACGAGCCACTCGGCTGCAAAAGGAGTCACAGACACTGCAGGTACAATTGTAGCACACAGGCAGATTATCTTTGTTTGACAGATTACAATTTTGTTAGATGTGAAATCCAGATATGCTCGTGTAGCGATTTAAAGTCTTAAACAGCTAAATTTTCCATTTTTGAGGTGAGCCTATGATAGATTCAGTAATGTGTTTCCAGTGCAGGCAGCTCAAGAGGCTGTGCAGCAGGTGGCAGACTCCTCCAAAGAAACTGTCAGCACAGGTAAAATGTACATTGCTCTGTGCATGAATACTTGTTTCAATGCAGCAGTTTTAAATGGATCCAGTTTTCTCTGATGGGGTAACTAGAAAAAAAATCCCAGACAGAGATCTGAGCCTATAGACATAAAGTCACTCAGATTACTATAAAATGTTTTTTTGCTTATGGAGTCACTGGTTAGTAAAAGGAAAGTTCTTAAATGTTTTTAGAACTGGTACAGAGGTTAAATTATTTGTTAAAACAAAAGTTTACATTTGGTGCCTTGCAAAAGTATTCATACTCCCTAACTTTTTGCAGTTTGACAGATTGTAACAAGTGTTTTGTATTGGTATTCTATTTCATAGACCCAAACAAAGTAGCTCATAATTGTGAACAGAAGGGTAAGTTATATTTGTTTTTCACAATTTTATCAAATTTTACAAAGAAAAATGTTGGATGCATTTATATTCAGCCCCCTTTAGTCAGATACCACCAAAGTTTGTTTGGACAACATTAGTGAATGTAAAGCATCAAGTTTAGAACAGTGTTAGATTATCTGAGAATAGTAAGACTTTGACACAGCTACATGGTCTTGAGCCAGAAAAGGGTAGAGTGCCTTTTCGGGTTGGGGGGGAGGTCCTGCCTCAAGTGGAGGAGTTCAAGTATCTTGGGGCCCCTGTTCACGAATGAGGGAAAAATGGAGCGGGAGATCGACAGACGGATTGGTGCTGCGTCAGCAGTGATTCGGGTGCTGTACCGGTCTGTCGTGGTTAAGAGAGAGCTGTGTCAAAAAGCGAAGCTCTCAATTTACCGGTCGATCTACGTTCCTACTCTCATCAATGACCATGAGCTTTGGGTCATGCCTGAAAGAACAAGATCACAGATACAAGCGGCCGAAAATGAGTTTCCTCCGCAGGGTGTCTGGGCACTCCCTTAGAGATAGAGTGAGGAGCTCCGTCATCCGGGAAGGACTCAGAGGAGAGGCGCTGCTTCTCCACGTCGAGAGGAGCCAGTGGAGGCGGCTCGGGCATATGGTTAGGATGCCTCCTGGACGCCTCCCTGTTGAGATGTTCCGGGTACATCCCACCAGGAGGAGGCCCAGAGGAAGACCCAGGACACGCTGGAGGGACTATGTTTCTCTGCTGGCCTGGAAACACCTTGGGATTTGCCCGGACAAGCTGGCCCAAGTGGCTGGGGAGAGGGAATTCTGGGTCTCTCTGCTCAGGCTGCTGCCCCCGCGATCCAACCCTGGATAAGCGGAAGACAATAGATGGATGGATGGATGGATGGATCAATGGCACAGCTGCAAATCGAACAAGACATTAGCATCAACCTAAACTGGCAGCGCAGGGAAGGAGAATATTCATCAGAGAAGTTGCCAACAGGCTCATTGTAACTCTGGAGGAGCTGTAGAAATCCACAGCTCAGAAGGGAGAATTAGCTGACACGAAAACTATCCTAACTTTCTTTACTCTTCCTTTATGGAAGAGTATCGCCCAGGAAAGCTATTGTTGAAAGACAGTCAAATGAAGTACTGTTATAGTTTGCAGCAAGCCCTGTAGAGCAGTATTTTCAATTCTGGCCCTCAGGCCCACTGTCCATGTTATAGCTGCATCTGTGCTCCAGCACACTTGATGAACATTATTGTGTTACCTCCTCTTCATGCCATCAAGTGCTAAAGAAACCTGTTAAAAGTCCTTTCATTTAAGTCAGGTGTGTGACAGCAGGGTAACACCAAAAAACATGCAGGCTAGTCAAAATCTAGATTTAAATCCAATTGAGAGTGTTTTGCTCTCCATCTAACCTGGCAAAATTGGCCCAAAAATGTTAGTAGCTAGATGTGCAAAGTTAGTACATATGTGGCAAAACACATGCATCTGAATCTGCAGCAAAATTTGGTTTTGCAAATCATTGGCTCAGGGTGATTGATACAAATGAATGCCACGATTTTTTTTTTCATTTGAAAATCTGAAGAACCACATATCCTTTTCCTTCCAGTTGAAATCTATGTACTACTTTGTCTTGGTCTATCACAATAAAATACATTACAATTTGTGGTTGTAACAGGTTATGTCATCCATCCATCCATTTAACTCTTAAGTTCAAGGCTTATGCATACTTTCACAAGGTACTATACTTTCAGGTTTTATTTTGTGCACAGATCAGGCATCAGATAAAATTTGCCTAAAATAAACTTCCTTTGCATTGTTAGAGAGATTTGTTAAACCTCTTTATTGTTTCTTCTGTTTTTTTTTTTGTTTTTTTTTTTGGCTTGTTAAAGCTGCAGAAGAAGCCAGCAGGCAGACTCAAGCCATCATTGGAAAAGCTGCCGACAAGGCCACGGACTCCATCAAGGAGTTTGGAAAGAAAAAGGAGACCAAATGAACAATTCAAGCTGAATGCCCAATTGTTTGACACTTAGACAACCAACAATGCTTGGGGATAAAAATCATACATGCAGTGTTTTTCACAAAACTAACATTCCAGAAAAATCTTTAGGAAATGTATTTTCTTACAGTTTTCATTTGTGTTTTCATGCTTGATAACACATTTGAACATGTGTATTTATTTTTGGCAAATAAACACAGAACAACTTCCCTTTTTGATTCATGAAATGTGCTACCCCACTGTGCAGCAGTGGAGCTAACTCTGCTGCTAACTGTAAAAGTGCTGGCTCTGTGATGCATAGTGTTGTTGTGCACTGTTGAAAGCACTCATAAATGAATCACCGCAGTCATCATTATCGACACATCGCTGAGAAGATGGCCTTTGGGGGGCTGATAGCTCCTGATGGGAGTGTGATCAGAGCTTCTCTACCTTACTGCCTCCCTCCATCACACTACATGGTCGCTAGGCAACAGAACTCGGGGTCGGTGTGTGATTGGTTGAGGCCTTCGAATTGAGAGCGAGCCTCCTTCTGCCAGTACACGCTGTCCATGCCATGCTTTCAGCAATGGTAAAACAAAGACAGATATGTACGTATATATATATATATATATACATATATATATATATATATATATATATATATATATACACACAATACCATTATGAGAATTACAAAGAAGGACCTTTATCCACTAGCAAAGAGGTATCAGGATGAACTAGATGAAAGCCTTGGTTTTAGAAGTGCTTGACTGTGTGGGAGGTACAGCGCTGCTTCCTCCAGGCTCCTTCAAGCTGAAATTTTCTTATGTCTTTTATTATATTCGACTGGAGAAGAACATTCCCTGTCTTTAAGATTCTTCTTATCTCTCCTACAAAACCTGTGTGAATGACTCCTTTACTGGAAATTTGCAATTGGTTTGCATTCAACTGCTGTGAAAAGACATGCATTTGATGATAACTTCTCAAATCACACTGAGAGCTTTCAAACACACACACACCCACACACAGAGTATTCTGTTTTACTTTGAAACACATTTACACTCTTTACTCTCGCTATGTGCCCTCACACTTAATCCCTGTGACGTGAGCTTTGTATCACAATTGTCTTTTTCAAAGTAATTTTCCAGCAAAAGCCACTTCTCCCAGATCAAAAGTTCATCTGCTTTCTCTCGTCGTTTTCCATTGTGTGGCAGCGACAACCTGTGGTTAATTACTGTGATTTACGTATGATTAAAGAGCAGAGCACAGATTTTGTCAGTACCACTCTCTTACCAGAGCTCAACAGTGGTTTCCAGGGAAACTGGAAATGTGAAGCTTTTTTTTTCACATAGACACAGCCCCAGCATAAAAGAGTGAGAATTGCCTAAGATAGATTCTTCTAGAGACAAACCTGTAGCCAGTGCAATCAGAATCAATCATACCGAGGAGGGAGATGCACAGACAGATGTTGGTCTCCCTCAGGGGTTGGAGATTTTTGCCATGTTTGACCCAGTTCTGAAGAAGTGTTGCTGAGAGGTCTGACTTTGCTGCTGAGGTACGTCTTCATATTGGATTTTCAGTGATTTGCTCATCCTTGTTTTTAGTTGGTAAATTTGGATTCCTGTGAATGATATCTAGTGTTAAGTGATGATAGACTAAAATAGAATTTAAATCTTAGGTACGCCTTTGTATTTTTAGGGTGAATGGGTGACAGGCTTCGAATCAAACAGTAGAAGAGGAATTTACAGCACATTAGTAGTTTAAACAAAGTCTTTACCAAAAGTATCGTTTGTAACCCATACATTTCCATAAAGTAGCAACAGTGAGTTCATGACCCAATTGTTGTATTACGGAATTTTCTTTTTACATAAAACACAAGCTGTTGTTTTCTCCTCTGCTCATGCGTGGGTTGTTCTCTGGTTACAGTTTGCACAAACAGTGTGTCTGTGCCGTGTTATGCCCTGCAGGTTATTTTACCGCCTTACCGAAGAGACAGAATGGGAACCCTTAAGGACGAGAAGCGAGGTCTCAGGGAGGACCGTCAGCCTTGGGAGAAGACAAATAATGAAGAGTTTTCTGTAGGCTCAGACAGCAGCGCTGCAGCTGAGGGATGTCCCCTACACACATGTCAAGAGTCAATAACTCTAGAGGACTGTCAGCCAAAACTCCACATGGATGCCAGCTCTGTTGGGAATGAAGAGAAACCCCTAATATGTGAAGATCCAGAGCTTTCAGGAGTCGATTGTGAGAGCACAGACCCATCGGTCTCTGAGCCAGCTAAGGACTGTGCACAGCCTGGTGTCATGCCTGTCACTCCGCAACCTGTAGCTACACAAAACCAAACCACAGTCTCTATCAACCTCCATGGAGATGCTGAGAGTAAAAATATGGCTCTTGACAAAGGAGAAGGAACAGATATTGAGAACATCTTTGTTCCTGTGCCATCAACTCCTGGGCCCTCTGACCCACGCTCTCCAGCCCCTTTTGGGCAGCAACACATGCGCACACAGGTGAGCCTTGAAGTGATTCAGTGCTGCTCAGTTGCCACCAGCCCCATGACTCCTCCTGAAGGAGACAATTCCTTCTTCTTCCCGAGCAATTTTGGAAAACACGGAGCTGTGGCTGCTGCTCCTACCAGGGCTAAGGATGCAGAACTGCAGGTGGGTCAGCAAGTGGAGTTCTGCTCTGTCGCCACATCGCCCATGACCCCAAAGACGCCGTCGAGCACGGCTTTCCCAGTGCTTGTTGGAAAAGGGACCGTGCAAAAGGAAGAGAAAATTAAAAATGAGGAGCAAAAGGAGAGTGGTCAAAAGATGAGTTGTACAAAAACAAAAAGTACGAGAGAAGTGTTGGAAAAAGATGGATCTTTGATATGTGACTCATCAAAAGAGATGGCCGAGCGCTTAAGTTCCACCACTGGTCTGGAAGCTGCAGTAACATATTCCCCAGTGACATTTAAGGATGGTAGTCAGCAATGCAAGCAGCAGAAGATGGGGAGCATGGATCAAGACATTACAATCCTGGTGACCCACTATGGCAACAATGAGGAGGAAGGGGAAGACAAAGCTGAGTCACATTTTCGAACCCTGGAACCTGGAATGGTGAAAATAGAAAACACTGAAAAAAGTGGAGAAAACATCAGCAATATCAAGAGTAAAGACAGAAAGGAAACAGCTTCTGCAACTCCTGAACATTTTCAGGAAAAATCAAGCCCAAAGCAGCCACAAAAACTACCTGAGAAACCAAAGGCTTGCACTGAAGCAGATGGTGTACGAATGGAGCTAAAAGATGTTTCAGTGCCAAAATCTCCTGTCCCTGAGTCCCCAGCTCCTTTTGGTTGCCACAATATCCGCACACAGGTGAGCCTAGAGGTGGTGCAGTGTCAGTCTGTGGCTACCAGCCCCATGACCCCTCCTGAGGGGGACCAAGCATTTTACTTTCCTAGCTCTCTTGGGAAATGTAGAGGTGTGGGCACCGAAACAATAGATGCTGAGCTGCAGGTGGGTCAGCAGGTAGAATTTCGATCTGTGGCTACGGCGCCCATGACTCCGAGAACTCCGGTCGCTACAACTTTTCCTGAGATAAAGAAGGAGCTAAGCATTGAAGAGAAGATACTAGAGGAAATGGAGGAGGAAAAGAGAGAACAGCTAATAGAGAACAAGAAGGAAGCACTCGAAGAGGAGGAGAAATGTACCCAGAAAGAAAGTGTGGAGGAGGACAGAAAAAAAGTAATAAACTGCAAGGAAATAGACGAGGAGAAGTGCGAGGAGCCAGTGCAGGAGGTGAGCTGGGATGAGAAAGGGATGACATGGGAGGTGTACGGGGCTGTAGTGGAAGTAGCTGTGCTAGGCTCCGCCATCCAGAAACACCTTGAGAAACAGGTGCAGAAACAGAAACAGCTGCCCTCCATGCCTCCCCCGCCTCCACTCAACCCATCAGCGTCCCCTCTCCCTTTAGAGGCAGGGTGTGGGGGTTCAGGCAAGCGCCGAGGGCGGAAGAAAGGGGAGCATGATGGGAAAGTGAGCCGACGCAGGAGAAACCCCTTCCGGCTGTTGATGGAGAATGTACAGCAGCCTCACTGCTGCGCCAAAGCTCACACAACCGAATGACGGAAGAGGCCCATTTGGATCACAAAGAGTCGTGCTAAAAAAATCCCATCTGATCTGCGTAGCAGTGATACTCTGATTTACCAGAGGTTGAGTTTTGTGTTGGCCGGGGTCAGAAACAGATAACACCCTCACACGAGGCAAACAAGCTCAAAAAGCTTTTACAGACTGAGCCATAGAGCACTAATCACAGAGAAGGAGTCATACTGTTTTAATTTCGTCTTTCTTCTTTTACTAAAAGATGCTATGACATCACTTTTAACTGACTGTCAGGTTTAATGGAGTCCTTATGAGGGTGATACATCAGCGTTATTGTTAGCTTTGCTCTTTTCCTTTATTTTTCTTCTGCTCAGCCCATTCAGCCATCCAGTGAGTCATTTTGACTATTGATACTTTTTGATGAAGAGAAGTGACGCCATGGCAATAAGCTTGTGGTACTGAAGTTGAGAAAGGTGAGGACAGTTTTTATTTTGTCTGTCAGTTCAGTGCAGAGGTGATTTTGACATACAGTAGATGAGAATTTAAACTAATATAAATAATCGTGATGTTTGTGCAGGCAATTTGCCAGGCTTTTGTGCATCTCATTTGATTTTAGCTACAAGATATTTGTGTGGAAGCATTATTTAAACTATGTTTAGTCATCACTCATTACTGTATTTCAATGCAATGAAAAGTGTTTCAGCTAACAAAATAGCAATGAAAATTGATTTTAAGTGTTTTATTTAGAAATCAGTGCAGTGTTAGTGTTTTCACATTCCAATTCATTAATATCCACATATAAGCAAACCACTTTTACTCACAGATTGCACATGCAATACATTCATTAGGTTGTCAGCAAGCACTAAAATAAACTCTTTCCATCAGATCAGCATTTTGAAGAAAGGATCCCATCAGTTAGTGATTTTATGTACAACTAAAAAATGTTTTGGATGCTTTGCTGTAAAAATTGCTTCTCAGAATTTGCATTTTTGGATAAGAGATTTTGCTTTTATAGTTACATGCCACAGGTTAGACATATTACTACCATTTATTTATTGATCCATTGTGTTTCTCTGCTGTTTCACCTGTTTCCTGAGCAGGTATCTACCTGCATTTTACCTGCAATTTACCTACATCTTAAACACTGAAAAACTGATCAAATAAGCAACCTATGAGCCGTATGGATTTGTCATTTGTGTGTAGATCCTGCAACCAAGATGAGAGCAAATGTTAGAAATGGTCTGAAAAAAGATTTGACTCTTAAGCCAAACTGAAATCTACAAGTTCAATCCAGTCCTAATTTATATATATATATATATTCATTTATTTTTTCCTGAGAAAAATGTTTAAATAAAGTCATGAATTTTGTGTCAAACTTGTTGAATACGCTTATTTGTACATTCCAATGTTCAGAACAAAGAGCTGTTTAAAGGCAGAAACTATGTTTGATTTGGTTTGTATGATTTTGTCCATCGCTGTTACATCATTAAATGGTTGTGTTACAGATCTGTTGTGTCGAACATTGGGTTGATAATGCCAACATCAGTGTTGGTTTTGCTGTTTTTCTTATTCTGACCCAACTGGGCCAGCGCTGCACCCAGAGGCTCATCGTACTCCGGTGGCTCATCAGCTTCTTTGTCCCACAGAATCGCCTTCTGTAATATATTGGGCAAAATGGAAAATTAGACTATATTCAAGTCCAAGTGAAGGCAGACTTTTAGGTGCAAACTGACCTTGTCATAATTTTTATTGTTTTCATTCATGATCATGTTATAGTGGGGTCCACCTAGGTCCAGGGAGTTGAGGCTTTACAGAAAAAGAAGGAAAACAGTAAGGAAGTTGTGGTTTTTGGTATCCAAATTAGTTTTTTGATTTACAAAATGTCAAATGTTATAGCTGAAAATAAAGACCCAAACATTTTGTCCAAATGGGCCGCAGTTAGCCCAGTGTGACAATATGTTCACCTGGAAGCCATCCCAGTTCAAAACCCAGAATCGCCACAGATTTTTTACCTGACTTTGTCCGTGTCGGAGCTCTCCTCATTTAAATCCAAATCCAAAGCTATAGACGAGTCAATGTTGAGGTTTAGCACTGGGTTGGCACTGTGACAGAGTGATTGTTAACAAAGGAAGACAGAACAAAGACAAAAATTGAATGATACCATATACATATACTTATACCATATATAATACCATATTATTAACCATATTATTAACAGGAATTGTGGAGGGTAGTAATTTGTGGCCATTAAAATATTCACTTTACAATCAAGCATATTAGTTTGTAAATGTGGTGTTCAAAAATGATGAAACCTCAACAACATTAGCTCCTTTGTTTTGGTAACAACTCTGATCTAAACAATTTTATCATAATTTAACTGAAGATGTTGGTCCAGTCAACCAATATTCTCATTCACCATCTGCCACTTCATCAGAAAATGGTAAAGCTGATGTGTTATATGTTGGGATTATTACAATTATATAAGGGTTGTGTAAGAAGGAAAATATAATTTTGCCAAAAGTCCAAAAGTTAGGTTGAAAGACTTTTACCTGAAAGGTTTTCTGTGCAAGAATTTGTACTTTATACATGTTTGTTTCGAGCATTAACATGTTTAGCAGCAACACTAATGCTAATTAAAGAATATGAAAAGTCGATAAAATGCAAAAACTTTTATAAGGTTTCTGGTTAAGAAAATTTCTGTGTCAGAGCAAGAATAGAAGTTTGTATCAACCTTGCTATTTTAGTGACAGTGCTAATGCTAAAGTCTAGTAAGCCAAGCTTCTTTACATGGCTCTTTGTTAGAACATATTTCAAATAAACCAAATGATTTTACAAAAAAAAAAAAGAAACTGTACTTTTTAGTCATTAAACAGAGAGGACCGAGCATGTTGGGAAATAAAGGACTGTGCATAAAAATTGTTTGTGCACACTAATGAGAACAAACACTAAATCTGTATATTAATCAGGTGTTTATGATATTGATTTATCTGAGCTTATTTGCGCTAAATAAAAATTGCACATATCCCTGGCAGATTTAGACTATTTTCACCCGGTAAGGAAATGACAGGAAATGAAACAGGCATCTCTCAAAAGATAATAAAACTATAGAAAAGGAGTGTCAGTTTGGAAAAAAAAAACTAAATATTTGGGGTTTTTTACATTTTGGTAAAAAAAATAGGATTTCAAAAATTAATTACACAATTCTCAAAAATGTATGGAATATGTATTGCTATTACAGCTATAAAACCTTCTTATAATTTCTGACCAGCTTTTGGCATGTTTCCGCTGGTATTTTAAATATATATAATGGTTGATGAGCTCCTAGTGTTTAAGGTTAGAAGGCCTCCTTGCCATCAACTTTATCTTTGACTCCATGGGTTCTCTAACAGAACAAGTCAGAAGTCTGGCCTGTATGCTCAAAAATGCTCATGTTACTTCCAGTCAGACGAAAAATGTTGTTAAATTTAAAAGATTACTTTAATCTACCAGAGGTAAGAATAATTTGACGCTTGACTGTATTTGTGGTAAGATATATCTGGACTAGAACT